>JANAVB010008800.1:8195027-8300027 GCA_029216955.1 Iris pallida | reverse complement strand
GGTCGGTTCGGGCCGGTTCAGGCCGGGTGAACCGGACCGGCCCGGTTTTTTGATTTTTTTTTTTTTAACAGTTTTTTTTTTCTTTTATTTGGTTTTTTAAACATTTTTCTTTTGTATTTTAATTTTAAAAATTTGTAACTTAATTTTAATTTAGGAATATGTTTTATTTTTGAAAAATTTTAATAAAAAATTTTAATACAAAAGTTTGTAATTTGAATAGTATAAGAGGAAAATGTTTATAAAATGTAATTTGAATAGTAATACAAAAATGTTTATAAAATGTTTATACAAAATATTTATATAAATGTTTATAATTTAGTAATACAAAAATGTTTATAATTTAGTAATAGTTTGTAATACAAATGTTTATACAAAATGTTTATACAAATATATACAAATGTTTATAAAAATTTATAATAAAAAAAAAAAAAAAACATTTCTCCCCCTTCCTTTATCCGGGCTTGGGACCGGCAAATGCTTGTTTGGCATAGGCGGAGTTAAAAAATGTTTTTTTTTAAAGTAAAAAATAGTTTTTGAAAGTATAAGTTAAAATTTGAATAGTATAAATTAAAATTAAAAATTTGAATAGTATAAGTAAAAAATAAAAAATAGTTTTTGAAAGTATAAGTTAAAATTTAAAATTGAAATGTATAAGTTTAAATGTACATACCTAATACCTTGCACCGTAGCCTCATTGTTGTTCGCCTTCATGCAATGAAAGCGATTCCAAATCCAGCTCGTGGACGTCATGATCTTCTTCATCTTTCTGGTTTTGTGTTCTTCTATCGGCATTCATCCAATCTTGTACGCACACGATTGCTTCCAAAATATCGGGCTTCAAGCGGCTCCTCCTATCGCTCAACATCCTCGAACTTAGACCTTTTTTTTTTCTTTTCAGGACGTTGGGTGGTACTAGCGACTTCCGGAGGAGATTGTTGGCACCCCTCCGGAATCGGATTAGTGGCTACTTGCTCAGGTGGAATTTCAGTACCGTCAAAAAAATTACTAAAATATTGGAAAGTCTGTCCAGCAAGATCAGGTGGGTTTGAACCTTCACCAGCCATATATAAAATAAAATAAAGTAAACTACGTTAGACGAAAGTAAGGGATTGAGAGGAAGATCGGGAAGCCGTAGAGTCGGAATGGAGTTGGGAGGGAGATCGGGAAGCCGTAGAGCACCGGGGAGGGAAAGTCGTAGAACACCAGAGCACCGGGGAGAGAAAGCAGTAGAGCACCAGAGCACCGTAGAGAAATGTAGAGAATTTGTGAGGAATGAGTTGTGTTTGAAAAATGAGATTTTTGGCCTATTTATAGGAATTTTTTGGGGTTGTTTTGGTAATTTTAGGCCAAAAATGACCAAAATACCCCTCCCAACGTTTTAATAACGGCTATATGGGAGGGGTATTTTGGTAAAAGAACCCCCCCCCCCCCCCCCCCCTCCAACGGTCAAAATCAGAAAAAAAAAAAAAAAAAAAATCAAAATCAAAATCTGGCCAACGGTCGGCTGGACCGGACCCAGCGGGCCCGGCTGGGCCGGTCCAACCGGGCCAAATTCGGGCCGGGCCTCTTTAAAAAAAAAAAAAAACGCAACGGTCTGGGCCGGGCCGGGCTCGGGCTGGGGGGGAGAGGCCCGACCCGACCCGTTCGGGATTGGGGGCCGGGCCGGTTCGGGCTATGGGCGGTCCGGGCCGGGCTTAATGGGGGGCGGGCCGGTCCAGGCCTGGGTCGGGCTCAGGCTAAACCGGCCCACCCATCACCTTGAAGGAAGGTGATGTAGTCCATTTAGAGCATCTCCAACCCTATTGTGACTTTGGAAAAAAGTTGTTGCCACATAGGAATGACAAAATTTTATTCAAAAGTTCTTCTCCAATGCAATTGTCATGTCAATTGTGAAGCTTATGTGGCAAAAATTAAAGAAGACATTGTGAAGTTGATTGTCTTGTTCTAGACAATGCACTTGACAATGTCTTCTCTTCCATGTCATCAATTATGAATAAAAAAATATTAGAAAAAAGAAAGAAGATAGTAGTTGTCTTAAAAGTTGTCTTGGAAGTTGTAAGAAATACTTTTATTGTCTTCCCAATACTTTTGCATTGGAGAGAGTTTTTCTATCTCATTGTCTTTTGAGATATAATTTTGCCACATAAACAAGACATTGTCTTGTGGCTCATGTCACATAGGAGCCACCTAAGACTCACAACACTTAACAAGACAATAGGGTTGGAGATGCTCTTAAGACTGTTAAAAATGTCAATAATGCTAAGTCTACTACCAAATGCTTACAACCCTCTTACAACCACTCACCCATTTGCTGACATGTGAACCATGGTCCACATGTCAGCAATGGGTGAAAGTTGTAAAAGAATTGTAAGCATTTGGTTGCAACTGTAGCAAATGTTCACAGTCCATCATGTAGTGGACAGTTCCTTAATAATAAAAATTTGAGTGACAAAATTATAAATAAATAAAAAATTAGGCAGACCCGTGTAACCTTTTGTAGTCTGTTGAGTAACACTCTGCCAAATATTTGTGGTCAGATGCTAAACATTGGCATAACATGCTAAGTAGGTCTACTGCTGGTGGCATGGCAAGAAAACCCTAGTTCAGTCGTGTTCAGACGACGACACGAATGAAACAGACAACCTTGATCATGACAATCCACCACGAAAGAGATCACGTAGGGTTACAAGTTCAGTATATTGTACCTTGATCTGGTCGACAAGTCAAGGCCCCTCCTGCATTCACAACCTTGGACGGGTGTTGCTTTTCTTGGCCTGAGAGAGACTTTCCGTGTGGACCGGGAAAACCTTCCTGTTACTCCAACAATCTATGAAGAAATAGCTTTCGAACAGTTATGAAAGACGATAATAGCGTCTTCCGAAAACAAAACAAAATTAACTGAATTTTTGATGAATGAAACACCATGAGACAGATCTAGTAGTTACATTGTTACTAAACCTTCCAGAGAACCACTCAGTATGATATTTCTTACCATTTGGTTACTTGAACCAGGATTTGCGTAGTAGAAGTGAATAATTACAAACCATTATACAGATCGATGAACATTGTTTCGATATGTACAAAAGCATATAACTATTCCATCAAAACGAACCCTATATATATATATATATATATATATATATATATATAAAATATATATATATATATAACCCAAAATGCACCTTGGTTTTAAAACCAACAAAAACCTGTTCACACAAAAAAAAACTACTACGTAACAACCCCATCAACAGTAAAACATTACTTCCTTCACATTCTCCTTGACCTTGGGAAGAGGCCTCACGGCCGCAGCTCCCCCAGCTCTCCCGTGCACGTTGCTACCGGGCCCAGATGCAGATCCAGCCTCTGAGTCCCCCTCCGCGTAGTCCCTTGCACGGAAGGCAGCAAGGTGGGCATAATACGCAGGTGGAACTGTACAAAGCAACATAAAGAAAAACATCAACAAAAACATGTATTGTTGAATCTGAAACATGCAAAACTGGGAAATAACATCCAAGTAAACCTACCGATAGACACCGAACGAGTGCAACGAGCGTAACTGCAATTGGCACAAAGACATAATAAGAGGAGAAAAAACGATTTATCTACAAGGTTTTCTAATCCTCGAAATTTCTACTTACGTGTAACACAAACTATTGGTTAGGGTCTGAAGTGCATCCGCGGAGAAATTGTTCTCATCCCACAAAACATGGTAATGTGTGGGCCGACTTGTTCCCTGTGGAACTCGATTGAAAAATCAAAACCAGTAGAAAAGCAAGTATTAATCATAACATCAAACAACCACACTATTTACCTGGATGCCAGCGTGGCTGCACAGGTAGAAATCAAACTCGGTTGGGTGGCATATCTTCTTGTCCACCACCGTTCCTGAGATGTCCAAAAATTGTCATCTTTTATTGCTGCATGTCCATGAAAATACAACCCACAATGAAAGAATACAAACCTGGTAATATATTCCCACTCCTGTCAGTTTGTTGGTTATGGACATTAGGGAACAATCTTGTATGATGTCTCTTTTGCACAACCACAAATGTAATGGGAGGAAGATAACCTTCCTCCAATGAAGCACATGCCTGGTAGGTACATAAAGAAGATGAGAAGAATCAATTAACTTCACAAGATTATAATTAGAGTAACGCTAAGGGGACATCACACTTGCTAAGAGCATCCACAGTGGGAGAGGTTTCAAGTGCTACATTTTGACTTTAGTCAAAAAAATTAGCACTTGAAGGCTGCAGTGGACACTTGTCCATACTTGAAAATAAAGAGGAAAAGAGAGGGAGGGAAAATCTTTACCAAAGAGGGAAGGAAAATAAAGAGGAAAAGAGAGGGAGAAAGAGGAGATTAATTTGGAGTGTACCATTGTGTGCCAACATCAAAAAGACATTCCAAAAGTAGTAATTTATATAATTTCCAATAATCTGGAGCATGCGTTTGGAGTGTCCCCACTGTGGATGCTCTAACCACATTATTTGGCAGCCTATGTGCTGGTCCCACCATATTAGTGATTGATAGGCTGCCACATCATGTGGTCAGCTATCGGTATCCCCCTAGTATTAATCTTATAATTAACCTTTGACAAATAATAGGATAACAAACAATACATACAGACAACATACCTTTCTAATAGCATCAATCTCGTATAACAGGACTTCGTTGAACTGTCCTTCACTTACGCCATCCCTGTATAAATATATATATATATAAATATAACTAAAGATATTAAGAGTATCACTAATGAGACAGAAAGAAAACATTATAGTATATTGCTAACAAACATATACAAACCTGTAGAATATGATTCGACTGGGTTTTTGATTCGTTGATCTACGGAAGGCGATTAGTAGTTCTCTGAGGAAAAACAAAAATGTGAAGTAACACAAATGTTTTTTCTAATTTACACAAAGAAGTGTC
The DNA here is from genome assembly GCA_029216955.1 of Iris pallida. Classification (NCBI taxonomy): domain Eukaryota; kingdom Viridiplantae; phylum Streptophyta; class Magnoliopsida; order Asparagales; family Iridaceae; genus Iris; species Iris pallida. The sequence continues at coordinate 8,295,095 of JANAVB010008800.1, read as the reverse complement.
CTTCAGTTATGCATACCACAGATTTACGACTTACCTAATCATTCCTCCATTCACAGTACCCCTCACAGGATCCTGGATAGTAGTGAAGAGGTCATTTATTATCTCCTTCCTTTGTTGTGATTGGGCAGAAATAAGTCCTTTATACTTCGTCACCTCAGGCCAATCCATGGAAGCAACCACCTGTATACAGTAATACAAACACCATAGGAATATGGAGAATTTATGAACATATAGGTAAACCATCAGCCTGCGGTCATCATAATGCTATGATATCTAAAAAGATTAGCGAAATAGGGTCTATACCCAAGATCATGCCTATGGTGTTTCTTACTGGGGAATATCTCAAGACAAACTTGTATAGTTCTATGATTATTCTCAAATCAAGGGATATATGACATGAATATTCTTGGCACATCGACTTAGATCTCACAGCTTGATAACCCCTAATTAAAATAAACCCAACACATTCTTACATCAAGTTTTATAATTAACGTCTCACAAGAATAACAAGACATGCCGTCTTTAACAGAATTGCAAATAAAACTAGGCTTTATCCATAAAAACTCGAAACAAATGATTGCATTAGAAATGAGACAAACCGCAGCAATAGATGATGCTGAATCCTCTCCTGGAGGTGGGTGAGTAACATCAGCCCCAAAAATGATTGTCGGTACATCTGTTACAAAGGGAATCCTCTTGCAAAAAGCATCCTCTAGAACATTATTACGTCCTCCGACCTGCTCAAATACAAATGTTATTAAAAAGAAAAGAAAAAATTTATCCAGAAGGTTACTTATTTGATCCAGTTCAAGAGCAAAGATTCGAACCTTAACATTGATTTTTAGTGCAACATTTTCCATATACTGAGATTTGCACTGTGAAGCATGTTTTGGCTGGCAACATTGGGATACAATTCCTAGTTCTGTTTCACAGACCTTCTTCATCTTTGCTCGATAAGATCCAGTCATTTCTGGCAAAATGATAAGAAGCAATTGTAGTGGTCTTCCCTTGGGAGCAGTTTGATTGTAAACATTCACTAAACCAGCCTCAACATTGTTTGGTTGGCCAGCCGAGATATTGATTACAGGGTTAGGATTGATTGCCTAATGGAACATACCACAATTAGCAAACCAATTATATAAACTCAACCCAAGAAAACCCAAGAAGAGCAAGCAAAATATATACCATTCCTCTATTATTGCAAGTTCCAACCAAACTATTGCAGAAGTGAACAACTGCTTCATGTGGCAATCTTGAATAATTTATACACGCCCAATTTTGTATCCTTCCGCCATTAACCATTTTCTGCACATTTAAATTCAAAACAGTGCAAGGGTTAACTCAGCAAAAATACAAGATGACTAGAATAAACAGATTGCTAACTCTCGAAAATGTACCAACAATACACAATTAATATGAAACACAGCCCAAAAGGAGTTGAGGCTTCTTCTACAGTCAAAGATACCGAATAACTACTATAAGACCAAAAGCTCGTGACAAATACATATTCAATCTAAGAAGTTATCTAAAATAAAAAAAACATGAAGCAGCAAAAAAAAAATATCATTAGCCATGGCACTGATCACTTTTCCTCTAAGTGAACATTAAATATAAATGCATACTAAATATAAAATACATTAACTGTGCTCAAAGAAGTTAATTATCCTTACCTTGTTGAGCATGTTCCATGCCCCAACACTTGGATTGCAAATCTTTTCTGCCCCTGATTCATGATATTTTAGCTGCAAAATTATGGGAAAGAATTATAAGTAGAGCAATAATTATAAGTAGAGCTATGTGTTTCAGTACATAATAACCGAATCTAGATAACTTACTTTAGGAGGAGGCAGGATCCTCGCCTCAACAGAGGCAAGTTTATTTGAAACAGATAATCCAAATTCTTGAGCATGCTTATCCTCGTTATATTTGTTATGATCAAGCATCTGCACTAGCAACCAAAGATAATAATAATATATCAAAACAATTACATTAATAAATTGTAAGAGCTTGAGATAAAGTGCAACAATTGAATAAAGAAATTTAAGGAACTGCACCTTCAAGATACTATTCTCTCTCTGTTGGGGACGTTGGCATGTCGCCTTCAAGATCGCAGTAACCTGGTCCTTGTTCAGCTTTTTTGAGAATCGTTGCCCCTCTACAATTTTGCACACCTAACATACAGAATTTTTACAGAAGTACGAAAGATTACAAATATGCTACATAGATTAAACCCAATATAGGCAGCTGAAGATAAAACAAGAAGGTTGCATCAAAAAATTTAAAGCTACAAGTGCAGAGCAAACCTCCATCGGAAGGTAGATTGGTTTGCTGTCACTACCAGCTTGTAGGCATGGCCACAAAACATTCCTACATTGAATCTGGTACCTTTCCTGGAAGTATCTTGTTACACGCATTTCTTTTCCGCTTTCATCGACAGAAAACCTATAAAATGAAGCACTGAATCGGTAAACATGCAGTTTTTTAATCAAAACTTCAGTGACCCCCAGGTATAATTACAGAGCAGATTACAGAAGTCTTACGTTAACTCCCTGAGAGGGGCAGAGGTCACTCCTGTAATCTTATAGCGGCGGCGACAATCGCCCATGTGAGTAACTTCTACTTTGACTCCCCTCAAAGCTCTCTTTAGCTGCCAATTTGTCAATACAAGAAAAATATATATATAAGAAAACATACTTATCCACGATTCATAACCATTGAAGGTGAAAATAAATGAATTTGAACTGTCAAATTAAAGCACTTCAAAAAATAAAAGTAACTAAGGCAACCAACAATATGCATGGGATTGAAAGTGAGAGAAGACCTAGGAAATCTCTTTAAAAAAAATACATACACTGACACGGTCTTTGTCGCTTAAGGCCCTATTTGGTTCACGAATGTTAAGGTACTGTCTTGCAAAGTCCACAACTTGTAACGGTTCATAAAATGATGTTGCTGAAATATCTGCACATTAAGAATAAGAAACAGCAATCTGGTGAAAATATATAAAAATACAAACAGATTGGAAACAAAAAAAATTGGATATCAAACAGAAGAGTACAAATATTACACAAGCACGAACCAATATTCAGCGAGAGTCCCATCTGAGTAGGACGTAGGCTTTGATAATATCCCCGCCAACACTCGGTGCCGCTACCAATACTTACCCTGCTCCCAAAGATGGGCGAGAAGAATGATCGCGACACAGTAACGTAACTGAAATAGTAAGAGATTCGTGAGTTTTATCACAATTATGTTAAAGTAAGCATGATATAAATTTTCAAGAAATTAAACATGATTGAAGACAAAAAGATCATTACTCTGTAGAAGGAGTTTCCCTCAACACAACATCAAGAACTTGAATGGTCTCTTGAGGAGTATCGTGTTGCCTCCCAAGTAAGAACTGTTTCAGATGATGTAAATCAGCTCGTCCAGCAAGTTTAATAACCACGCCATACTCTTTTACGCCACTGCAAACCAGGTGATGATAAGAAAAACATCAGCCATGTTAAGATAATCAAAGGAATAGGAATGATGTAATGCCCTTACCGCTCTCCTGTCAAATTGATCTTGAACTTTTCAGAAGTAAACGGCAGTTCGCCAGCAGTATACAGGCTCTTCCTACCATCATATGCAGGAATACGCATTCCTAGATGGGAATCCTTGTAGAGAGTTACAAGTTGGCTTATAATAGTGCGGCAGACGGATTTAGATATTACTTCTGGAGTAATAGCAACCTATTAAGAAGAAGACAACATGTCACTTATACTAACATGATATATATCCTCCTAGTTTAAAAGAAGGGCAAATTGCGTTAACTATCCCTATGTTTGACACTTATTACAGAAATCACCCCAACTTTGAAACTAATTAAACGGACCACCCCTATAGTTTATATTTTCTATAGAAACTTATAACACTGACCACCCCTATGTTTTATAAAATTTATAAAGGGTTACTGTAATTATTTTCGGAATAGGGGTAGTTCCTGTAATACTCATGAAACATGGGGGTCACTGTATTTATTTCTTAAAAGAAAGACAACACTAGAACGTAGGCATACACTGATCAACATTCTCAACATACATTCATTAGCTAGAAAGCATAGATGAATTGAATCAACTATATACAGATTTCACATGCATAAGGATCAAAATCTACCTCTTTTCAATCATAAAAGAGAAGAAGTGATAGATCAAGTTCCCAATTATATAAACGAACATTTTAGGTCAAATGGATAGAGCAAAATCTCTGCTCCTCAAAGAACATAAAAATACAAAACCAATAATAGTGTCTAAAAGGGAACAAATAGAATAACCAGGAATATGGTAGAAAATACATGCCTAATTCACGATTAAACTATACTATTGTTGGGTATCATCATTCTGGGAAAGAAAATCAAAATGAAGCTAGTACAAAGTGGATAAACATTCTACAAATTACCTCTACATGTAGAAACAAATAAAAAGATAGGTACAAATTAGAATACCTAAACAATACAATAGGATACCCCAAATACTAAAAAGTAGATACTCAACAAATTTAGAGGGAAAAAACATTTGATTCTCCAGGAGACCAATAAGAAAACCAAGCCAGTGAAACTAATAAACATAGGTGTAAAAAATATTAAAAACAGAAATCACTGGCTATAACTAAGTAAAATTAACCTATCAGAAATTCTAGAACAGAACAAACAATTCAAGTCCCTCAAACAAACAAAAATGCAGTTGTTGTGTTTTCATAAACAAGTTGAAGAGCAATCACATTCAAAGAATTTAAGGTTGTATCAAGATATCCACCATTGATTCAAATTTAACTAAGCTAATGATAGAGATATGTTAAATTAAAAAAAAACCCTCCTAAATCTGTTAGAAAATTAAAAAAATGCACAAGTTCAAGAAAAAAATGTTCGTGTAATACTGCACGCGTTTGTCAATAATATATAGCTATTGGATAATACTTACTCAATATATATATATATATAACTAAAGGAAAGAAGTTAAACCAATCAAAACTTGTCAAAGATAGGAAAATAGGCATAAAAAAGATTCAAAATATGTTCTATAAATTTTTAGTCCATGGCAGCAAAATACAAATTACAAAATCTTTCAATGTTAGAATAAAATAAATATATAACACTTACCCCTCTCTTCAACTGTAGAGTTGTGTTGTGGGGATATGGACTGTAATATGGTATAAAAAAACAAGTCCAGCCAATCTAGGGCACATTTTACAGATTATTTTAAGAAAAAGCACTCTACTGCCCAAAATGAGCCTTAAAACTGTGGGGATATGTTAGAACAAAATATACACCCCTCGATCCTCACTACAAGACAACATGTTGAAGGGACGTCATATTTCAGTAAACCTAAAACTAAAAAAATGATATAAAAGAAAATATCCGACAACTACACCGAATCTATTTTGGCATGTCCTAGTGTATTTTCGAGTGTATCAAGTCATATGTGTGTTCAATACGACACAGAAACAGACACATCAACAAATTTTGAGGCATCAGTTGTTTCTAGCAAATAAATTACCCAGAAAATGGGTACAAATGTACAACACTAAATGGATATTGAGATAATAATCTGATGAATGTTTCATCATATAATAAGGACTAGCAATGTACATAAACAACTCTACATAAGCAAGTCTATATACGCTAGGGAAAATAAAACATGGATGTAAACCAATTGGGGAAGAAATTGTGATCTGGTACATGAAATATAGACCGCTCATCAGATTTCACTTTTGAGAGCTCCGGCGAGTTCGCATCATTATTTCCAAGCTCCATATACACGCAGGACAGACACGACTTGATTTTTTTTTGTCTTAATGTTGTTGGAGTGGTTTATATCATGTTCGATACATGGGTGACATTTGTTTTTGTATTGCTTCTGGTCCCTAGACTATGATTCTTTTACTATTCTAACGATTCACTAAATATTATATTAGTTGCAATGTAGGATTAGAATATTATAATTGTTTGCAGATACTTGGTTTATAACTTTGTAACCCTCGGGTCATATCAATCCCTAACTCGATTGTGAAACAGGTCAGGTTAGGCAAAACTTGTTGACCCAATTTATTTTCGGACTAGACATGGATACTAGCCCACTCGACCCCCGCCTAACATGAAATGGAATCCATTTTAGGTTCTTCAATTATACATTGTGTGTAATGGGTGAAAGTTGAGAATATATTGGAAAAGACAATCAGGACCCCTTTGCAACTAAACTCTCTAAAATTAGTATCCACACTCCTTCGAGCTCTTCATCAAAATGTAGCCATGTCACACCATGATAGGTATCTTCTGATTCTAATCATCTATATGGACTAACAATGTATAGATAAAATATGGAATAACTTAAAGAGTAAGTCTACATCTATTGGCAGACTATGCAACATTAGAATATTACAAGCAACAACAAATTGACATTCCAAAACGCTCAAAGTTCAAAATCAACATAAAAACATCTGTTCTAGAAATCTTCAAATATTAAACAAAAGAATCAGTAATCTGAAACTAAAACTAAAAAACAAACAAAATATAATAAACTAAAGAGTTTCACAAAACAAGCTTCAACAACTAAAGATGTAAAAAAGGCATCCAACACTGTGAAATTCGCTACGCAACAGACAATGCCAATTAACTCCAAAAACAGAGCATCTCCATCAAAAGTCCCAAATTTTTTACATTCTTCAAATAATCCACAAACAATATCGTAGATACAATAAAAATAAAATAGAACTGTACCAGAAATTAAACTATACTAAGGACAAATCCATCTAAATCATTTATATCCATTCATTCTGAATATTTTAGTACAAGCTACATATTAAAACCTTAAGTTATGATCAACTAATCCAACAAAAAAATAGACTCACCATTCATTAATATAGTCCAAGAACAGTAATATATAGTACTGATTACACTGAAATAATCATCGAATCGAAAGAAATCTAAAGAATAAACATTAGAACATAATAATAATATCAGAAATATACTGAAAAGAGCTGACATCTAAAACAACGCAACATCTAATAGAAACCATTTAAATCTGACCTAAAGAAAATTTAACGTTGTTAAAAAAAGAACTGATATAGATATAGAGTAAAGAACCGCTCACATCGTAATGGAAGAGGTTCTTGTCGGCAACGGTGACAAGGAAGTGGTTCGCTCTCACGATGCACGGAGTTCCGACCTTCCCGTAACCGGGCCGGGCCGGGTGCTTCATCGCCTTCGAAGACACCAGCGGCAACTCCAGTGTCTGCTCCTCCTCCTCCTGCGCCGGATCCGGCGACTTGATCGCCATACGCTCGACTTCTCGTTCGATGCCGGCAGCCGCCGGAGCCGACGTCGAAGGGCGACTCATCGCCGGCTGAGCGGGAGCGGGAGCACGAGCGGTGAGAGACGGCTGGGGCTGATCCCGCCGCTGCGGCGGCGGACCGTAGTTCTCCGCGAGTCCTCGGCCTCCGCCGCCTCCGCCGCGTCCGGCTCTTCCTCCGCCGCGGTTACCAGCGCCGCCACGAAAAACACCGCCTCGGCCGCCGTCATTCCCACCGCCACCGCGTCGTCCTCTAGATGACATCGCTAAAGAAATTTTTTTTTTTTTTTTGGGAAAAAGGAGAGTTTTTGATGAGAAGGAAGAGGAAGCGAGCAACCAACTTTGTTTTTGAATAGGAAAAAGGGGAAAAAAATTTAAAAATAATATTTTATTTATTTGTGATTTTAGAGCTCTCTAGCCTAGTGGTATTAGAGCGGACACCCGGAGGGGCCGGCAAGGTTCGAGCCTCCCAATTGTGTGTGTGAGTGGGATTTCAAAAAAAAAAAAAAAAAAAGATAGATATAATTGTCATTTAATTCTTGATTTTTTTCAAATCATAAATGAAACTAACTTTTTTGAAGTGTAGATGGATAATTTCTTCATAATTCCCTCAACCCTCTCCATTTTTCTTCCACTTTTGGGAGAAAATTTTTTGAGTGGGATCCGCATGAATTTTTCTCCCAAAATCTTCTTCCTCCTCTTCCCTTCTCCTTCCCAAACACCAATACTTTTGATTTTTCACTCATTTTTTCCTGAATATTCCCCCCCCAAATTTTCCTCTCTTCCCAAACAATATCTCACTTTCCTATTAACTTTGTTACGGACCTGTAAACCGAAACGACATTGCAAGTCCAACATGTACGTTAGCAAGAGACTGAACGTGTGGGCTTTCGATCTCGACCAACGAGAAAGGGATACATGGCACAGCGGTTTAAATCGCGGTCCTCCCTTCGATGTGAGAATTCTTTTTCGACATAAAATTGTATATGAATTATCAAATTTTCTGTTTATTATTTAAAAGACACGAAGTTTCAAAAATTTATAAATTCAGTCCAATTTACGTTCTATTTTAGGACATAAAAATGCTAACTGTTAAAAAAAATTAATTTATATTGGATATATGCGCCCTATTGTAGGGCCTAAGATTTACTTTGGCATAAATTTGATATTTAATTTTTCGTGCCAATATTAACCACTGATTAGTGAACGACAGAGGAAAAAAAAGCAATATATGTTAGTAATTTACGCCCTTTTATATAACGTAAATTTATCTTTGTCCGGTTAAGCGGTGGGGCGATTCATGCACTATGCTTGGGTGGGTCAATTTTTAGTGACTCTATAGCTTAAGGGGACGTTTGGTTCAAGTTTTTGAGGCTTGGAAATGGGATTTGAATTTCTTATCCATGTTTGGTATGTTTAGGATTGGAAATGAGGAGGGAATAGGAGGGGATTATGTGGAAAAGCTATTCCCATGGATGTGAAAAAGCTTTCCAAGCCCCCCTTGGAAATAGATTTGCTTTCCTAGGAATGATGTTTGGCTATTTTGTTTGGACGGTTATACTCTCTTTATTTTCAAATTTTCAACTCCTATCCCAAGCACGTGAATCATCATGAAATTAGTGAAAGGGTATTAAAGTAAAACTAAATAAATTAAGATTCATATCCATGTGTGAACCAAACATGAAAATAAAAAAATTTAAAATTTTGAACTACCTATTCCCAACCAAACCAAACATGGGTATGAGAATGTTGAATTCATTTCCCATGAAAAAGGAATTGAAAATCTATTCCTAGGAATCCAAAAACTTGATCCAAACGATCCCTAAGGGCATGTGGCTCCATGTACATAAAAAAAAAAAAAAAAAAAAAAAAAATTTCTAAGTTATCATTACTCCTTGTTTTTTAAGCACCAAGGGTTGTATGTTTATCTATTTTACTATATAAAGCCAAAAATTAGACTTCTTCCTAAAAAAATTCTTCCAAAAATATTCTTACATATCTATACTAATTAAAATTATTTATTAATTTTAATAAGAACAACTTAGTAATTACAAAGATTATTTTTTGGTCTTCCTAAATAGTCTTTTTAAATTAATTAAAAGAATATTAAAATATGTACAAGATATGTACGTATATGCTAGTTATTTTAAGAAATACATACATGCTACACTTGGCATGGTAATTTAATATGATCAGGAAGATGTTGGAATCTTAATTATTCTATTAGAAAAGTTAAGCATTAGACCATCTTAGCAATTATATGCCCTGCGTAAAATCTAAAGAATATCAATTTCTTCATAGCACGTAAAATTACAATAACATTTTAGGTTTACATTAGACCTTTACTTAAACTTAACCAAACTTAAACAAAAATAATTTATGCCCTAAGGGATGTAAATCTACCAAGGCCTCGTTTGGTTCACGGAAAGGAAATCAATTTCCATGTATTTTTCCTGGGAATGGAAAAGTAGAATTCCTATCAAATTTTCTTTCCAGTGTTTGGTTGGTGTAGGAAAGAAAAGAAAAAAAAAATCATTGTTCCAATAATATCCAATGTCAACATAATTTTTTTTTTTTGAACAACCAATGTCAACATAATTATAATCAACAGAATACGAAGAGTTAATTGGTAAAATAGGTAATAAACTATTTTGTCATAATGTTTGGTAATTAATGTTTAGGAGAGGAGGAGGAAAAATGAATTCCATGGGTCATAAGAGGAACCATTTTTTCTCCTATTTTTCACCATGTCAGAAAAGTGTTTTCTAAATTTGTGACTACAAAAAAAAAAAAAAAAAAAACAAGTTTCCTTTTCGGATTCTTTGAATCTGTGAACCAATACGTCCTTACTGTCCGACATATTGGGTCTCTAATTACAAATATTTTAAAGTTTGTGCCTTTTACATAAATGTAAAAAATTTAAAATAGAATGCTTTCTATCGAATTTTCTGAAAGAGAAAGGAAAGAAAGATAGTTATGTCGTTGGTCATTTTCCATATATACGTTGGGACGCTGCACATAATTGTGATTGGTAATAATGCACATGGCATATATGATAATGTCGTTTTATTGATATGGTTTAGGTACAGAGGTTTGGTGAAGAGTTGGTACAAGTGAGGAAATTTGAATTTATACTTTCAATGATAGATTTATATAGAAATCTATCAAATTTTTTTGTCTTCATTGGTCTAGTAAATACAAATATGTTTGATTGAGATAGAAAATTTAAAAAAAAAAAAAAAAGAGAAAGAGAAGTAGACAAATGTGTTTTTTTATAGACAAATGTGTTTGGTTGAAATAAGAAAGTGAAAAGTGGAATGTGAAAGAATGTATTATAATAGTAGTAAATTACAATTATTTACATAATAATTTAATAACTAGTTTAATAAATTAATATAATAATTAATTATTCTAATTATTTAATAACTAACTATCCTAAATAAATAATAAAATAAGTAAATTATCTCATCAATCCAAATTATATAATAAATTAAGATAGTAATTAATTATTCTAATTATTTGTCGTGCCTTACACGTATCAAAAACTAAAAAATAAGTATATGACACTTCATGGACACACCAAAATATACCTCATATCAATCACGTCCTAATAAAACATGTCCAAAACTATAAAAAAAAAAGGATTAATATAAAAAAAAATATTGTACTAACAGCTATCACTAATTAAGAATAAATAATTATATAAAAAAATTAATTAATTTTTGGTAGTTATTAGTTAGTTTAATAAATAAAGTGATTATATTAATTTACTGTTTAGTTGTATAAATAAACTTTTCTTGTAAAAAATAATTAAACCATTATTCCCTTTTGGTTTGTGGGGGGGGGGGGGGGGGGGGGGGGGGGGACGCGGGCAGAACTTCAAATCATTAAATGCTCTCCACCTTTTCATTCTATCTTCACACTAGTATATATGCACGTGCGTTGTACGTATTTATTCTTCATAGATTATAATTAGAAAGATTAAAAGATGCTTGGGATGATGTTGAGGAGTTGGTTTAACTCTGCTGCTTTTAATTATATAGGTTATAAGTTCAATCATTCGAATTTTGTGGTAACAACTTAAAAGACTTTATGTTATGATTTCAACCCTTCGAATTTCGTAAGTAACAACTTAGAAGACGTAGCAAGTAACATGAACAATTCGATTTTTGTAATACATTAGTTCCTTTAAAATGCATCTTTTAAATGATTGTCAATGTAATTTACTGCATCTATTTTTTTAATTACTATATATATATATATATATATATATATATATATATATATATATATATATATATATATATATATATATATATATATATATATATTTTTTTTAATATATATATATATATATATATATATATATATATATATATATATATATATATATATATAGTAAAAAAAAAAAATATATATATATATATATATATATATATATGCGTGGGGCAGAATGAGGCGTCCGTGTAGCAAACTCAGTGCACGGTCGTCGTGCGACGGATCGGGGAATCGGCACCATTCGCCCACGGGTATAAGCGACAGGCCGACCACGCGGCCCGTCGTGCGGCGCTGCTGAGGGCGACTAGAAGACGTCCGCCATAAACGATCGCATGCTCGATCGTAAGGGCGTCGGCGATCGTCGCCAATATGCGCGTCGTGCGCATAGAACGGACGGCTGGGCGGAATCGGTAGTCGCAGGCGACAAGGAATCAGTGGCCATCGTACGGGCGGTCACCCTTGGTCGTCGAGGACGTCTCTTCGGCGTCGTGGGCAAAGTGAGGTGTTGAGTAACTGCCGTCGAAAGACGGTGTGCTGCCGAGCGGAGCTCTGGAGCGCGCGGAGTGCGCAGGGTGCGTGTGCACGGCGATGATGACAAGGCCAACGGACAACGTCCGCACTCCAAAAGTCGTTTCATACGACAGGCCAAGAATCGTGTGCGTGGGACACACGATTATACTAAGCCCGCACGCGTTGGAAATATATATATATATATATATATATATATATATATATATATATATATATATATATATATATATATATTGAAAGGTATTTTTGAAAGAAAAAAAAAACAATGAAGCATACTTTTCACATTATATAGTAAAATAGATTACTCAAACAAAGACCATCCATTCCTCCACCCAAATTCCATAAGTGACTCCCCTCCCCCACCCCCACCCCACCCCACCCCAAATTAGCCAAACAGGCCCTTGTAAGTAAAACTGTAAAACCTTGGGTTTTTTAGTAAATTGTTTTATGTACTTCTATGGTTCATGTAGCATATATAAGATTTCATATAGCTGCTCTAAATATCTTCCACTATATAACGAAATTTTAAAACGACTCAAAAGTGAGCCGTCTAAGTCGTAATTATATCATGGTCTATTTTATTTAAAAAATAAACTATGTAAACAATTATTGAAAACAAAATTAATTTATTATATATACTCAACATGGAGAATCGAACTCAACCAAATAAGAATAATACCTCTCACCTTAAGATATTTGACTGTAATTAAATACTATTCTTATTATACGTATTATACGTACAAAGCATGTACATTACTAGTTTATATAATAAATATAAATAATATTTTGGTCAAAAGATTTTAAAAAAAAACATAATTACAATATATAGAGTATAATATATGACTAACATTATGACACTTATCATTAAATTAAAATTATGAACATACTTAAACTGGACTAGTATTTAAATTAGATTGAATACAATTTTTGATTTAATTATATTATATTCAAGATTTTGTATATTGTACTCTTGAATGTGATTTTATGAGATATATTCATAATTACAACAATTATAGTACGGTAGGCAAAAATTATAATTAGAACAATTAGATTATTGTAGTCTGGAATTTAAAATTGGAAAGTACTACATTTACCATAATACTTCATTTGAAAATTTAAGGTTTGCTTGGCAATATTATTTACTCCGATTTTAGGAGGCTCTTGAGCCGAATGTTTATGAAGTGTTTAAGGGTCTGCTTGACAATGATATTTTCACAAGTTTTTTAGCCGATCGTTTATGAAGTGTTTAAAAAAAAATTCGATTGATGGTTTTTTAGACATTGATTTTGGTCGGCTCAAATTTTTTCCAAAATCAATGTAGTATAATTTTGGATGTATTTATAAACACCTCAAATCGGTATATTTTGAAAAATTTTATTATTTTATTCTATTTATCTCCTCACTAATAAAATATAATTATAACTACTATATCCTACTATATTTCTCTTTTTCATCTTTGTTTCTCTTATATTTCCTCCAAAATATGACTACTTCTTCGGGTGAAAATCTTGTTTTTCTATATTCTTTTCTATCTTCATCCAGGTCATCGTTCTTATATTGATTATAGGCAAAACTATGACTATTTAGTTTGCCAATTATAGAATAGAAAATATTCTACTTGTAGTTCTACATATAGGTGATCATGCTTAAATTTCTGTTCTTCTATAATCTCTCTTATCCTTTTAAATTTTTTTGTCAACACTCTTACACAACATATAATAAAATATTTTTCATTTCTATTTCTGTTAGAACCTGATTTTCTTAGTCAAATATTTTTTGGGTTCAATTGGAGTTCTGGATTTGAGCTGAATAACCTAGCTTTATTCTATATTCTGGATTTGGTTGTAGTCTAAAGTTAGTTTCGTAGAGATTTATCGATTTTCATGTCATGATACCTTGAGAAATGGACACTCGAGCGATATTCTACTTTGAAATCAATTAATGCCATATGCAACATAATAAGTTTTTTTTCAATTTTGTCATGTCTCGATTCTACATAACCAAAAGTAATTACGGAATATGATTATATTGTACAAGTCTAAATTGTACTTTTACAAGACACGATTAATAAAAATATCTTAGAAACAAATGTATTGTAGCGGGTTACCTGTAATTTAAATTAAATTAATAGGTAACCATATCGACTAAAAAATTAAAATTAAATTATCTTACATGTAATATAGGTAACCCTAGAAGGTATCGAAAAAAAAAAATATCTTACATGTAATAGGTAACCCTAAAAGGTTGGCTACATCCTAGAGAGTAATGATCATTTTCTGTATTGGCAACTGAAATATGTTGCGTTGGCGCCAGCAGCGCTCATCCAAACATAACATCAAGTCTCTGTCATGTTGCAGGAACTGCAATCCATCTATATAATGGAATCCAAAAATCTGAACCAAGATCTTTTGGGAGTTAGTTGATTCTGATTTGGCATAGTTTGATACATTACGCCATTGACCATATATGTTCCCATAACGTCTTTAACCATGTTCCCGTAAACCTAATTCATGACTATAATAATATAATTAGAAATATAATTTAAGCAATTAAATAAATTATTTAGAACAAGTAAACAAAATAATAAATAAAAATTAATTTAAAAAAATTACCTCTCCATCAAATACTATTCAAGATATATGATTTTGATGTTCTTGGATCTCTTTGTGAGTGGTTGGTCCACCAAGAATACTGTTAGAATTTCTTCACAAATCTTCGTTTTTAAAACTGCAAAAATAATAAACTTAATTAAATGTTACCGGCCTTCAGGGAAGTCGCGCACGAAGCACTGCCCTAAGAGATAGTCCGGGTCTATGTGCAGACTGGATCCGAACGCTCCTAGTGGTAAAATTCCCGGTCTACCGGAATCTCTTTGCCGCACACGACTTGGAGAGGATAACCCCGACTTAGCTCTGCCCAGAGCAACAACGAAGAATTGACTTCCGAGAGCAACGAGAAATTCGAGAGAGTTTTTGTAGAGGAGAATTTTCTGTGTGTTGGAAGAGAAAGAAGAACGGATTTATATAGGGTGATGGTGGCTCTTTGTAACGTTCAGAAATAATGAACAATAATATTTTAACGTTACAAAGTGATGAGAAATACAAAAAACGTGGTACAATGAATCTGGACGCAATTTGAATAGTGAACGTTTAAGAAATTTAATGACTGTAACGGTCAGAAAAAATTAATAGGAGCAAAAAGGATTTTTGGGTCTCAGCCCGAACCCGGAGAAGAAATCGGATCGGCATTCGGCATTCGGCGCCCGCACCCGTGCCGAACCGAGCCGGACGGCGGCGGCGGCGCGCGTGTGGCCCATGGGGCTCCCACTCAATGGTTTAATGAAGCAAGATGGGAGGAGAGTACATATGCACTTTGAAAAACAAAGTGCAGCCGATGTGGGACTAAAACTTAATTAAGTGGGAGTTGAGCTTTTGCTCAAAAGTTCAAAGCTGAGCTAACAAATACGATCATCGTTTTGTTCATCCATCTTACTCTTCCAATTTCTCACTTTCTCTCTTGCACTTTCATTGTGAGTGTGTGAGTATGTGAATGAGAACTCAACACAAAGGTTGTCTTTATATATACAAAAAATCTCAATACGAACCATTTGGTTTTGGCCAATCATGGTATGCCATTGTCAATGACGTTCCAATCCGAAACTTAGGACTCTGACCAATCAAAAAAATTTCAAAAAAAATGCACGAGACGCCATTGGCAATACGCCAAAAAAAATCATGCATGGAAGTAACGCCATTGGCAATGTCACCCCAGTTTTGATCGTGCAGTTGGGCGTCATTGACAATGGTGTTCCATTGCTTTTTCCAATGGGGCGCCATTGGAAATGATGCCCCACTCCATTTTTATTTGGGACGACATTGAGAATAGCGTCCCATCTACCTCTTTGTAAATTTTCTAATTTTTTACTCTTTTTTGTAAATATAAATTTTATTAGGAATATTTACTAATATGGTCTCATATAATATGTGATAGAATTTTGGTCTCCAAATTATCTGATATCAAAATTTGGGTCTCATTTTTATTATTCATGTTATCAATTTTGAACTATGCGGAGACCCAACTTTAATGGCAGAAATTTTGGAGACCCAAATACTAGTATCACATATTATATGAGACCATATTACTAACTAACCCAAAAATGAATCCATGTAAATTTTTTGTTTGGAGAATGTCCAAGTTCTTCCGTACATTTTGTGGACCCCACTCGTTACCATCTAACTAGTAAGAGCATCTCCAACCCTATTATATCTTGTTATGTGTTGTGAATCTTAGGTGGCATGAGACACAAGACAATGTCTTTCTTATGTGGCAAGATTATATTCACAAAAGTCAACGAGATAGAAAGGTCTACAATAATTTTTTTTCCAACTTCCAAGACAACTCTTCCACTTCTAATTTTTTTTACAAATATTTGTATTCATAATTCATGATGTGGAATAAAGTCAATGTGAAGTGCATTGTCTAGATCTAGACAACCAACTTCACATTGTCCTTGTCATGTCATTGCATGTCAACTTCATGATTTATTCTACATTTGCAATATTGGAGAAGAATTTTTGAAATAAAAGTTTGTCATTCCTATGTGGCAACCATTTTTTTACAATTCACAATAGGGCCCTATTGTGACTTTGGAAGAAAAAAAAGTTGTTGCCACATAAGAATGACAAAATTTTATTCAAAAGTTCTTCTCCAATGCAATTGTCAAGTCAATTGTGAAGCTTATGTGACAAAAGTTAAAGAAGTGATTGTGAAGTTGGTTGTCTTATTCTAGACAATACACTTGACAATGCCGTCTCTTCCACGTCATCAATTATGAATAAAAAAAATTACAAAAAAACAAAGAAGATGAATAGTTGTCTTAAAAGTTGGAAGAAAAAAAAGTAAATATCTTTGTACTTTATCTTCCAAGTTCATAAAAACGTAAACATTACAATACTTTTGTATTGGAAAAATTTTTCTTACTTAATTGTTCTTTATGAATACAATCTTATCACCTAGAAAAGATATTGATAGAATTCATATTATATCTGAAAGCATTAGGGTTGGAGACGCTCTAAAACCCACGTCACGTACCCACGCAATTCTCCTTAGGTTTACAAGCACGTGGCTATCTCACCGTGGAAAGGAAAGTTGTGCTTTCTTTACGTGCTTATCAATTATGTCTTCTTTTTCTTTTTCTTTTTCTTTTTCTTTTTTTTAATGTCTTTTTCTTTCCTTCCAAGCCAAGTTTCTTCCCTTCAATGTTTCCATACGAGAGAATATTGGCTATTTTACATCATTAGTTCATAATTACTAAATATATATGAATGTGCAAACATACATACATCATGCTAAATTTTATATTTATTCATTATACTTTATTATATGCATATATTTTAAACTTGATATTTATACATTAAATTTAAAATTGAAATTGAAAATTATAATTATTATTTTACTAGAGGTTCATCGGATGTCTTCAAAGATGTAGTAGTCAAATGGTATAGATATTAATATTTATTACGTTAAATATGAATACATGTGACGTGAGTGAAATAATGAAATAAAAGTTGTCCTAAGCGGTAATTTGGTGTTTTTACTATACACAAAAATATGGTAGTTGAAAAAAATGGGTGTAATTGAACGCACTCCACTTTTTATTTTGTTTACTCTTTTCTTATCTTTAGAACTTTTGATCAGCTTTACATTTTCTTCTACAAATTAATCTATAAGTTTATCCCCACAACTAATTTTTTTTTATAGATAATAATACTTTCTATAATCAATTTAAATGTAAAGCTGATAGCCCATTACTAAAAATAATCTAATCAATTTACATCTATATAAAGTTGATAAATATGTTTCAAAATACTTGAAGTGTGAATATGATAAACATGCTGATAGACATATTTTAAAATATTTTAAATACAAAGTTGATAAACATGTCAATAGACATGTTTTAAAATATTTTAAATGTAAAGTTGATAGATATGTCCATATTTTAAACATACTAAATGTAAAAAGTTGTAGACATGTCCATATTGTAAAGAGAAATTTTGAGTGACACCCCACTTTTGTTTACCATATTTACAGTGCATCCCACAAGTTTACAACAATGTAAGGTACCCCAACTTTTGACGTTTTTTCGTCCAATATGGACGGTCAACTAGGTTGACCCAATTTTTTTGACAAAAATACCCCCGACCTGTTGTCTTCCTCACCGTGTCTCTCGCCGCTCCCCGACCTCGCCGAGCTCGCCGCTCCCCTCTCCGACCATGCTAGCCCCCCCCTCTTCCTCCTCCCCGACCTCGTCGAGCTCGCCGCCCCCCTCTCCTACCTCGCCGAGCTCGCCGCCCCCCTCTCCGACCATGCCAGCCCCCCCCCCCTCTTCCTCCTCCCCGACCTCGCCGAGCTCGCCGCCCCCCTCTCCGACCATGCCACCCCCCCTTTCCTCCTCCCCGACCTCGCCGAGCTCGCCGCCCCCCTCTCCGACCTCGCCGAGCTCGCCGCCCCCCTCTCCGACCATGCCAGCCCCCCCTCTTCCTCCTCCCCGACCTCGCTCGCCGAGCTCGCCGCCCCCCTCTCCGACCATGCCAGCCCCCCCCCCCCTCTTCCTCCTCCCCGACCTCGCTCGCCGAGCTCGCCGCCCCCCTCTCCGACCATGCCAGCCCCCCTCTCCTTCTTGAACGACCCTTACCAGGAGATGAACGGAGGAGCGGGGTGGCCCCCCCACCACCATCAACGCAGCCGGAGCTGCTCCGTGGCCTGGCGAAGGAGGACGGCGGAGGCACGCCGACGGCGTGGAGGGGGCAGACACGAAAAAATAGGGGAATCGGAAAATAAGACAGGGGTATTTTGGTCCAAAAAAATGGTCAAAGGGGTTGACCGTAAGTTGGAGACGGAAACCGTCAAAAGTGGGGGGTACCTTACATTGTTGTAAACTTGTGGGGTGCACTGTAAATATAGTAAACAAAAGTGAGGTGCCACTCAAAATTTTTCTATTGTAAATTTATGTAAATATGCGATTATGTAAAGCTGATAGACATGTTTACTCTACATAACGCTAATGTAATCAATTTACTTCTACATAAAGATGTTTAAAATTAATCATGCAGACTTTACATAATGATCTTTACATATGTTTAAAAAATTAATCAGGTTACTTCTACATAAAGATAACCATGCCTATCTAATCGATTTTTTTTAATAGAAAATGAGATAATTATTTATAGATTTTCTTTCTTAAATAAACAATTTTTGTCCGTAACATGTCGAAATGATGTTCTACGAAAAATGATGAAGATGAGGATATTTTTGGAGAAGATCACCAATGGTTGTAGGGTGAGCAATACTCGGTTTGAAAACCGAAAACCGAACCGAACCGGACTAAAACAGTCCTTCGGTTCGGTTTAGTATTAAGCGGGTCGGGTTTCGGGTTGAAGATTAGTGAAATTCGGTTAATCGGGTCGGATGCGGGTTTTGGGTTTCGGTTCGGGTGGAGAACCGAAAACCGAAAATCCTATGTGCAATTACTAAATTACCTCCTACATTTATATACACCAAAACCTATTGACCCATCCCTAACCTCTCTCTTTCTCGAATCCCTTCGGCCGCCGCTCTCCTGATCTCCTCGTCCTCTCTCTCTCCGAGTTCCCTTCTCTCCCAACTCCGGAGTGATCTCTCTCCCGGTCGTCCGACTCCTCCGTGACTCCGTCGGCGGACGATCCTCCTCACTCGCCAGATCCCAGATCTACGAAGTACGAAGTGCCAGGCCCAGATCTATGAAGTCTCCACTTCTCTTGTCCTCTGTGACTTCGTCGACTGTTGATCCTTCCTAGGCTCGGCGGAGTTTTTCTAAGTTCTAACCCTAAGCAGTAAGCTACTATGCTTCAAGTTCTTCTAAGTTCTAACCCTAAAATTTCTGACATCAGTGTTTGTAAAAAAAAAATCTTGATGAGTGGCTTCACTGGCTTGGCTTGTTGGCTTTAAACTTTAATTTTTGACATCAGTAAGCGTCACTGGCTGGCCTGGCTCTCAGATTCTTCTCTTGCTTTGGTAAATTTATTTCCATATTGTTTTTTGTATTGAATTTTTATTAATTGTTTGTTTGTTGTATTAACTTTTTGTTCACAAAATTGTTATTTAGGACCATATTCTCGAGCTCTCGGATTCTCTCTGTCTCACTGTCTTTCCTGACTCAGTGACTCGTGAGCACTGCTGCACTGCACTGGTATAAATTTGTGTAATATTTACATTTACACTGTCACTTGGTATTGCAACATTTACATTTACTGCTGCTGCTGATGGTTTGATTGAGAAGAGAACTAGAGAATTGTGCATTTTCAGTTGGCATTATCAACTCAGAAACTCACTGTAAGTTACCCTTATCATATAATTATCTTGTTTCCTCTCTTTTAATGGTTATGTCATTTTCAGTTAGCATTAACAACTTTGCTTGTAACGTTTGCAATTTACTTTACCATTACTTCTTTAAATTGAAGTTATACACTGCAGTCAGCAATGGTAAAAACAGGGCATTCTACTTGTTTACAATTTAGTTTACCATTACTTCCTTAAATTTAGTCACACTGAATTCTGTCTAATGCTTGACTGTCACACTGAATACTGAGTTTATATTTCGTTTGCAGTTTTGATGTTGCAGCCATTGACAAGATATTCGTTGCAGCCATTGGCGGGGCATTCGTTGCAGCCATTGGCCCATTGGCAATGATAATTTGGCAGCCATTGGCGGAGCATTCTGTTGGTGTTTTTGCCTTTGGACTAGAAAAGATAGTCCCACATCGGCTACACCAAATGGTGAGTATCTCAATATAATGCATTGCTTGTGTTGAGGTGTGCACATGAGGTATAGTGGGGCACAAGTTTGTGCCATGTGGGAGTATTTTCCTAGAAGGAAAAAGGATTAAATCCAAAAAGGATGCAAGTTGATTTTTGTTGTGCGGACTCGGACTCGGACACGGACTCCAGGATGTCTCGTGCATGCACGGGAGTGTTTGGGGGGTAGGCGTGGACTGGCACACTTCTATGCTGATTGTGGGATGATCTAAAATATCAAACTCTATTTTTGAGTATTGGTATTTTAGTCCCACATCGGATAGGAGAAGAGGTGAAGTCTCAACTCCACTCTATAAATAGAGCCCCTTGGCCTCCTTTGAAAGATGCACCAAGAAGAGAGTTAAGGGAGTCTGTAAAGTCCAGGAAGCCCATTCAAGTCTCAAATTTTGACTTACGAGCGTTCCAGAAGTTCTTCGTGAACTTGGTGGTTCCTGGAAGCAGATCATGGTGGGGCGAATCTTGCTTTGAGCAACGGTGATCTTAATCACCCCAGCAAAAACCTTTCTTCTTCTTTCTTCTTTCTTCTCATTCATCTGAGTTGTAACTCAGTTCTGTCCGTCTGCAACTGTGATTGTAAGGAAGAACGTGCAATTTTTTTTCTGATTATTGTTGCTTTTGTAATCAGATTCATATTATAGAGTTCCTCTTGGATCTCGAGAATAATCAGAAGGTGAACGTTTGTTGAACCTCTGATCTCGACATCGAGTCTACCATCTTTGATCAAGCCCCGGGAGTAACAATCTCAAAGCAAGATCCTTGTAGATGGAGAACTCTCGTGCTTCTCTCATCGATACCAGCTTTAACAAGTTGGAGAAATTCGACGAAGAATATTTTCAAATCTGGAAGAGGAAGGTCATCCTTAATCTTCAACTCGTGGACGTAGACCATGTGTTGATTGAGGATGAACCGACGATTCCAGAAGGAGGAACTGTCGATGCTATTGTTGCTGCACTCGTCAAGCAGAGCAAATGGAAGAGAGAAAACAGCATCTGTAAACTGCTGATTCTCAATTCTATGGAAGACTCTCTGGCAGAGTCATATTCCAAGAAGGTGAAGGCCAAAGAGATCTGGGATTCTTTGGATAAGCTATATGAAGATGACGAGAATAGGTCCAAAATCTTTATCGTCGAGAAGTACCACAAGTGGCTCTTCGAAGACGAGATGGCGATGCTACCTCAAGTGAAGGAATTCCTGAAGTTGTGCTAGAAGTTGGATGACGAGAAGATGCCCTTCGTCGACAAGTTTGTCGTTGGAGGGATAGTCTCGAGACTTCCTGCTGGTTGGAGCAACTTATATGCTAGAATGCATCGAAAGAAGCTGGACATTAGCTTGGAAGATCTTCTACAAGAGATCCACGTTGAGGACGAAATACGATCTCAACAGAAGATGGACTCTCTGTCCAAACAACTGGTTAAGGCCAACTTGGTGCAGACAAGAGAGTTCAAGGGGAAGCAGGTGGCTTCTCATCACAAGAAGAAGGACTCCACTAATTTAAAAGTGAACGGTCCTTCATTCAAGCAACAGAAGTCCAAGTCCCACGTGACTTGCTTCAACTGTGACAAGAATGGCCACTACATGAGTGAATGCAAATCCAAGCCTAAACTAAAATAGCAGGTATAGCTAAACTTGGTTATTTTGATTACTTAATTTGGTTGCTATTGTTACACAGGTTGAGTTATCTAGCGTGGTAGCTGACTAGTGATCTGACACTAGTGCATCTGACCATGTGTGCTCTCAAAGGAGCTGTTCACCAAGGACGAGCCATGTTATGACGAAGGTCTCGATGGCGAACATATATCTAGCAGAAGTTCTGAAGATCGAGACAGTGGTTATTAACCACCGACAAGGACACTGGAATGCGTGTTGCACGTACCAGAAATTTTTCGACGATCTGATCTCAGAAAGTCTGTTATCTGATACAGACTTGAAAGATGGACATTCGTACTAGCCAGATGGTAATTTCTTGGCGAGGAACATGCTTCAAAAAGATGTTCGGTGCTGAAGGAATGTTCGAACTTCTGCTGATGGCGATGAAGTTACTTCATTGAGTGGACTGAGAGTTGTTCTATGATAGAAGCAGACTCAAGCTGTCCTATCGGGACCTTATCTTTGGAATGTGGGGGTAATGAGGTAGAGGAGTTTAAGGTCTGTGTAGATACAAGACTGTTGGAAAGCTGCTCAGACGATTGAACTAAAGTACTGATCATCTGGAGTTAGTACACTCAGATATCTGTGACTTTTATCAATTCTCCACAGAGGCCGGTTCGAAGTGTTTCTCGAAGTGCACGTTCGCATGACTTATCAAGTAGAAGGATGCAGCATTCGAGTAGTTCAGAGACTTCAGGGCTGAAGCTGAACGTTAAACCGATCTACAACTACTCAGAAGTGATCGAGATGTAGAGTATAGGTCTCATGAATTCGTATCGTTCTGCAACGAACATGGAATCATCAATGAGACTACTGCTCCATATTCTCCTCAATCTAACAGGGTAGCGGGGAGGAAGAACAAAACGTTGACAGAAATAATAAACTCAATGCTGCTAACTACGGGTCTTCTTAAATGCTAATGGGGAGAAGCTGCATTTACGACCACTTTTATTCTAAATAGAGTGCCGTATGCAACTTCAGACGTAACTCCTCATGAACTCTGGTTGAAAGTCAGACCTAACTTGAATGTCATTCGAGTGTGGGGGTCTTTGGCTTATGTGAAGCTCCAAGATCTGAAGATTCAGAAGCTGGGGACTAGGACTAGGAAGACGATCTTCTTGGGGTATACCGAGAAGAGTGATGCTCGAATTTTTTTGATATTGAGTCAAATCATATCATTAAATCACGTGAAGACAATTTGCAAGGCACAAGAAAATTGTTCTTACGGATAAATCGGAGAACAATAAGGGTGCGCAAGAAACTAAAGTTTTCAATAAAGAAGTAGTCCAAGAAGATGTTGTTGTTGAATCAACGGTTGAACCAGAACTCGCTGAGCCGTCATCGAAGCGAGCGAGGAGGCCAAAGAACTTCGGAGATGCTTTCATCACCTATCATGTGGAAGCAGATCCGCTTACCTATGATGAGGCGATGAAGACCAGAGATGATATTTTCTGGAAGGAGGCGATTGACAATGAAATTGATTCTATCACCTCAAATAACACTTGGGTGTTGGTTGATCTTCTTGAAGGAGTGAAACCCATCGGATGCAAATGGATCTTCAAGAAGAAGATGAAAGTAGATAGAACTATTGACAAGTTCAAGGCCAGGTTGGTGGGCAAGGGATTTTCTCAGAAGCAGGGAATCGACTACTTTGACACGTATGCTCCAGTAGCCCGGATGACCACCATCAAAATATTGATTGCTCTCGTAGCGATAAATAATATGGTGATACCTCAGATGGATGTAAAAATGGCATTCCTGAATGGCAAGCTGACCGAAGAGATCTACATGCAACAGCCAGAAGGGTTTGTCATCAAAGGTCTTGAAGACAAAGTCTGCAAGTTGGTGAAATCTCTGTATGGTTTAAGGCAAGCTCCCAAAATGTGGCATAAGAAGTTTGACAAAGTCATAAGGTCAAATGGCTACAGGGTCAGTGAAACAGACAAGTATGTCTATACAAAGTTTGCTGACGGAAGAGGAGTCATTGTTTGTCTATACGTGGACGACATGCTAATCCTAGGTACGGATATAAGCTGTGTCACGGAGACAAAGAAGTTCCTCTCGACGAAGTTCAGTATGAAGGACTTGGGGGATGCTGATGTTATCTTGGGACTCAAGATCATCCGAACAGACACTGGACTAGTGCTGTCACAGTCTCATTATGTTAAGAAGATGATCACTCGTTGCGGATATCAGGATCTTCCAGGGATCGATACGCCGTACAAGTGTGATCTGAAACTGAAGCCTAATTCAAGGGAAAGCGTCAGGCAGCTGGAGTATGCAAGTGTAATCGAGAGTTTGATGTATGCTACTACTGCCACAAGACCTGACATAGATTTCACTATGGGAATGCTGAGTCATTTCACGAGCAACCCAGGCATTGAGCACTGGAAAGCTGTGAAACGGGTTATGAGATATCTCAAGAAGACTCAGACATATGCACTGCACTACAGCGGAGATCCGCCGGTAGTGGAAGGCTTCAGTGATACCAATTGGTGCTCAGAAGTGGAGAGCGAGAGGTCCACAGATGGATACATTTTCACAATAGGTGGAGCTGCTATATCGTGGAAATCGAAGAAGCAGACTATGCTCTCGCGATCATCCATGGAATCTGAGTTCTTTGCACTTGATACCGCAGCGGAGGAAGCAGAATGGCTTTGGGAGCTCATGTATGATCTTCCAGTGGTTGGGGCACAAATACCGACGATACCGATATACTGTGACAACCAGGCGACTGCAGCGGTGGCATCGAATGATCTCTTCAACGGGAAGAAGAGAACTGTGCGGTTGAAGCACATGGCAGTGAACGATCTCATTAAGAGAGGTGTCATTGCAGTGATTGATGTTCGGAATCAGGAGAACCTGGCGGATCCATTCACCAAGGGCCTCAAGCGCCAGCTGGTCGATGACACAGCTTGTAAAATGGGCTTGAAGGCATTCTGATATTGTGTTATTACATTCCTACCATAAAGTTTTATGCTATTAGTTCAAAGAAAAATCTACTAGGCATCTAGCTTTTTGGTTCAAGGGAGGACTATTAACCAGAAGAATATCAGGAACGGTGGGTACTTGTCCTCTGTGACATGGAGAGGTTACGGACCTACAACCACTGTTGTCTACTGTTATTTTCTGCAGAAAACGGATCCTGTGGGAAGGTTGGCTTAAATGTCTTAATGAGTTCTCAGGTAGAGTGAATGCTTGGAGTGCTTAACAGGAAGCACGGTAGTGCAGCACTACAAGGAGTGTAACTCCATGCTACAGTGAGGTGACTTCACCATGAGGTTCCCAGGTAGGGGTAATGCCTCGGCTTTGCAAGCCAAGTCACAGCGGAGTAGCACCGCAAATAGGTAGGTAGCCTAATGCTGTATGATAATCATAATAAAGAGAGGTAGACAGCACTACAAAGAGGACGATGTCCTCATGTTACAGTGGCATGACACCACGAAGAGGTACCAGGTAGGGTAAAGCCTCGGCTTCTGTCACCCTCATTTCTCGTATTTCCCGTATTTCGTATTTATACTCGTATCTGGATTTTGGTATGTATTTTTATTTTTCTCAACTTGTGGAATTTTGGTATTTCTCGTATTTTGGGTTTTTGACATGGCTCGGTTTTAATTGGATTGGGTTGGTTTGGTTTGGTTTAGTGTGTGTTGGAACACCTTAGCCTATTCTCCACCCTCAACACACCACATTCCACCCTCTTTAAAAGTCCACCAACTTTTTCTCTCTCCTCATAAACCTCCATTAATTTCTTCTTCTCCTTCCTCTACACAACACTCTTCTCCTTCCTCTACACAACACCAACCCATAGGCAAGTGCACCTTGCCACCACATGAGAACCCTATTTTATTTATCCATTTGCTAGATTAGGACATGGTGATCAACATTAGAACTTGGTATTTTGTGTTTTGGAGCCTCCATTGTTTTAGATCTAAGTTTTCTCTATTTTCGATTTTGCATGGTTTTGGTCTATTTAGGTTGGATTTTTATGAGTTTTAATGTTTCCTTGTGGAAGAGAGTTCAATTCTACCCCGGTTGGAACTTTGGAAATTCGGATTTGGAGTTCGGATGGCCAAGTTGTGATGCCTTGAAGTTTTGGAGCCATGAGAGCTTCTTCTCAGCCATGGAGAAGAAGATCCTTTCCCCTGCGTGCGTGTTTTTACGCGTACGCAGCTCTCCTGCGTGGGTGACTTTTCGCGTACGCAGCTCTCTTGCGTGCGTGACTTTTTGCGTACGCAGCTCTCCTGCGTGCGTGACTTTCCGCGTACGCAGCTCTCCTGCGTGCATGACTTTTCGCGTACGCAGCTCTCCTGCGTGCGTGACTTTTCGTATACGCCGCTCTCCTGCGTGCGTGACTTTTCGCATACGCCGCTCTCCTACGTGCGTGTCTTTTCGTGTACGCAGCTCTCCTGCGTGCGTACTTTAGCTCTCCTGCGTGCGTGCTTTTGTGCGTACGCTGTGCGTGCCCTTGTGCGTACGCTGCACCCTGAACCCCTTGCTTAACCCATTGGCTCTAGGAGTATTGGTTTTATTTCTTGACTTGGTTTCTTTGTTTGTGGATTAAGTTTTCCTGAGATCTGTTCAACACAGCACGACTATCTTGACCCGACATGGCCTAACACGGTTTTCAAGTAATTGTTTATGACTAGTACGGTTTTCTGTGGATTATGATTTTGGTATCTTCTGATCTCCTTGCTAGTGACCCAGTGGGGTGCACACCTAACTTGTAACTTGTAATTAATCCTTGTGACTTGATAACTTGATAGTGGCCCATGGCGGCGCACTCCTGACTTGTAGCACGACTTGATAACTTAATGCTGTTGCGACGGCTACTTAACTTGACCTGCCTTAACACCGTGGGTAGTTCTTTCTTGCTTGCTTGTTAAATCCACTTGTCCTGTCTTACATCATGTCTAGGATAGGACTCCTGAGTACCACGGTCAGGAGCACCTACTAAAATGGATTAAGGTTAATAACTAGAACAACACAGTAGTCCTGAAGAGATGACACAGCTACAGGCAATCCCGTTACCTGGGCGCTCTTGGGATCTGTAGCCTACCGACGAGTAGGGCACATTTCCAGCACACCGTCGCGTGTTGTACCCTCTAAGTCACCTAAGGGTACATTTGTCTCCCGGGCGATGTACCCACATGAATTCAACCCCTAATTTTCGACCTGGGTAACCTGGATGGTCTGCAGGGCTTGTGGCTGTGGAATCATCTCACTGCATCTTGTTAGTAATTAGGCCTGTGATAACCCTAGTTAGTTAAAGTAGTAAGCCGTAGTATCTGCTTGGCCGTGATTGATTGAATTGAGGTATAACCAGTCTAGTCATGTCTCGATCCAGTACAAGATTGCTTCCTGTCTTGATTTCTTACATTATTATCTTGCTGATAAATGGTGGGAAACCAAGTTCTGTTCTGATGAAGGGTTACAACCCCGGTCCTTATTTGGTTTACGGGTTGTAACCTGGCTATCGGAATAGTTCCATGGTTATCTCGTCGTATATCATCCTGACATGTTTTCATAAATTCTAGTGTTAATATTAGATTTTCTTGTGCTATTTGCTGGCTTTTGTTCTTATTTCGTGGCCCCCTTGTGGCACTTGCTCTTTCTGGGGTTGACCCAGCTGGTTTTGTGTGGCCAGATTTTGGAGCAGCTCCCGAGGATCTACCAAGCTTCCAGCCCAATGGTGACAACTAGACGGAACCCGGGCCAAGAGTGGGTTTTCCTTTTTGTTTTGCCCACTTTATTGTAAAACTATTCTTTTGAGACGTTTAGCCGACGAGCACCTGTTAGCTCGATGCACTTTTACTTACTGTCTGCCTACGGGCTGTAAACATGATTAACAAATCCTAGGGTTGATCATGTACGACTAAACTCTTGCTAGTCCTAATATTTTGTAACGACTAGCTTCTTGATCAGCTGAATATGTAATATTTGGGATGCCTTATTATTGTATATTTAATGATCATACATCTTGCGACCTTACTTACTTGCTTGTGATTGAGACATTAGGCTTGTTCATGACCATAAGAGACTGTTGGCTTGTAGTAAACCCTCATATATCTAGACAGCCGTGACCGTATATCGAGGTGGTTTCTATTTTAATATACGTAGCTGGCTATGTCTGCCCCCGCTCTCCAGTATTCTGGTTCTGGGGCGTGACATGGTTTAAGTGGTGGCCCATGCAGGTCTTGTCAATCAAGAAATGTGGGGGTTTACCGAATAGATGTCTCAATCAGTATTCGCCCTTGATCTCCGCCCGTATTTTCAAATCCCTGAAATTCTTGCCCTGATTACATGCTTATATCATTGATCTGTCCTGGTCCTTTCCTTATTGTTCCCTGTATCGTCTTCTTCAGCGGCACTGTACCTGGTCCTACCGGTCAACGAGGTGGAGTATTTCCCGCGGATCAACAGCAACCCGGAGATCAAGCCCAGCATTTCGGGGTAGCCTCCAGAGTTGTGCCTACTGGAGGAGAGTCACCAGTTCGGCCCGTCCAGCCCGCAGAGCCAGATGATGGTACCTTAGTAGGCCTCATCAGAACCTTGATAGCTTTCCAGGATCGTCGAAGCGACGCCCTGCACCAGACAGTTCAAGATGCTTTGACTAGAGGCGGTCATCCAGGGAACCAGGCGGCGAACAACTTCAAACGATTGAACCCTCCTTTCTTCGACGGCAGCGAGGATACGATTGTCGCGGATACATGGCTTCAGGATACCGAGGTGATTCTGGAAGCAGCTAGGACACCTGAGAATGAGAAGGTGGCGGTGGTACGCCTGCAGTTGTTGGACTTGGCTCGCAGTTGGTGGGCAGCGCAAGCCATGGGATTAGTGGCACCCATTGCTTGGGCAGTGTTTAGAGAGAGATTCCAGACGAAGTACTTTGATGCTGTGGCTCGGTACGACCTGCAGACCAGATTTACCAACTTGAAGCAAGGGGGCAGAACAGTCGACAGTTATGCATCGGAGTTTTCTAGACTCAGTAGGTTTGCCCCCACCTTGGTGGCGACCGAGTTTGATAGGGCCCAGAGGTTCCAGCAGGGGCTGCATTTGGAAATCTTGTTGGCGATAGAACAGTTCGAGCACCAGACGTTCGATGCAGTCTTGAGAGCAACTAGGAGGCATGAGTACACCTCCCAGAGGATCATGGATAGGACCGGAGATAGGAACGGTCCCACAGTCAGATGCACCAATCATCAGCTCCAGCCCCGGCAGCTAGGGGATTGACTATTGGAACTCCGAGGTGGGCGGCCTCAGTAACGTTGGTTCAGCATTCAACCCCGACGTACCCGCAGCAGCAGAAGCAGAAGCAGACTTCCGCGATGGGATGTTCTCTTTGCGGGAAGCCAGGGCATATGGTGGCAGACTGTCGCAGGGCGCAGGGATTGTGCCTGGCTTGTGGAGCAGCAGATCATAGGATAGGGGCTTGCCCGAATAGGGGTGGTTCATCAGCATCTAACCCTTCTAGCTCTTCGGTGAGAGGACCGGCCCCAGCACCAGTTCAGCAGCAGCAGTATCAGTCTTCGAGGTCCTTGCCGCCTCAGTCTCAGGCATTCCAGCAACAACACCCCCAGCAGTATGCACAAGCCCAAGCTCAGATCCAGAATAGGCAGAGAGGTTTCCAGCAGAGGGGACCAGCAGCCAGAGGACAAGGTCAGGCCATGATGATGGCTATGGAAGAAGAAGTTGCACCAGGTGAGGTTGTGGCAGGTACTATTCTCGTCAACTCCTCTCCAGCGTCTGTATTATTTGATTCTGGTGCATCGCATTCATTTATGTCTGCACGATTTGCGACACGGATAGGATTGGAGCCCGAGTCATTATCAGTGAGGCTCAATATACTTACTGGTAATGGCCTTGTGGGAGTAGATCGAGTGTTTTCCTCGTGTCGGGTCGTAGTTAGCGGTAGGGAGTTCCCCGCTAGATTCATAGAGTTTCCTATGGCAGACTATGATGTAGTCCTAGGCATGGATTGGTTGAGGAACCAGTATGCTAGGATAGACTGCCATATTGGCAGAGTTGTCTTTAGTATCCCCGGCGAGCCAGAGTTTTCGTTTTCCAGAAGCGCAGTGGAGCCATCTTCCCCAGCATTGCGGATGGCAGTAGCGGCAGTGCAGTTACCCCGAATAGTTGAAGAGTTTTCAGATGTCTTTCCAGAGGAGCTTACAGGGATGCCGCCAGAGCGGGAGATTGAGTTCACTATAGACTTGATTCCCGGGACAGCACCGGTATCAGAGCGAGTCTACAGGATGGCGCCTTCAGAGTTGGAAATTTTGTACAAGATGATTGAAGAACTGAGGACCAAGGGATTCATTCGTGCAAGTGGATCGCCTTGGGGAGCCCCGATGCTTCTTGTGAAAAAGAAGGATGGTACGTCCAGGCTATGTGTTGATTATCGTACCTTGAATTCGGTGACAATCAAGAACAGATACCCTCTTCCGAGGATAGATGACTTGTTTGATCAACTCAGAGGGGCTTCAGTGTTCTCGAAGATCGACTTGCGGTCGAGATACCACCAGATCAGAGTCAGAGAGCATGACATCCCAAAGATAGCATTCAGATCAAGGTATGGACATTGGGAGTTCCTTGTTATGCCCTTTGGAGCGACCAATACGTCGGCCGTATTCATGGACCTCATGAATCGCATTTTTATGCCTTACTTGGATCAATTTGTGATCGTATTCCTAGATGACATCCTGGTCTACAGCAAGAGTGAAGCAGAGCATGAGCAGCATCTCAGAGTCGTCCTCCAGACGCTTAGGGAGCATCAGTTGTACGCCAAGTTCAGTAAATACGAGTTCTGGCTCGATCGCATTTCGTACTTGGGTCACATCATTACCCGAGAAGGAGTGGAAGTGGATCCCCAGAAGATTGTGGCTATCGAGTCATGGCCGATACCCAGCTCAGTGGCAGAGGTTCGCAGCTTCCTTGGATTGGCCGGCTACTACCGGCGGTTCATTTCAGATTTTGCAAGGACTTCAGCACCGATGACCCAGTTGACCCGCAAGGATGTACCGTTTGTTTGGACAGCAGGGTGTCAGGAATCATTTGAGAAGTTGAAGCAAGGTTTGATAACGGCTCCCATTCTCACCCTTACAGTTATGATGCAGAATTCAAGGCTTAGTCTATTCTTGTATCATGCTATTATTTAACCTATGCGGGAAGATTCAAGTCGTAGCAATATCTCTCCTAATACATGATGGACAGTCACTGTGGGGAACGCTCAACCCATATATTGAGATATGTGGGGGATTATTGGTGTTTTTGCCTTTGGACTAGAAAAGATAGTCCCACATCGGCTACACCAAATGGTGAGTATCTCAATATAATACATTGCTTGTGTTGAGGTGTGCACATGAGGTGTAGTGGGGCATAAGTTTGTGCCATGTGGGAGTATTTTCCTAGAAGGAAAAAGGATTAAATCCAAAAAGGATACAAGTTGATTTTTGTTGTGCGGACTCGGACTCGGACACGGACTCCAGGATGTCTCGTACATGCACGGGAGTGTTCGGGAGGTAGACGTGGACTGGCACACTTCTATGCTGATTGTGGGATGATCTAAAATATCAAACTCTATTTTTGAGTATTGGTATTTTAGTCCCACATCGGATAGAAGAAGCGGTGAAGTCTCAACTCCACTCTATAAATAGAGCCCCTTGGCCTCCTTTGAAAGATGCACCAAGAAGAGAGTTAAGGGAGTCTGTAAAGTCCAGGAAGCCCGTTCAAGTCTCAAATTTTGACTTACGAGCGTTCCAGAAGTTCTTCGTGAACTTGCTGGTTCCTGGAAGCAGATTATGGTGGGGCGAATCTTGCTTTGAGCAACGGTGATCTTAATCACCCCAGCAAAAACCTTTCTTCTTCTTACTTCTCATTCATCTGAGTTGTAACTCAGTTCTGTCCGTCTGCAACTGCGATTGCAAGAAAGAACGTGCAATTTTCTTTCTGATTATTGTTGCTTTTGTAATCAGATTCATATTATAGAGTTCCTCTTGGATCTTGAGAATAATCAGAAGGTGAACGTTTGTTGAACCTCTGATCTCGACATCGAGTCTACCATCTTTGATCAAGCCCCGGGAGTAACACATTCTAAATCTGAGCCTTTCAAGTCTTCTAAACATGATGTATGTGGATCGGTGTGCACTGTTGGTGTAATAAATTTTTTTTACTGTTGTTTGTGTATTTTTGCTATTGTTTTCCAATTAAATTTGGTTTTATGATACCCGGCCCACTAGGGCCCACATAATCGAATGAACCGATAACCGAACCGACCGAAGTTGGTTCGGTTCAGATCGGTCTTACTTACTTCGGTTCGGTTTTCGGTTGAGGGCATTTAGGTTGGCGGTTTGTTCGGTTTTGGTCAGAACGGTTCGGTTTGGACCAAACCGACCCGTTGCTTACCCCTAAATGGTTGTATGAAACTTTGGAAGTTGAAAATATAGATTTGTACAACAAACAAATTTATATGTACTGTGTATGTTTTAAATAATTTTAGAATAAAGGGGTAAAGAAAAAGAAGATAAACTAAAAATATTAAAAGGCAAACTTAATAAAAATAAAATAAAAGGTAAAGAGAATGAAAATATAGGTACATTTAACGACACCTAAAAAAATTGATACAACATATGTGCACCAATTTTATCATTTATATAAGGGTTATTTAGTATTAGAGTATCATATAATAGTGGATATTAGAGTTTGGGTTTCGAAATTGTCCAATGTTAAGGTTTGGGTCTCGAAATTACTATTTATTAGTCTACGTGAACAGTGATTTCGAGATCCAAACTATAACGTTGGACAATTTTGAAATCCAAATACTAATATCTACTATTATGTGAGATCCTAATACTAAATATCCCTTTATATAAACCAATTATTGAAATAATATTAATAGTGTAACAAATAATATATGAGTTTGTATTTGCAAAAAACCAAACACCCTATGCATGATGTCGTTTTGGGGTGCATCAACTCTCCTAACTATCGTAGCTTTTGTTGTACGTGTTCAAAATGACACGATGAGGACCGGCTCTAATATTTTGGAGGTCCTAAACAAGTCTAAAAAATAAGGCCCTCATCCCTCTATATAATTTTTTTAATGCAAAATCCAGCAATTCCAAAATATAATAATTAGTACTAAGCAACTCTAAATACTAAATTTATAACAAAGTTTCTAGATGTATTCACATTATACCATAAACAATTTGGTTGGTAGAATATGGATAAAAAAATTCATATGCAAAGTAGTCGAATATGACAAATATTATGGCATGAGTCCTAAAGTTTTCCATTGCAAGAATGAGATAATTAAATATGGATGAAACTTTACAGAAGATGGAATCAGGAATAATATACAAAAAAATTGATGCAGTGAATAATGAAATTATTCGTATAAATGGATAAAAAATAATAACAAAAATTACCAATAACACCATCACTCAAGGGGCAGGCAAGCTCCCTAGTCCCCACTAGTGCTAACTCTCTCACAAAAAAAATCATACAGAAATGGAGTAGGTGCAAAAAAATGTCAACCTCACTAAAGCAAGGATCATGCTCCTTCTTGTCATGACTCGTAAAATCGCTTCAGATTTGATCATAGGAAAGAAGCAAAAAAAAGAAGAAGAAAAGGCTATTAGAGATTGAGAGAGAGATGATATTATCTTAGTAAATACTAAGTGGAAAGGAAGAGCACGTTTGTCACGTCCTGCATCCAAAATTCAACGGTGACGTCATGAACACATTCCCAGGCTACGCACCGAATTCGCAATTGTCGCCCGTAAAACATCAGAATGGAAAATACAATGAATTATTACATTCATGTACACATCTACAACTATATTATACATCAAGTGTTTTCTAAGAGTACATTATTACAAGTCTGTTACAACAAGATATTTTACATACGACTGACTACAAAATGTTGGTTGCCGTCTCTTGAGATTCTCCAGACAGTATATTCCTCGATATTGTCTTCGTCATACAGGGGTAATGTTTCCAACGAAACGTCATCTTCTCCTAGTGAACAAATACTATGTCGCTTAGAAACGACAAGGAAGTCCTCGGTCAAGAACGATTAAAGGAAATGGAAATGTGATAGAGATTGGAATTAAATAATATATACAGAAATTTAGGAAGTTAGATTTACCTTTATGAATATAAATTGGATTCCTCAATACTATTGTCCTTTTTCTCTAGCATATACACTTAACATACATACTCGAACAAGAACATATATTTCCTAAATGAAATGCAAATTTGAGAACAGTCCTTTTGAATATCCTCCTAACCAGCTTTTTCGACAACAATCCCGTATACCTGGGATCAGGCTGTGACTTGGTGGCACGGTGCTTAGAATTCGGCCTTGCCTCTCCTGGACTTATATGTACTAAGTCTCTATTGGACTTAGAAAATTACCAATTTGATGTTGTTATTGAAATTGGTGCAAATATCAGATGACACGGAATTAAATTCGGCCCTGTCTCTCATAGGCTAAGTGAGCTAAGTCTCACATACTCAATTCGTATGACCCTACGAATGAGCTAATATACCGATCAACTTTGGTTTAATTATGCTGCGGAACTATACAGGTGATATTTGGGTTGTTCTCTCCCGCCCAGTGTTTTCTAACTAATCATTACACTCACTGTATTTTACTACCATTATCTCATCAATAGGTAATTTATCTATCTAAGATGCTAGGGTGCATCTTACATATGTCCGTTTGAACGGTTCTTAGAAATCAATTGTTTCAAATTAGCGTTTAAACACGGAACTCCCAAGTAGGATAATATACTCATATATTTCCACAGAACAAGATTATAGAGAATTTAATTTAAATTCCGCCTACGTGACTCGTGTCCTGTGTCATACATATTCTAAATCCTTTCTAAATTTACGGGAATCACCCAATTCCTCTAAAGATTGAGAATTTGGCTATCTCTTGAAATTTTCAAAAATTTTGGCAGTCTCCTTTGTATTTGTTGACTCCAAAAAATTTGCAGGAGATATAATACGTAATAATAGAAATCAGGGTTCGCCGACCCCTTCGGTGGAGCAACTCTCAACATAGGAACCACGCAATTAATATCTCGGGTTCGCCGATCCCTTCGGTGAAGCAACTCTCAACACCGGAACCACGCAATTAATATCTATATTCAAATTGATAAAACTTTCTTACCTTTGTAAGCAAGCAACAATTTAATTTCGACGATTTGCTTATTTAAATGCTAATCAATCAAGAGATAAAATTGTTAGTAACATAATGATACCCAAAATCAATTTATTTTGTATCACTATATAATACCATTATTGGTTTAGTGTCAACTACTACAAAATTAAATCTAGGGTTTTCCTTATCACTTTTTGGCTTCTTGAGGCAACTTTTCTTGAAAAACCTAACAAGTGAAATACCCTAATATTTTTGTATTTATGTACAATAGTTCTAATTATAATTTTGTTACAAAATGAGTCGTTTAGGCATAATTGCAATTTTGGACAGAATTGTAATATTATATATTTTGATAGTATGACAAATTCCCTTGTTTTAAATTAATTAGAATCAAGCCTTAATTAGTACACATACATATTCATAACCATAGAACCTCTAATGTATAAAATTTTCATGGATTTGATTAATGTATAAATATATTTTATATAGAGGCAATAATGTTGAGTGTATATATATTGATAGGTAGTATCCTTACCATTTTGAGAACACTCATATATACAAACTAGTATTCATAGGAGTAGGTTAATATATTTGTCACGACCCGCACCCTGATGAGGGGCACGAGTACGCGGTTACGTCCAGCCTACGCCGTAGAATCGGTGGTAGAACGCTGTCTAGGTCGTCTACAAAATCTACACTAAACAGATAAAGGTACCTGTACAGTATATACACTCCGAATGGAGGTGACATAGCAATACAGTCTCAATCACAAAATAAAACTAAGGTAGATAGCACGGTAAGAAAATATGATAGATGAAAGCAGAAAAATAGTTCAAGATCCACACAAGCCGAAAGCTATACACAACACCACAGAGTCACAGAAATATAATATAAACTACTACAGTCTAAAACAAAAGCTGGATCGCAGTCCAGGCAAGCCTAACTAAGCTAATCACTCTGGGAGAATAAAATCTAGTAGCTCTACTATCAAGCCACGGTCCAGGTCTACTCCATCTAACCCGTCCCCATAATAGGTCGGGCAATCTGTCTCAGAAATATCTGTAAAATTGTCAACGGTATCCTGTCAGAAAAATGAGCAAGTACAAACACTAACAGCAGTTCCATATAAATTGACAAATTCTATAAGAGACAATATAATGAAATACAAGACAAAGATATGTGAAAACTTCGGAGCCATTCGAAAGCCGACTTACAACCCGTAAACCAAACAAGGACCGGGGTTGTAATCCTTCTCCCGAATAAAACCTAGTCTCCAATCACAGTATAGCATAAGAGCAAGTAGAATATATGAAATACAGGGTAAAATCAGCAGGAAATGTATAATAGATGTGAGTACTGAATAGGATGACAATATATATATAGGATGACTTAGGAACTATTCGGAAGCCGAGTTACAACCCTAAAACCAAACAAGGATCGGGGTTGTAACTCTTCTCCCGAACAGAACTTAGCCTCCTATGATAAATAAATATAAAAATATGACTTGAATTATTAGAGCGCTATGTGATCAGCTAGGGAATCATGGTAGGGTTATCCACTTGGCCTGGCAATCCGCGGTGACCTCAACGAAAAGTCATGCCGGCCAACCTGGATAACATGGACATAGAGGTATCTGCTATACCCTACGTGAGGTGAGAGTGGCACAAGCAAAGTAGTGACATGGGGCTTTGATCACATAACCCCTAATAATTCTCCCATCCCCGAATAGTATCATGGATCCGGACATGGCACGTCATGACACGGGATTCAAAAGCAGGGGGCCAGCCCACTCCTAAATCGATGTCTATATGAGTACATAAAACATGGATATCACACACCAATATACCAATGAAATCTGGGAATAACATCTCATGACAGGATCCGACGTATACTAGTCCGTGAACCGTCGTGTCGGAATCATGTAAGACGCTACAACTGAATCGGATATAGTAGATATTAAGACAATAAAAACTATCAGTGAATGTACTCGCCTGTGGTCCTGAGCTGATAAGGTGAACAGACGCTCAGAGTAATCACAGACCTAAAGATAAGATACTACAAGTCAAAACATGGTTTAATAATGAAAGGAAAGCTAATCTAGTCATGATATGCAAGTCTAAGTCAAAACTAGGTCAAACTAAGTCACACCAAGCTAAACTAAGTCATACTATATCATACTAAGCCAAACTGGATCACACTAGGACAACCAAGGTCAAACAAGGTCCAGGAAATCAATCCAAGTCAAACTAGGTCAATCTGGGTCAATGATTGACTTACAGTTGATTTTTGGTCAAAAAGTCAACTCTGATCAACTCTGGTCAACACTGAGTCAACCCTGGGTCAACCCTAGGTCAAACTAGTCAAATGTTGACTAACTGTTGACTTTCCGTCAACTGGTCAACTCTGATCTGGTTTTGGGTCGATTCTAAGTCAAGCGTTGTCTTGAAGTTGACTTTCGGTCAAAAAGTCAACTCTTGGTCAACGGAGGTCAAGACTAGCCTAAACTACCCTCATCTAGTAATCACCTACCAAGACAACCTATTTCTAACCCCATCTAGCAATTAGAAATCCAATACCTTACATTACCCTATACTCCCTATATTTACCCTTAACAAGGTATTCCCGATACCTTGCCCATTACAAAGGAAACTCCGCTAATTCTCAAGATACTAGCCTAGGCTCCCTAGGGTAGTTAGATACTATCCTATCTAAGGGTTACCTACCAAGAAATATAGGTTTCCTAGATATCTAGTCCATCTTAGGTCACATATTGACTACCCTCACATTACCTTACTAACATAGCCTAACAATACCTTATCTTAACCTTCTAAAATACTAGCTAACCATAATACACCCACACTACTCACCCACCCACTCATATATGGTTTACATATAGGCTCTCCTATAGGCTCACACACATAGGCCTATAGCTACATATATAGGCTCACCTATATACCCATATATAGACTCACATACACATACACATATAGCTAAAATAGGACACATATATATATATACACATATGGAAAAAAAAAATATATATATATATACACATATGGAAAATATATATATATATATATATATATATATATATATATATATATATATATATATATATATATATATATATATATATATATATATATATTTCTAAGGCTGAAATGTGGACTGGATTGGACTGGTTTAGGAGTGCTACTGCTGTCCATTTATGGACTGGTTTGGGAGTGCTATTTGTGTCAAGTGTAGGCTGGTTTGTAGGGACTGGATAGGCTGAGTTTGAAGGGCAATTTAGGACTACATGGCTGCCCATTTTGGACTGATTGAGGGGCCTGTTAAGGCTGAATACAAGGGCTGTCAATATGGTGTTTGGGACAGGTTTTAGGTTGATGTGTGGGGCTAAGATGTGGACAACAATTGGCTGATATGTAGGGTGTTTTAGGACAGTTATAGGAGGCTGATATATAGGTTAATTAAGGACTATTTTGGGACAGTCATGTTGTGGTTTATAGGGACTGGTTTTGGACATGAATGGGATTGCCACAAGCTGGTTAAGGGGCAGGTTTTGGGAGGTCCTATATGGCCTGTCACATGGCTAAACCCCCCCTTTCCCTCCTTAAATACACTGAGGAGCAGTGTATTACTGCTGCTGTTTCTGAATGAAACAGTCCCCTGTGTGGGGACTGTTCAACCCAGAAAAACCAGTCCCCTGTGTGGGGACTGTTCAACCCAGAAAAACCAGTCCCCTGTGTGAGGACTGATACACTGCTGTGCAGTATAAAATCCTGCTGTTACCAGCAGCTCTCCCCTCCCCCATTCCACTCTCAATCCTCCCCTTGGCCGAAATCTTCCCTCACCCACAAACACAAATAATACACATATTGACACACCAATGTATACATATAAATTAGACACAATATATATATAACCATTGACATATATATATATATATATATATATATATATATATATATATATATATATATATATATATATATATATATATATATATATATATATATATATATATATACATATAGATAAATAAATATGATAGCATATGACACATTGAAAACACATTCTCTAAACAAATAGAAATCTGAGATTTAAATCTCTAAATAAATCATTCACACTATATATATAATAAATACAAGTGTCCAATATGTTTTTCCCACTAGGACACAAACCAACACATAGGACACACCTATAAGTCTCCAAATGGACACGAAATGGACACAAATGGAGACACAACCATGGGGGTCATTCCTACGGGTTCAAAATATTCCTATATGCATGTAGGAGTGGATTAGAGGAGAGATTATACCTTCCGGAAGGGAGATTCCAAGAAAAACCCTTCCGACACGACACCGACACGAAGTGGCCTCCAAATGGACACGAACCAAAGCTAAATCCTCCCAAACTTGGCTAGCACCCTCTATCCATGAAGTAGAGAAAAAATGAAGAAGATTTGGTGGAAGAAATGATTGATTTGGAGATGAAATCAATGGGAACCTTCTCTAAAATTTGGAGAAGAACAAGAGAGAGAAAATAGATGGATAATAACAAATGAGAGGATGACTCCACCCCTCCTCCTATGGCTGCCATGTGTGGGCTAGGTGTCCCCTTCTAGAAATTACAAAAAGGCCCCCCCCCCACTAATCCATTCTATTAGAAGCAGAACTCTGTCGCACTATCCACAACAGAAGCTGAATACATAGCAGCTGGGCGTTGTTGTGCACAAATTCTGTGGATAAAGCAAACCCTTGAAGACTATAAGTTATCTTTCATGCATATTCCTATATTCTGTGACAATACTAGTGCCATCAATTTGACTAAGAACCCTGTCTGCCACTCACGCACTAAACACATTGAGATCAGACACCACTTTTTGCGTGATCATCAGCAAAATGGCCCGATTAACTTAGAATTTATTGACACTGATCATCAGCTAGCAGATTTCTTTACTAAGCCATTATCCAAAGAGCGCTTCAATTATCTTTGTCGTGAACTCGGAATTTTGGATGAAACAGTTATAAGTTGAGACTTACTTGCGTAAATGTCGAGTATATTTTGATTCTTTTATGACAAATTTATTATGGGTACAAGCCGAAAGGGTCCTTCTGACAAAAAGGCGTAAAAGCCTAAGCGACACGGTACACTAGTCCTCAGGACTACCGCTAGCTGGGATCCGGCCCCTGCAGCTAACCCATGGCAAATTTGAAATACTGAATTACAATATATTTCCTTGTTTATTATATGGTTTGTTCCGATTTATTATTGCCTAATTGATCTTTCCTAAAGTTCATTCTGACCTTTGTGTACCTCTCTATGTACTTCATTGTTTTCATCAAACTTTTATCCTCAAAATCCCTTTTGTTCAACACTTAATCAATTTTTTTATCTTTTCAGCCTGCTTTTAGTTCTGGACCACTGATCCAGAACTCGGGCCGAACTCTGCCCCTAACAGAGTTTGGGCCGAGTTCGGTCCCTAAGTTCCAGCGTCGGGATCTGGCTCTGCCGTTGGATCAATTTAGATCCTATGGTCAATATTTCATCCGACCAAAGACAATTTTATTTCGGGACTCCTTCTCTCTCCTTCACCATTGCCTTCTTCCTCACCTCTCCAAACTCCTTCCTTCAAACCCTAACCCTAGTTTTTGATCTAGAGTGCTCCATTGCTCCTCAAAATCAAGGAAAAAGGGTTTCTCATCATTCTCTTCCACTGTTTGGTATTATTTTCAGGTATAACTCTCTCCTTCTATCCATTTTCAAGTTCTCCATTTTCTTGCAAATGGCTCCTCGCTTGCCCAATCGTAGGAAAAGGGTTCGAACTGAAGGAGCTTCCTCTTCGAATCCTCCTCCTCCAATTGAGCAAGTAGGTGAACAACAACCCATTCATCCGTTGTTCAACCCGCCTAGTCCCCAAGATCCGAATACATATGACGAATGCCTATTTGTGTCGCTAGACGCGTCTAATGCATGGTTTAGCGATTTTCGTACTCGTCCAGTGTTCGGGGGACATCCGATAAATTTTACAATCTTTGCTCAATTTGAATCTCTGTTTCGTGATCTATGTTTGGATGCTTTAGTTGCTTCAAATTTTGTTATCTACCGTAGTGCAATCCAAATGTTTTATTGCAATTTAACTTTTGATGCAACCCACATCTATTCCCGGGTTGCCGGTATTGACATAGTTTTCAATGATTCTGAGTTGGGGGATTTTCTTGATCTTGTTAATCTTGATGCTTGGGATAAACTTATGGAAGCACGTCAATTTCAATTTGTTGGCGATACTTCTCTTGAAGGATTCAAGAAGGAATTATGTGCTCCTAACATAAGTCCTCGCAAACTTATGGCCAAGCATCTCAACCCCTACTTCTATGAGCTTCATCGAATGATTTTTAACACCATCTTACCAAAAGCTGGTTCAACTGATGAAGTTACCTACTTTGAGATTTCTGCCTTATATCACCTCCATTATCGTATCCCATTCAATCTTCCTAGGACAATGATGGATTGGATGATAAATTGTAGGAAGAAACCAAGAGCGTTGGTTTATCCTTTATACCTTCCTATGGTTTTTCGTGCATTCATCATTCCTATTCATGACTGTCAGTTCTTGTCTGCTCCTGCTTTTTTGTCCAAGGCACGCCGTACTCAGGCAGTTGTCGCCTCTCCTGAGGCCTCTGAGCATTCTGATGATGAGGAGCCTGACGTCCCTCCTTTTGGTCAAGATACACCTCCTCCATCTGCCACTCTTGAGTCCATTCAGACCATGCTCCGGGATCGTTTTACTCTTGAGGACGATCGCTGGACACAGCTAGACTATCGTACCACTCTGCAGATGAGTGCTCTCGGCAACTCTCTGCATGATATCCGGTACTCTCTGTCTCAGCATCTGCACATTCCCATGGAGAGGGATCCAGCGCGCGCGGGTCATCGCATTGATGATCCGTGGGTTATGCGTTACATGGATCCGGATGATGCTTTTGTGGACCCTCGTCGCTCCTTCCCTGGTCCTTCAGATGTTCCAGGACCTTCTCGTGCTCCGTGATGGAGATTGGCTCGATCTGCTGCTGCTACTGCTGATGATCTTAGTTATTTTTTTGCTTTCAGTTATTTAGTTTATTATGGTTTTATGTAGCTGGTTTTATGTACTCTGTTTATGAGTTGGCCACTTGGTTTGGTGGATGACATTATCTGTCCTTTATCATAGTT
Source organism: Iris pallida (assembly GCA_029216955.1). NCBI lineage: Eukaryota > Viridiplantae > Streptophyta > Magnoliopsida > Asparagales > Iridaceae > Iris > Iris pallida. The sequence continues at coordinate 8,252,072 of JANAVB010008800.1, read as the reverse complement.
TTACTTTATGTCAGTGACTTATTTTGCTTAGTATTTCACTGTTTCTTCTCTGCTTGGTGTGGTTGCATTACTATTCGTTGCTTCTTTATTGCTAACTGCCAAAAGGGGGAGAAATATGTATATTTTTATAGTTTTGTACTTGTTTTGCTTTTGGGAGATATATTATCTATCAGGCCACAGGTTTTATGCATTCGTATATCTGTGTATATCTGTGCTTGTTCTTGCTCTGGGAAAATATTATCTATCAGGTTACAGGTTCTATGCATTTTGTACGGGGGAGAGCTATAGCTTCTAGCTCGACACCGTTCATGGTTTACGGGGGAGCTATCTTCTTTTAGCTCAGGCATCGTTTATGGGGGAGCTATGTTACAATCAACTGTGTCCAAGTATGAATATTGAAATATACATATATTATTTTGTCAATTATCAATATGGGGGAGATTGTTGACACAAAGTCACAGTCAACCAAATATTGACTACATTGACTAAATAATATTTGTATTAATTCAATACGACACACGACGACTGCATTCAGTTCAAGACAGATGACAGCTCAGTCTCCGGCTCTCAGTGTGTTCTGGAGTCTGTATTTTATAATTTCATTGAGTCTAGACTTGTGTACTCTGAGTCATGCTGAGCTCTTGGAACTTAGTCTATAACCTACCCAAAATCCCTAGCTCCACTGAACCAAACACTGCCCAAAAAGCCCCTTTGAACCACTCTGTGCTCTGGAGACAGAGTTCGGGCCGAACTCTGCCTCCACACAGAGTTCGGGCCGAACTCTGTCCCTTAGAAATCAGGAACCCTAATTTTAGGGTTAGCTGGTTGCTAGTTGTCCAACGGCCAAATTTTTGAATTTTCCTACCCGAATTCTGGCCGAATTCTGCCTATAAAAATACTATAAATAGGGCATGAATTCTCTCATTTCAATTCATCCAATCTTCTCTTCTCTTCTCTCTTATAAGCTCAATAAGCCATACCCTTCCCATCTACTAGCCACAAGCCTCCTAAGTCTCGAGTGCTCAGCATCTCTCAGTTAGGATTCTTGTGCAAGAGTCGAAGAAGTCGCTTGGACAATTCCAAGCAAATCGCCACTGCGATCCTCTGTTAGAAGTTGACGTGCTCTTCTGAAGAAAAGGCACGGGTTGTAAACTACTATTTCACAAATAGTGGATTTAATCCTGAGCTAGAGTTCTCAGGCCTGGACTAGTCCTCCACGAGGGAAACCAGGTTAAAATCGCTGTGTTTGCGTATGCTCTTCTGCTCTTCATTTATTTTCCGTACTTTACTCTGATTATTTATTGTTGGTGAAAGAGTTATTTTTAATTGGCTATTTTTCTATATAAACTCTATTCACCCCCCTCTAGAGTTGCCAAACTGTTCTTCAATTGGTATCAGAGCTCTGTTCTCTTTACAAGGACTAACATCCTAAGAGCTGATCCATGGCAACCACACAATCCTTGATTTCCAATCATGGTGAAGGTCAGTCCACTAATAGGCCTCCCCTATTTGATGGGACTAACTACACATATTGGAAAACAAGGATGAGCTTCTATCTTAAGTCTCTAGACTTTGACCTGTGGACTGTCGTCACTGACGGTTACAAAAAGCCCGCCAGAATAGTTGTCGATGGTGACCTCATTGAGAAACCACACGACAAATATTCTGTCGAGGAGAAGAAACAGGCAAGTCTAGATGCTAGGGCTATTAATGCTTTATTCTGTACTATAGACAGGAATGAGTTCAACAGGGTCTCTACATGCACCACTGCTCATGAAGTATGGAGACTTCTAGAAGTGACGCATGAAGGAACCACACAGGTCAAGGAATCCAAAATAAGCCGTCTCACTCAAGAATACGAAGCTTTCAAGATGAAGCCAAGTGAGACGATCACTCAAATGTTCACAAGATTTCTCGACATCATCAATCCTCTATCCTCGCTTGGAAAGCAGTACTCAAACTACGAGAAGATTCGTAAGCTGCTCAGAGGGCTACCAAAGATTTGGAACCCTAAGGTGACAGCCATCATAGAAGGAAACGATCTCACAACAATGTCAATGGAGACCTTGATGGGTAAGCTTATGACTCACGAGCTTGACCTCAAGGACTTCGAGGAGCCTGCTCCGAAGACCAGGGAGATCGCACTCAAAGCTCATCAACGAAGAGCTAATCATGATGAGACCGAAGAAGATAATTCGGATGATGAAGACCAAGCTCTCATGGTTCGCAACTTCAGGAAATTCCTTCGCTTCAATCGAAGGAAGAAGGAATCTCAAGAAGACGATGAAGAAGAACCAACTTGTTACGGTTGCAAGAAAACTGGACATGTCCGAAAAGACTGCCCATTCCTGAAGAAGAGCAACCGCTATGAGAAGCCATACAAAAGGAACTCATCAAAGAAATATGCCAACACAGGCATTTGGTATGAAAGTGAAGCGAGTGACTCTGAGGAAGAAAAGGACTCTCCTCAAGATACAGCAAATGTGTGCCTGATGGCAACTTCCAACAAGGTATCTAACGAAACTCTGGATGACTTCTCTTTTGATGAACTTGGCGATGCTTTCACTGATTTACTCGATGATCATAAAAAGGTCATCGGTAAATATAAACATGCCAAGGACAAAATCAAAAGTCTAGAAGATGAGATACAAAGAATTTCTTTACTTCTTGATAATGTTAGAAACACATCACCCACTAATGACACTGATGAAGTATCCAAGCTTAAATTAAGCTTATATGATGCTGAAGCACGTATTGAGCAACAAACTCAAGAAATCACTACTCTCAACACGTTGCTTGCTGAAGAAAAGAGTAGACACAAGATTTCCATGACTAAGATTTATGGCTTAAATATTAAGGTTGATGAACTGCAAGCTGTTTCTAAAAGATTAAAAACCAAATTGGGTAAACAGGTTGTTCAACCTCAAACCCAATCACATGGGCACAACACCACTCATGCTAGTCAACCACGTCATTCTCATGCAGCACATAACCATGCATTTATATACACAAACTTTCACAAACCACGTGCACGTAAGAACATTTCTCACTCAGTACACACTCATCATGCACAAAGACACAATCAACATCACTCCACACATAAAAATCATCATGCCATGCCATATAGACAAAATCATCATGCAATACCATATAGACAAGGTCCTCATATACCATATAGACAAAATCATCATGTTATGCAATATAGACAAAATCATCATGCCATGCCATCTAGACAATATCAGCATGTCACACATCATAGACAATACCATCATTCTATGCCTCATAGACACCATCAACATGCCATTTATTCCATGCATAATCATCTTCACCATGCTAACTCTTCACATCATGTCCATCCTCATCCTGTTGCTTACAGATATTATTCTCATGCTCCTAGTATAAATAAGAATGCTATCTGTACTTTTTGTTGATCACATGGACACATCTCACCACAGTACAGAGTTAGAAGACTTGTAGATAAAAAGATATATGCTTGGTTTCCAAAGACTAACTTTTCAGGACCCTCAAGAACTCGGGTACCAAAGGTCACATCTACTCTTGATGTAGGTGGACCTTCCATCCTCAACTGAAAGTAAGTGGATTCTCGATAGTGGATGCTCGCGACATATGACGGGAGACGCAAATCTTTTTGCATCACTATCGATGAAGAGAGAAGGATACGTATCCTTCGGTAACAATCTCAAAGGGCACATTATAGGTAATGGTGTCATTGGTCATCCTCCTTCTCCTGTAATAAAGGATGTCTGCCTAGTGACCGAGTTAAAGCATAACCTGCTCAGCATTAGTCATCTTGCTGATCATGGATATGATATTAACTTTGGACAAAACAGTTGCTACATCTATGATAGGTCAACAGGAGACATTGCTTTTGAAGGAAAAAGAGAGGACAATATCTATATTTTCTATCTTTCTATAAAAACTAACAATGCAGGTAGATGTCTATATGCCCACAAAGACGAACGACTACTTTGGCACCAGCGTCTTGGTCATGCCAACATGGATGCTATATCCAGGCTTTCTACCAAGAAGCTAGTGAGAGGATTGCCTGACATCACATTCAAAAAGGACACGGTATGTGCCGAATGTGAACTAAATAAGGCAACTAAATCCTCGTTTCATTCCATCAACTCTGTAAGTACTACTAGACCCTTGCAATTACTTCATATTGATTTATTTGGTCCTAGTAGAATAGCTAGCCTTGGCGGCAAACTTTATGCATTTGTTATTGTTGATGATTTTTCGAGATTTACTTGGATTTTCTTTCTCGCTAATAAGAGCGATGCTATTTCTGCTTTCAAAATTTTTGTAAAGAAAGTTCAAAACGAAAAAGGCTACATGATTACTCGAATCCGAAGTGATCATGGAGGCGAATTCGTAAATTATGATTTTGAAAGTTTTTGTAATGCGAATGGCTTTGATCATAAATTTTCTTGTCCTAGAACTCCTCAACAAAATGGTGTTGTGGAGCGGAAGAATAGAACTCTCGGCGATATGGCCAGAGTCATGTTGAATAAATTTTCACTTCTGAAATATTTTTGGGCAGAAGCTGTTAGTACAGCATGCCACATTTTGAATAGGGTGCTGATTCGTCCCATTACGAAGAAAACACCCTATGAGCTTTGGTTTGGGAGAACCCCCAATGTTTCTTATTTTAAAGTTTTTGGTTGTAGATGTTTTATCCTTAACACCAAAGACAACTTAGGCAAATTTGATGCCAAAGCTGACGATGGTATCTTTCTTGGTTATGCCGCCAAGAGTAAGGGATATAGAGTTTTTAATAAACGCTCACTTATTGTGGAAGAGTCAACAAATGTGACTTTTGATGAAGACAACAGTGCAGCAAGTACTCTTGATGATGACGTTGAGCCATCAACTTCTACTCCAATGAATACTTCAACCGAAACTAATTCTCTGGAGGGTTTGCCTAAGAAATTCTCTTTCAAACCTTCTCATCCAGAAAATTTAGTTATAGGAGAAGTTTCACGTGGAGTAACTACTAGATCATCACTAAGAGACTCCGTTGCTAGCACTGCCTTCATTTCACAAGTAGAGCCTAAAAACATTTCTGAAGCTTTTAATGATGAATTTTGGATTTCTGCTATGCAAGAAGAACTCAACCAATTCGAGAGAAGCCAAGTATGGGAACTCATTCCTAGACCGGTTAATCACTCGATAATTGGTACTAAATGGGTTTTTAGAAACAAAGTAAATGAAGATGGTTCAGTCACACGTAACAAAGCTCGTCTAGTAGCTCAAGGATACAACCAAGAGGAAGGTATCGACTACGATGAGACGTATGCTCCTGTTGCTAGACTAGAATCCATTCGGATACTTTGTGCTTTTGCTAATTTTCAAAACTTTAAATTATTTCAAATGGATGTGAAAAGTGCTTTCCTGAATGGTTTTATTAAGGAGGAAGTTTATGTGAAACAACCTCCTGGCTTTGAAAATCACAAATTTCCCGACCACGTGTTCAAGCTAAAGAAAGCACTTTATGGCCTCAAACAAGCCCCCAGAGCTTGGTATGAAAGGCTAAGTAGCTTCTTACTTGAGAAAGATTTTTCAAAAGGGAAAATTGACACTACACTGTTTATAAAATCTTTTAAAGACACCATTCTGTTGATTCAAATTTATGTTGATGATATCATTTTTGGTTCTACTGATGAAACCCTCTGTCAAGAATTTGCCAAGTGTATGCAGACAGAATTTGAGATGAGCATGATAGGAGAGCTCAACTATTTTCTTGGTCTGCAAGTGAAACAAATGGCTAATGGAACTTTCATCTGTCAATCGAAGTATACCAAGGACATGCTGAAGAAGTTCGATCTTGACAACATCAAACCAATCAGCACTCCAATGGCTACTTCAACCAAACTCGAACCAGATGAGAGCGGCAAACCCGTTGATCAACGTAAGTATCGAGGTATGATAGGCAACTTACTTTATTTAACTGCTAGTCGCCCCGATATCATGTTTAGTGTTTGCCTATGTGCTAGATATCAAGCAAATCCTAAGGAATCTCACATGACCGCGGTTAAGCGTATCTTTCGATACCTTAAGGGTACGGTTACAGTGGGCCTATGGTATCCCAAGTCAACATTATTTGACCTTATCGGTTACTCTGATGCTGACTTTGCTGGATGCAAGGTCGACCGTAAAAGTACGAGCGGCACGTGTCATTTATTAGGAAAGGCTTTAGTCTCATGGTTTAGCAAGAAGCAGAACTCTGTCGCACTATCCACAACAGAAGCTGAATACATAGCAGCTGGGCGTTGTTGTGCACAAATTCTGTGGATGAAGCAAACCCTTGAAGACTATAAGTTATCTTTCATGCATATTCCTATATTCTGTGACAATACTAGTGCCATCAATTTGACTAAGAACCCTGTCTTCCACTCACGCACTAAACACATTGAGATCAGACACCACTTTTTGCGTGATCATCAGCAAAATGGCCCGATTAACTTAGAATTTATTGACACTGATCATCAGCTAGCAGATTTCTTTACTAAGCCATTATCCAAAGAGCGCTTCAATTATCTTTGTCGTGAACTCGGAATTTTGGATGAAGCAGTTATAAGTTGAGACTTACTTGCGTAAATGTCGAGTATATTTTGATTCTTTTATGACAAATTTATTATGGGTACAAGCCGAAAGGGTCCTTCTGACAAAAAGGCGTAAAAGCCTAAGCGACACGGTACACTAGTCCTCAGGACTACCGCTAGCTGGGATCCGGCCCCTGCAGCTAACCCATGGCAAATTTGAAATACTGAATTACAATATATTTCCTTGTTTATTATATGGTTTGTTCCGATTTATTATTGCCTAATTGATCTTTCCTAAAGTTCATTCTGACCTTTGTGTACCTCTCTATGTACTTCATTGTTTTCATCAAACTTTTATCCTCAAAATCCCTTTTGTTCAACACTTAATCAATTTTTATATCTTTTCAGCCTGCTTTTAGTTCTGGACCACTGATCCAGAACTCGGGCCGAACTCTGCCCCTAACAGAGTTCGGGCCGAGTTCGGTCCCTAAGTTCCAGCGTCGGGATCTGGCTCTGCCGTTGGATCAATTTAGATCCTATGGTCAATATTTCATCCGACCAAAGACAATTTTATTTCGGGACTCCTTCTCTCTCCTTCACCATTGCCTCCTTCCTCACCTCTCCAAACTCCTTCCTTCAAACCCTAACCCTAGTTTTTGATCTAGAGTGCTCCATTGCTCCTCAAAATCAAGGAAAAAGGGTTTCTCATCATTCTCTTCCACTGTTTGGTATTATTTTCAGGTATAACTCTCTCCTTCTATCCATTTTCAAGTTCTCCATTTTCTTGCAAATGGCTCCTCGCTTGCCCAATCGTGGGAAAAGGGTTCGAACTGAGGGAGCTTCCTCTTCGAATCCTCCTCCTCCAATTGAGCAAGTAGGTGAACAACAACCCATTCATCCGTTGTTCAACCCGCCTAGTCCCCAAGATCCGAATACATATGACGAACGCCTATTTGTGTTGCTAGACGCGTCTAATGCATGGTTTAGCGATTTTCGTACTCGTCCGGTGTTCGGGGGACATCCGATAAATTTTACAATCTTTGCTCAATTTGAATCTCTGTTTCGTGATCTATGTTTGGATGCTTTAGTTGCTTCAAATTTTGTTATCTACCGTAGTGCAATCCAAATATTTTATTGCAATTTAACTTTTGATGCAACCCACATCTATTCCCGGGTTGCCGGTATTGACATAGTTTTCAATGATTCTGAGTTGGGGGATTTTCTTGATCTTGTTAATCTTGATGCTTGGGATAAACTTATGGAAGCACGTCAATTTCAATTTGTTGGCGATACTTCTCTTGAAGGATTCAAGGAGGAATTATGTGCTCCTAACATAAGTCCTCGCAAACTTATGGCCAAGCATCTCAACCCCTACTTCTATGAGCTTCATCGAATGATTTTTAACACCATCTTACCAAAAGCTGGTTCAACTGATGAAGTTACCTACTTTGAGATTTCTGCCTTATATCACCTCCATTATCGTATCCCATTCAATCTTCCTAGGACAATGATGGATTGGATGATAAATTGTAGGAAGAAACCAAGAGCGTTGGTTTATCCTTTATACCTTCCTATGGTTTTTCGTGCATTCATCATTCCTATTCATGACTATCAGTTCTTGCCTGCTCCTGCTTTTCTGTCCAAGGCACGCCGTACTCAGGCAGTTGTCGCCTCTCCTGAGGCCTCTGAGCATTCTGATGATGAGGAGCCTGACGCCCCTCCTTTTGGTCAGGATGCACCTCCTCCATCTGCCACTCTTGAGTCCATTCAGACCATGCTCCGGGATCATTTTACTCTTGAGGACGATCGCTGGACACAGCTAGACTATCGTACTACTCTGCAGATGAGTGCTCTCGGCAACTCTCTGTATGATATCCGGTACTCTCTGTCTCAGCATCTGCACATTCCCATGGAGAGGGATCCAGCGCGCGCGGGTCATCGCATTGATGATCCGTGGGTTATGCGTTACATGGATCCGGATGATGCTTTTGTGGACCCTCGTCGCTCCTTTCCTGGTCCTTCAGATGTTCCAGGACCTTCTCGTGCTCCGTGATGGAGATTGGCTCGATCTGCTGCTGCTACTGCTGATGATCTTAGTTATTTTTTTGCTTTCAGTTATTTAGTTTATTATGGTTTTATGTAGCTGGTTTTATGTACTCTATTTATGAGTTGGCCACTTGGTTTGGTGGATGACATTATCTGTCCTTTATCATAGTTTTACTTTATGTCAGTGACTTATTTTGCTTAGTATTTCACTGTTTCTTCTCTGCTTGGTGTGGTTGCATTACTATTCGTTGCTTCTTTATTGCTAACTGCCAAAAGGGGGAGAAATATGTATATTTTTATAGTTTTGTGCTTGTTTTGCTTTTGGGAGATATATTATCTATCAGGCCACAGGTTCTATGCATTCGTATATCTGTGTATATCTGTGCTTGTTCTTGCTCTGGGAAAATATTATCTATCAGGTCACAGGTTCTATGCATTTTGTACGGGAGAGAGCTATAGCTTCTAGCTCGATACCGTTCATGGTTTACGGGGGAGCTATCTTCTTTTAGCTCAGGCATCGTTTATGGGGGAGCTATGTTACAATCAACTGTGTCCAGGTATGAATATTGAAATATACATATATTATTTTGTCAATTATCAATATGGGGGAGATTGTTGACACAAAGTCACAGTCAACCAAATATTGACTACATTGACTAAATAATATTTGTATTAATTCAATACGACACACGACGACTGCATTCAGTTCAAGACAGATGACAGCTCAGTCTCCGGCTCTCAGTGTGTTCTGGAGTCTGTATTTTATAATTTCATTGAGTCTAGACTTGTGTACTCTGAGTCATGCTGAGCTCTTGGAACTTAGTCTATAACCTACCCAAAATCCCTAGCTCCACTGAACCAAACACTGCCCAAAAAGCCCCTTTGAACCACTCTGTGCTCTGGAGACAGAGTTCGGGCCGAACTCTGCCTCCACACAGAGTTCGGGCCGAACTCTGTCCCCTAGAAATCAGGAACCCTAATTTTAGGGTTAGCTGGTTGCTAGTTGTCCAACGGCCAAATTTTTGAATTTTCCTACCCGAATTCTGGCCGAATTCTGCCTATAAAAACACTATAAATAGGGCATAAATTCTCTCATTTCAATTCATCCAATCTTCTCTTCTCTTCTCTCTTATAAGCTCAATAAGCCATACCCTTCCCATCTACTAGCCACAAGCCTCCTAAGTCTCGAGTGCTCAGCATCTCTCAGTTAGGATTCTTGTGCAAGAGTCGAAGAAGTCGCTTGGACAATTCCAAGCAAATCGCCACTGCGATCCTCTGTTAGAAGTTGACATGCTCTTCTGAAGAAAAGGCACGGGTTGTAAACTACTATTTCACAAATAGTGGATTTAATCCTGAGCTAGAGTTCTCAGGCCTGGACTAGTCCTCCACGAGGAAAACCAGGTTAAAATCGCTGTGTTTGCGTATGCTCTTCTGCTCTTCATTTATTTTCCGCACTTTACTCTGATTATTTATTGTTGGTGAAAGAGTTATTTTTAATTGGCTATTTTTCTATATAAACTCTATTCACCCCCCTCTAGAGTTGCCAAACTGTTCTTCAAAATGTAGTAAGCCTGCCTTTCGTGGTCTACTTCAGCACCATTCTCGATATCTCTGATAACATGATTCATTACTCCATAGTATACTTCATAAACTGGTATATCGTACCAGTCTGGTACCTTCTATAGTTCCCTTACGTGTTGCTGGTACCCATATAGGGTGCGGTCGCTCCTATCCCATAGAAACTTGGAAGGAATAAATCCATAACCTATATGCACAATATCCTTTAAATAAGAACAACATTTGTAGGGAGTACAAGGACTAGGATATGGAACGTGCATACTTTATTTATTTACTATTTACAGTACGCAATCAAGCATTACTAGATATTACATTCTTACTATTTACATTCATACATTATTTATACATTGGTAATTTAGATCTACATTTTCCTTATATTAAGGACAGTTGCCTCTGGATAGGTCTGCTTCCATTCGTCCAGAGTACCATTGTAGTTGGATTCTGGTCCTCCGGATGGGTCGGCCTTGATGAGTACAAAATAGTTTACGGTATTATAGTATTCTGCCATTTCATCAACAATATCTGATACCACTGGGTACTTTAGTTCATAGTGGACACAATAGACATCTATCCTTTGTTTTGGGGGTATTCGCCACATCTTTCTTATGAACTCGTAATATTCATCTAAGCTGTGGATGTTATTTCCACATCTCGTGAATGGTACGAATCGAGGCATGATCTACACCAAAAAACTTTAGGTTAGTATCCTTCTAACTAAGATTAAATAAATAGGCTAGACAACGTAGGAAATAATATTCATTTGTGTAGTGTTACTAGTTTCTTCTATACTTACCTGTACCACCTTCCTTAAGGTAATTTTCAAGGATTACGAGGGTGTGATTGGAACTCAGGGTTTCACCTATAAATTCATAACCTATATTCTATTTTATACCTTTTATTAACCTGGACCTATACATGTCCTAGATTTTTCATTCTTTGCGGACCTATATGGGCCACCACTAAAAGACGTGTCACGTCCCGCATCCATAATTCAATGGTGACGTCATTAACACATCCTCAGGCTACGCGCCAAATTCGCGATTATCGTCCGTAAAATATCAGAATGGAAAATACATAGAATTATTACATTCATGTACACATCTACAACTATATTATACATCAAGTGTTTTCTAAGAGTACATTATTACAAGTCTGTTACAACAAGATATTTTACATACGACTGACTACAAAATGTTGGTTGTCGTCTCTTGAGATTCTCCAGACAGTCTATTCCTCGATATTGTCTTCGTCATACAGGGGTAATGTTTCCACAAGATCGTCATCTTCTCCTAGTGAACAAATACTAGGTCGCTTAAAAACGACAAGCAAGTCATTGGTCAAGAACGATTAAAGGAAATGAAAATATGATAGAGATTGGAATTAAATAATATATTCCGAAATTTAGGAAATTAGATTTACCTTTATGAATATAAATTGGATTCCTCAATACTATTGTCCTTTTTCTCTAGCATAGACACTTAATATTTATACTCGAACAAGAACATATATTTCCTAAATAAAATGCAAATTTGAGAACAGCCCTTTTGAATATCCTCCTAACCAGCTTTTTCGACAACAATCCTGTATACCTGGGATCAGGCTGTGACTTGGTGGCACGGTGCTTAGAATCCGGCCCTGCCTCTCATGGGCTTATATGTACTAAGTCTCTCTTGGACTTAGAAAATCACCAATTTGATGTTGCTGTCAAAATTGGTGCAAATATCGAATGACACAGAATTAAATTCGGCCCTGCCTCTCTTGGGCTAAGTGAGCTAAGCCTCATATACTCAATTCGTATGGCCCTACGAATGAGCTAATATACTGATCGGCTTTGGTTTAATTATGCTGCAGAACTATATAGGTGTAGCTCCCCTTCTCGAAAATCCTGAAATATTTTTATTATTTATTTTATTTGAATGGTGATTTTTAGACTTTTATAAATAATTATTTAGTTAATTATTACGGTAGATGATTTTAGTCATGGTTAGGAATTAGAGTACAAGATGACTAGAAATCGTGGTACGGATAGTGCAGTAACGTGCTTTGACTAGTGTATTAGCCCTGGTAGGGAAGACCTGTCCATAAGTGTAGGGGTGAGCAGATTTCGGTTTTGGAACGAAACCGACCCGATCCGACCCGATTTAGCCAATCGGGTCGGTGTTAAAATTTTCGGGTCGGATTTCGGTTTTCACTAAAGAATATATCGGTTTTTTGGGTCGGTAGTCGGTTTTGGGTTTCGGTTATCAACCCGAACCGAAAACTGAAATGTACAATTACATTTCTGTCCCTTCGTTCATATATATACAAAATAAAACCTAAATCTCTCTCTCTCCTTCATTCTTTCCAAGCGCCGCTCCGAAAAAACCCTCTTCCTCATTCCGATGGCTAGGGCACACCGGCTCTGGGTTCAGATATGGTGCTGGCCTAGATCTGGTCGGCTCCAGATGGGACGATCTGGTGCTATGATGTCGACAGGAGACGTGTAGAGGGAGAGATCTGGCCTCCTCAACCTCACGGAGTCGTTCTCTTCTCCCTTCTCCTTCACCAACTTCCACTTTAATATACTTTACCATTTTTTTCGTCTTATTTTTTCCTTGCCGTTTGTTTCTATGCAAGTTTTATTTTTGTAGTTTGTTATTATTGGGATGGGTATGTTTTATTTACTTTCTTGCTGTTTGTTCCTATGCATGCTCTTGTGTGTTTCCTTGCTGGTGAAAGAGTCGGCTGAATTTGCTAGGCCAGCCACCATATTTGGAAGAGGGTTAAGGCTAAGGTTGATGTGTCCTTGTGTCGACTTCTTCTAGGACTCTAGAAGACTTGGTAAGCCTCTCTCTCTCTCTAAGATTCAGATCTAAGTCATCTGACTTCCCTCGGATCTCGGTTCGAAGACTCAAAAGTCAGATATGGACTCGAAGACTTGGTAAGCCTCTCTCGAAGCTTCTTCTAGGATCTCAGCTCGAAGACTCAGATATGAGTCATCTAACTTCCCTCGGATCTGAAATTTTTACTCAGATCTGAGTCATCTGAACAATATTTGAAAATTTTACATATGTTGTCCATAGTTCATAGTAAAATTTTACATATGTTGTTCGAAATTTTTTCTTATTCAGATCTGACTTCCACATGCTCCATGATTCAGATCTGACTTCCTCGATGTTCATAGTTCAAAACTTTTACATATGTTGTAGATCTGAAATAGTTCTGCTACAATAGTTCAATTTTTATGTTATTTTAATGTTTGCAGGTATTTATTTGGTGACCTTGGGTTTGATCCTTTGGATTTATTGCAGCCATTAACAAGTCATTTTTTTCATAAGAATTTGCTAATGGCGAGGCATTCTGTTACAATAGTTCTGATACAATAGTTCTGAAATAGTCCTGATACCATAGTTCAAACTTTTACATATGTTTTAGATCTGAAATAGCCATTGGCGAGGCATTCGTTGCAGCCATTGGCATGTCATTTTTTCATAAGAATAAGCGATGATGATTTGGCATACACTGCAGCCAATGGCGATTGGCGAGGCATAAACCCATTCTGAATCTGAGCATTTTTTTCCTCTTTTTAGTGTTGCAATTTACATGTAGATATGTGAAGTTATTTGATATATTTGTAGCTTGACTTGATGAGTACTTCCAGTCCAGGTATCTCTCTCTTCCTACAAAAAGAGAGATGATACTCATATAAAGTTTCATTCACCTGATTATATTACTGGTGACATATATGAGATGGCTATATTACAATTTACATGTAAATAAGTTTTCATTATTCTTACATAAAGAGAGATGATACTCATATAAAGTTCCAGTCCAGGTATCTCTCTGTGTATAGGCAAGGAAGTTGGAATGTTGCCATATTGGAACTTGGAAGCTGAAGCTGAAGCTCAAATTTTGTGCTAAATATTGTGTTGGAAATGTTGTATATTCATAAATCATGTTGGCCTTCAATTTTTGTGTTAAATTTTGTGTTGTTCATGTTGTATATTCATGTTGTAAAGTGGAATTTGTAGTTGTGCTGTCCATGTATATTGATGTTGGAAAGTAGGCTTCACTTGGAAGCTGAATTATATTTGCTACTAATTTTTGGGCCTTCAAATTTCAAATTTGGGAAGCTTTGTTTGGAACTCAGAAGCTGAAGCTAATTTTTTTTGCTGCTAATTTTTGGGTCTGCAAATTCAAATTTGGAAATCTTTGGACCTTATATTATTTTTGATTTAATCATTGTTGTAGTTTGTTTGGGCCTAAAAAATTAGCTGTTACATTAAACCGAACCGGCCCACTTGGGCTCATTAAACCGAACCGGCCCATTTGGTCACATAAAACCGAACCGACCGAAAACTGAACCTTTTTAATTCGGTTCGGTTTGGTTCGGTTTTCAGTAAGTCGGTCCAGTTTTCGGTTTTGAAAAAATCGATTTTCGGTTTTGTCGGTTTTGAGATTTTCGGTTCGGTTTGAACCGAACCGAACCGATGCTCACCCCTACATAAGTGCGTTCTAACTAGGAAAACTAGGCCAAGTTACGACTTAACCCCTATAGAACGTTTTAATTATTTATTAATTTGATTATTGAATTTTAGAAAACCCAGTTGTACTAAACTAGTCAAACTGGACCCGTACCGAGCCCGAGCCCATGTAGTCATGCAGTGCGACCAACGGTGTCCATGTAGATATATAGATGTGTATATATAATTGTAGCTTATTTTATAATACAGGGAATATTTTCTGTTAATTGGATATTAAATATAATATACACAATATTTTCTATTTTGATTCTACTTACTTTGAGAAATTATAATATATAATTTCTTTAGCTACCTTTGTGCAATGTGCTATTAGACTATATATATGTAGATGTCTACTGGTATATACTATTATCTTCCAAAACTTTTAGGGTTGCATTTCATTCTATCCATTATTATTTATTTATTCATTTATTTATTTAATTAACATAGAATTTATTCGACAGAATAGGATTTATGGTACAAGCATGGGTTTTGCTTTAGACTATTTTTAATATTCACTGTGATTATCTAAAGTGCGTATAAATAATGTTTTCTATATATAATATGTGAGTATATGTATATATAGGAATTATACACATTAGGTACATATACATCAGATATATATATATATATATATATATATATATATATATATATATATATATATATATATATATATATATATATATATATATATATATATATAAATAGATATTAATAAGATATTATTGGTTGCTAGAAATATTTAGCATTTTTATATAGAAGGCACATAAAATATTTAGAATTTAATAATGTATATACATATATACATGTTATGTATATACATGGCTGTATACGTGTATGTATATTTGTATGTATATGTGTATATGTGTATGTATTTATATATATATATATATATATATATATATATATATATATATATATATATATATATATATATATATATATATATATATATATATGTGTGTGTGTGTGTGTGTGTGTGTGTGTGTGTGTGTGTGTGTGTGTGTATATATAAATATATAGAAGGCACATAAAATATTTAGAATTTAATAATGTATATACATATATACATGTTATGTATATACATGGCTGTATATATATATATATATATATATATATATATATATATATATATATATATATATATATATATATATATATATATATATATATATATATATATATATATATATATATATGTGTGTGTGTGTGTGTGTGTGTGTGTGTGTGTGTGTGTGTGTATATAAATACATATATATAATAGTTGCTAATGAGAAATAAAATGTCACTCCCCTTTCCCAGAATGCGTATTTTAATACGTGTACTGCTTAAATGTATTTATTTGATCTGTATTTAAATTCTTTAATTTCATGCTAATTATTTTTTCTGTATTTTATTTTTTGCTTTTGCTTTGCTCTTGGGTTCGACTTGGGTTGGTTTATTTCCGAATTTTGGTGGTTCATCATGAACCCGACCAACCCCACCTACCTACCATCACCTCCATTTAAAGCCCCAAGCCTTTCTCTCTCTTCATTACTTCCTATTTTCATTTACTATTCTTCTTCCTCATAACTCTCTCCACCTACTAAACCCATAGGCAAGTACATCTTGCTTCCACATGAGAACCTACTTTTATGGTTCATTTATCTTCCTCTCATGATACTAAGATAGTTTAGAACTTGACATTTTGCATTTTGAAAGTTTTATTTTTGTAGATCTAGAAATTTGTCATTTTCGGGTTTTGGGGGTTTTGATCTATCAAACCTCCCTAATTTCAAGTGTTGATCATTCCAGGTTGTTGAGATTTGTGTTATAACCCATTTTGATCCGTGGAACTCCCATTTTTGGCTTAGATTGAAGGTCTCATGAATTTGGAGTTTTGGAGGTTCTCTACGCCCACGTTTTTACGTGTCCGCGTAATATCGAGCTCTACGCCCACGACCATTCATGTCAGCGTGAATCTGGTTTACGTAAGTCTACTCTGGCTTCGCGTACTCCTTTACCCGTAAAGAATTCTCCTTTACGCGTAATGAATTCCCTTTTTACGCGTATTTTTTTTACGCGTAATGAATTCCCTTTTTACGCGTAATGAATTCCCTTCTTACGCGTATCCCTTTTACACGTACAATGTTTCACGCGTAAAGATATTATTTTACGCATACAATGTTTTATGCGTAACGTTATTCTTTACGCGTACTCTTCTGGCTTGGCGTAAGACGAGTTTTTATGCGCAACTTTATTCCTTATTGAGCGTACTCCTTTACGCGTAAGCTTTATTCCTTCACGCGTAAACTTCCCTCACGCGTAAATTTCCTTTACGCGTATTTCATTGGGCGTACTCTTCTGGCTTGGCGTAATTCATTGAGCGTACTCCTTGGGCGTACATGGCATCCCTTATTTTATCCTTACGCCTTTTTGACATGAACTCGATATAATCATGATATGTTAATATTTTAATACATATTGTTGTGTGGAATGTGCCATGTGTCTCGACTGATTCATGGATACCCAGAATGACTGGAACTTAACCCTGAGAGTTATAGACTCGACTATACTAAATAATAGTTTGTCTTTCATGCCTTATCATGAATTGACATTGATTGTTACCTTGACTGAACCTCTGGAATATTATTGTTCGGGTGCGACCGGACTACTACCGATCTGGAAACTTATTTATAGACTTGTAGAGACCCTCTATGTAGTTGTCTATCTAGGGCAATCGATCTACTTCCACATAGCCCTGAGGCTGTGTCTCGATCTCCTACGTGCGAAAGATGCGGGAGACGGGGTCCTATGGGGATTCCCCTTGGTCTAATTCCACGACGGAGAGTCGGCGTGGCGTAAAGTGAAGATTGGGGGAGTAGAGCGAAATCCCCGTCTGGGGTATTCCGAAGGTGTAACCTAGGCAACGAAAAAGGGGCCCGATACTTCAACTAGAGGAGCGACCAGTTGGTTCACCAAACCCCGACCCAGCGTCACAATGAGTAGGTTATCCGGGAAATTCTATTCCGGGCTGGAAAGACTCAGTTGGGAAGGTAGGCAATTCACTTCCGGTACAGAGAAGAAGTCCGATCCAAGATGTGAACAAGCTAAATCAAGTCTCGGAAACAGGTAAGCTCTTAGGTCAAACCCAGGTTCTTCTCTAGACCAAAGCCTTTGCGCGTATATAGAATTTCGACATTCCTAGTTGGAATTAAGAGACTGGCTAGTCGTCTTATTGAAATTGAATAAGACACGTTCATGTTAACCATGAACCATTGTGGTCGACTGGCCGATCCCGAATATTGGCATATGGACACGTGCAGACTTGAACTTATTTTTCTATAAAAGCAGCATGTGTACCTTACAGTCAAGGCATGATTATTCCGTGGCTAGGTTTGATTGTTGCATTACGCTATGTAATACCTACAACCTAACCGCACGGGCATCGTTGTAGAGTTATTCATATCGTTCCTTGTACGAAAGTACTCATTCTGAATGACCATGATCCACGGCATGGGATTTTAATCAACATAGGGACTATTAAGTTAAATAAAAATAACTATTATATGGAGAGAATGAATTCTCGAGTTCTTACATGGCAGCCATCTTTGGGACAATTAGTGTTCCGACATGCCGGCTGGTTTCCACATATAATTTGAATCTGTCACATGGGCAAGGAGCGGTATCTGCATATATATTTATTGTATATTGATGACGGGCGTCCTGCTGGGATTCGTCTAATTCATGATTGGCGCAATTAATTATTGGATAGACTAGCCTTGCTTGTACATTGTAAGAACTGAGGAATTCCCTATTGCATATTTCCAAGACAACTTGAAACTTACAGTAGCAAGCCGTAGTAGTTGCATGGCCGTTTAAATTGATTTGTTTGTGTACTGTACCTACTCTGTTAACTACTGAGATGATCAGAATGCCAGGACATGACGGGTCAACTTCTGTACCACTGGTTTTAATTCTCATGTCGTGCTTTCCTGTGGTACTTGCTATTAGAGGTCTAACCTCTCTGGTTTTGCATGGCCAGATTTAGAGCCAGTTTCCGAGGACTCAGCTTACTTCTACCTCCAAGATGGTCAATACTAGGGGGATGATCGCAGGAGGACACGAGTGGGTTCCTTACTTCCCCGTTCGTTTCGCTACTTACTTTATATTTTGCCGCTTGGCACCGACATGTTAGTCGGATTGTCTTGAACTTACTTTTATATAATTGTAACTAAGTCAGACTGCAGCTGATAATAATTGTGTATACCTTACTATATCATCTGGCTATGTTTTGTACCGCCAGATCTCAAAACTATTTTGACTGAGCGTTTGGGATGCCTTACTGCTTTATCTTACATGTTCTCTATTATTGCTTCTTGTTTGAATGATTGAGACAATAAATGTGGAGTGACCATAGTGAGGCTTTCATGTAGTATGCACCCTCTCGTCTTTTAGACAGCATTGATCGTATTATACGGCATTCATCTACCCGTAATACGTAGCTGGCTGAGTCACTCCCCCGCTTTCCGGTATCCTGGTTCTGGGGCGTGACATAAAACAAAAGCAAAACACCCACACCAGCCCAGCCAAGCCAAGCCCATCTAGGCCCAACCCGCAAGCCTATCTCATAACTTTCCCTCCCCACGTACAACAGCTTTCAACCCAGGCCGAGCCCCATAGTTCCCAACCCGAGAGCCAACCCGCGAGGAGATTTGTATATATACATATATCGAGAGCGTAAGAGTCGAAAAACCCTAACCCCGACCCCAGCCAACCCCAGCGCAGCCCTCGCTGATGCCTGGGCGGCCACCCGCGACCGCGCGCCGCCGTACGAGTCGCCGGGAGCAGGCGGAGCTGCACGCGCGCGCGTGCACGAAAACAGGACAGCAGCAGCGACGGTTGCGAGCACAACTTCATCGCGACATTTCGTTGGACACGGTGGCTCGTTTCTCGAACCGTTTGATCTGGTACGACCACAACCCTACCCTCTATAACTTCCTTCAAAGAAATTTAATTGGTTTGTAGTATACGCGTCGTAAATCGAAACCAAACTTAACGAAAAATCAGTTCGAGATTGAACAGTTGGATAGTTATTGTTCCCATATTGGAAGACAAATTTCGGTCGAATCAATAATTGACTTGAAAAACCAATTGAACAAGATTAAGGACAACATATAGGGCTAGAGAACCCTTTTTACAGAAATCAATTTTGATAACTGTGCGCCGAGAAATCGGTTTCCCAATATTGAGAAAAACCTGTTTTGAAAACATGAAAACCCTTCGATACGACGTACGTCCCTCCAATCCGGGTGACGTGGTCATGAACCGAAAGCATCGGAAGGTGCGTATCAAGTTCGCAGACGTGTGGGCTTTGACGGAATTCAAATTGGTTGCGTGTGCGCAACGAATTTGATACGTATCCGTCGAAATTTACCATATCGACCTCTGTGCAAATTTTTTAATTAATTTGTGCACGTTCGTCAGATCGAGACGAAACTTGTGCCAACAGGTCCGTATCATTGTTTCTGGTCCTGTATGCCAAGTTTGGTCCGATTCTGAGATAGTTGACCGGATTGCCGTTTTGTGGGCCCTACGATCCGACTTAATGGGCAATTTTGTGCACGGCCCGTCGGAATTTAACTTTGGACATACGGTTGGGTTCGTATCAAAAAATTGAACCTGTAGACATATAGTTTGACGACTTTAGAGGTCATAGACTTTGGCACGCTTTTTGGTGCAAAGCGGGTCCAACGGCGGACACCGTTTTGATCCAAAATTACCGTTTTGCCCCTGTGTCCAGAATTGGATTTAAGGACAAGTAATACTAGCTAGTTTGACTATTCTGAGAACGTTGGTAATATTTATTTT
Source organism: Iris pallida (assembly GCA_029216955.1). Lineage (NCBI taxonomy): Eukaryota > Viridiplantae > Streptophyta > Magnoliopsida > Asparagales > Iridaceae > Iris > Iris pallida. The sequence continues at coordinate 8,231,527 of JANAVB010008800.1, read as the reverse complement.
AGCATCCGGAGACTTCTGCATGTGTTGACTGATTGTGGCTCCTTCATGAGTGGTATAGTATTATCGGTTTCACCAGCACAGGACCTCAGGTGAGTACATCCCTGATAGTTTTTATATTTGATTATCTCTATGATTCTTGTACGTAGTAGTATTTTACATTGATATCCTGTTGATTCTTGACACGATGTTACACGAGATAGTAGTTATGGATTCTTTACATGTTGTTCGTGACCAATCTATTACCGTGTTCGTGACCTATTTGGATCCATGAGTACAAGTCGGGCGGGAAAATACTCTAGACATGTAAACAAACCCAAACTTATTCTTGCCTAATAGCAGTCGCACACTTCACGTGCGGTGTGCCGGATCTTATTCTTGCCTAATAGCAGTCGCACATTTTATGTACGGGGTGCCGGATTTAGCCTTAGCCGTTTACATGTCGAAGTAGTATTTTAACTCACTAGATAGGTACAGTATCCGGTTCTACAGTATACATAGTTGGCTATAGTTCTTCTCTGTTTTTAGTACTCATTTGTCTTGTTCCCCATGCTCAGTTTCTGTCATACTATACTTGTCTTTTCATCGTGTATTTTATTATTATTTACAGATTTATGAATTTTGTCATTTATTGAGTCTGTTGTGAGATTGTACTCGTTCCATTCATGACTGGAAACCAACATTTTTTAGGTTAGCTGCGGCTTCACTTAGCATTGGGAGATACGGGTGTACTTGTAGACCAAAACCTAGAAATAGATAGCAGTTGTATCATTTTCATTAATTATGAGAACTTTATATTTTCTTTAATTATAAATATTATAAATGTTGTAATCAAATTTGGAAATGTGAATGAGCAATAAAGTTTAATTTTGAGCATTTATTTCTTGCGGGCTTGACAGCGTTCTACCGCTGACTCTGCGGCGTAGGCTGGCTTGGACACGTCTCGTATCCGAAAAGCGGGATGTCACGCCCCAGAACCAGAATACTGGAGAGCGGGGGCAGACATAGCCAGCTACGTATATTGAAATAGAATACATCTCAACTATACGGTCACGGCTGTCTAAATATGAGGGTTTACTACAAGCCAGCAGTCTCTTAAGGTCAAGCCTATTGTCTCAATCTCAAGTAATTAACAGAGTTGCAAGATATTAGAGCATCAAATATATATATATAAGGCGTCCCAAATATTACATATTGGATGATCATGAAGCTAGTCGTACAAAATGATGGGACTAGCAAGAGTTCAGTCATACATGATCAACCCTAGGATTTGTTAATCATGTTTACAGCCCGTAGGCAGATAGTAAGTAAATGTGCATCGAGCTAACAGGTGCTCGTCGGCTAAACGCCTCAAAAGAATAAATTTACATATAAGTGGGTGAAACAAAAAGGAAAACCCACTCTTGGCCCGGGTTCCGTCTAGTTGTCACCATTGGACTGGAAGCTCGGTAGATCCTCGGGAGCTGCTCCGAAATCTGGCCACACAAAACCAGCTGGGTCAAACCCCAGAAAGAGCAAGTGCCACAAAGGAGGCCACAAATAAGAACAAAAGCCAGCATATCAGAACATAAAGACTAAAAGAAGTAAAGTACACAGGGCGATAAACGACTAGGGACGTGGAACCATTCCGGGAGCCAGGTTACAATCCTTAAACCAAACAAGGACCGGGATTGTACCCCTTCGCCTGAATAGCTCACTGTTTCTACCCATTTATCGTTAGAGATAAGTAAAACAATCATGATCAAGAGTTCCAGGTACAGGGGCTAGACAAGACTTAGACAGAGCTGGACACCATTCATTCACAATCGGCCAAGCAAGTACTACGGCTTACTACTTTAACTAACTAGGGTTATCACAAACCTAATTACTAACAAGATGCAAGTGAGAATTCCAGTCCCAAGCCCTGCAGACTATCCAGTTATCCTTCCGCGGGTTGAGAGTTATAGGTGGGTACATTGCCCGGGAGACAAATGTACCCTTAGGTGACTTAGAGGGTGCAACACATGACAGTGTGCTGGAAATGTGCTCTACTCGTCGGCAAGCTACAAGTCCATTAAAGCGCCCAGATAACGAGATTGCCTGTGACTGGGAATTCTCCATGTTCTAGTTTGATCTAATCATTAGCCTAATCCAATTTAGCGCGAGTCCCTGGCCGTGGTACCCAGGAAGTCACGTCCTAGACATGATGCAAGACAAGACAAGTAGATTGTACAAGCAAGCAAGCAGGAACACCCACGGTGTCAAGTTGATTATACGAGTCAAGTTACAAGTTATAAGTCAAGTCAGGAGTGCGCCGCCACGGGCCACTATCAAGTCAATTTGGTCATGTCAGGAGTGCACCACTACGGGTCACTATCAAGTTATCAAGATAATCATGTCAGGGTACTGTCAGGAGTGCGCCACTACGGGCCACTATCAAGTCAAGTTGGTCATGTCAGGAGTGCACCACTACGGGTCACTGTCATGTTATGCTAGTTCCTTGTCATACCAGGCCATGTACAATGGTCATTCCAAGTATATTAAGTAAAATCAAGTTCATGACAAAAGGCGTAAGGATATAAAATGGACGTAAAGCCAAGCTTAAAGAAATAAAACCAAAACTCCAAGAGCCAATGGTTTGTGCAAGGGATCAGGGGTTGGATTGTGTAGGGTGTCAGTTGTGCAGGGTGCCAAGTGCGCAGGGGCAGATGGCGCATGGATGGATTGCGCAGAAGGTAGACTGCACAGGAGTGAACTGCGCAGGAGTTGGTTGCGCAGAGATGGATTGCGCATAGGTGGATTGCGTATGGCTGGCTTGCGCAGGGTGGATTGCGCATGAGTCAGGTTGCGCAGGGGTTGGTGTGCCAAGGGAGATGCGCGGTCCAGCCCAAGAGGCCGGGCGCAATCGGCTATGCGCAATGAAGGCGCTGGCCGAGAAGGAAGGTGCGCAGTTCACCAAAGGGTGAGCTGTACAATCGGCTTTGTGCTAAAGAGCGCAGGCCGAGAGGGCTGCTTCTCCAACCCGAGAAGAACTCCAAGAACTTCAAAACTTCAATTCTTCATAACTTAGCCAAATTAAAACCAAATCTAGATTTTCAAAGTTCTAACTTGAGTAAAATCGAATTCTCTTCCGCATGGAAGCATCAAAATATGCAAAAATTAAAGTTTAATAGATCAAAACCAAGGAATTCTGAAAATAATCAAAACTTAGATCTAGAACAATGGAGACTCCAAATCACAAAATTTCAAGTTCTAATGTTGATCTACATGTCCTAATCTATCAAATGGACAAATAAAATTGGGTGCTTATTTGTTGGCAAGGTGCACTTGCCTATGGGTTGGGGAGTTGTGTGTGGAGGAAGGAGAAGAAGAAAATTAATGGAGAGTAAAGAGGAGAGAGAAAGGTTGGTGGAGATATAATGAGGGTGGTTGTGGTGTGTTGAGGGAGGAGTGTAGGTTAAAGTGTACCAATTCATATTAAACCAAACCTAATCAAACCAAACCAATTCCATAAAATAAAACCAAGCCATGGTCCAAACCCATTTACGGGAAACCAAAATCCGCAAGTCGAGAAAAAAAAATACGTGCCAAAAATCAATTACGAGTACAAATACGAAATACAGGAAATGGGGGTGACAACTCTTCCCACCTTCAAAGAATTCCGTCCTCGGAATTTAATCAAGGAGCTAGAGATTGCCACGACAAGCTATACTAAGCACAGGCAAGCTACACTAATCAGTTCAATCATACAATCATACAATGCAAGCAAGGAAGGGAAAGCGTAAGGCATAAGAAAGACATTATACCTCACGAGTCAAAAAGGTAGGGATATCGCGATCGGATGTCGTCCTCACGCTCCCATGTTGACTCACCTAGAGAGTGATGACCCCAAGCAACACGGACTAAGTTAATAGTCTTGTTCTTGAGCGTCTTTTCTCTCCGGTCCAAAATAGACACGGGCCTCTCCTCATACGAAAGGTTGGTACCAACAACCAATTCCGAATGATCTAGGATATAGCTCGGGTCCGGGATGTACCGTCGTAATTGGGACACATAGAATACATCATGTACCTCACTTAGCGACGGCGGAAGAGCGAGACGATAGGACACATCGCCTACTCGCTCTAGAATATCGAACGGCCCTATATACCTAGGACTAAGCTTTTCCCGTACGCCAAAATGAATGACGCCGCGGGTAGGCGAGATCCTAAGGAATACATGGTCGCCGACGGCAAATTCTAAGGGACGCCGATGAGCATCGGCCCAATGGCGCTGGCGATCCTGAGCAACTCGGAGGTGATCTCTGACTTTCCTGACCACTTCAACCGTCTGAGAAATCAGTTCTGGACCGAGCATCTGCCTTTCTCCGACATCGTCCCATACTAACGGGGATCTGCACTTCCTACCATACAGAGCCTCGAAGGGTGCCATCTGGATACTGGCCTGGAAACTATTGTTGTACGAGAATTCCACCAGGTGCAGGTGATCCTTCCACGAACCACCGAAGTCAAGGGTACACGACCGCAACATATCTTCGAGGGTTTGTATAGTACGCTCTGACTGCCCATCTGTCTGCGGATGATACGCTGAGCTGAACTTGAGACGAGTCCCCAAACTTTGATGAAGACTGCGCCAGAAGTGCGATGTGAATCTCGTATCCCTGTCTGATACTATGCTGACTGGCACTCCGTGAAGTCTGACGATCTGCCTGAGATACATCTCTGCTAGCTGTGCCGTCGACTGTCCAACTCTAAATGGAAGAAAGTGTGCCACCTTGGTAAGCCTGTCCACAATGACCCAAATAGCATCTCTGCCTGCCGGAGATCTGGGTAACCCAGTCACGAAATCCATGGTTATGTGCTCCTATTTCCATTCTGGGATCGGCAAGGGTTGAAGAAGTCCAGCTGGCCTCTGATGTTCAGCCTTGACTTGTTGGCAAACCAAACATCGAGAGACATACCGGGCTATCTCCCTCTTCATACCATTCCACCAAAAGTGTTGACGAATATCTCTGTACATCTTCGTGCTGCCTGGGTGGATGGAATACTGCGAACTGTGAGCCTCTGTCATGACTTCTTGTCTGATATCTCCACTGGATACACAAAGACGCGTGCCGTATCGAAGTGTACCATCCTCATGAATACATAACTCTGGCCTTCTCCCTGCCTCGCACTCTGCTTTGAGCCGCTGAATCTTGGAATCTGTTAACTGTGCTGTCCGGATCCTCTCAACTATGGTGGACTGAATCTGTAGGCTGGCCATCAAGGCCACATTGGAAGGAAGAACCACTTCAATTCCCATCTTCTGAAGATCTGCCAATAGCTCTGGTTGCGCCGTCAGAAAATAAACTCCGGCTCTCCTGCTCAATGCATCTGCTACTACGTTGGCCTTCCCTGGATGATACTGTAAATCCACATCGTAGTCCACAAGTAGCTCGAGCCATCTTCTCTGCCGCATATTAAGATCCTTCTGGGTGAAGACATACTTCAGGCTCTTATGGTCAGTAAAGATCTCCACTCTATCCCCGTACAAGTAGTGCCTCCACAACTTAAGTGCAAACACTACTGCTGCTAGCTCCAAGTCGTAGGTCGGGTAATTCTTCTCATGATCACGGAGTTGACGTGACGCATAAGCAATTACCTTCCCATGCTGCATCAAAACACATCCCAATCCTCTGCCTGAAGCGTCGCAATAAACTGTGAATCCTCCGGTCCCATCTGGAAGGGTGAGAATGGGAGCCGTTATCAAACCTCGCTTCAACTTCTCAAATGATTCCTGACATTCTGCTGTCCAAACGAACGGCACATCCTTGCGGGTCAACTGGGTCATCGGTGCTGAAATCCTTGCAAAATCAGAGACGAACCGTCGGTAGTAGCCGGCCAATCCAAGGAAGCTGCGAACTTCTGTCACTGAGCTGGGTACTGGCCATAACTCGATAGCCACAATCTTCTGGGAATCCACTTCCACTCCTCCTCTGGTAATGATGTGACCTAAGTACGAAATACGATCGAGCCAGAACTCGTATTTACTGAACTTGGCGTACAACTGGTGCTCTCTGAGAATCTGGAGGACAACTCTGAGATGCTGCTCGTGCTCTGCTTCACTCTTACTGTAGACCAGGATGTCATCAAGGAACACTATCACAAACTGATCCAAGTAAGGCATGAAAATACGGTTCATGAGGTCCATAAATACTGCCGACGCATTGGTCGCTCCAAAGGGCATAACTAGAAACTCCCAATGCCCGTACCTAGATCTGAACGCCGTCTTCGGGATGTCCTGCTCTCTGACTCTGATCTGGTGGTATCCTGACCGCAAGTCTATCTTCGAGAAAACTGAAGCCCCCTTGAGTTGATCAAACAAGTCATCTATCCTCGGGAGAGGGTATCTGTTCTTGATTGTCACTGAGTTCAAGGTACGATAATCAACACATAGCCTGGACGTACCGTCCTTCTTTTTCACAAGAAGCATCGGGGCTCCCCAAGGCGATCCACTAGCACGAATGAATCCCTTAGTTCTAAGTTCTTCAATCATCTTGTACAAAATCTCCAACTCTGAAGGCGCCATTCTGTAGACTCGCTCTGATACTGGTGCTGTCCCGGGAATCAAGTCAATGGTGAACTCGATCTCCCGCTCTGGTGGCATCCCTGGAAGTTCCTCTGGGAAGACATCTGGAAACTCTTCAACTATCCGGGGCAACTGCACCGCTGCTACTGCCATCCGCAATACTGGAGGAGATGGCTCTACTGTGCCTCTGGAAAATAAAAACTCTGGCTCTCCGGGAATACTAAAGACAACTCTGCCAACATGGCAGTCTATCCTAGCATAATGGTTCCTCAACCAATCCATGCCTAGGACTACATCATAGTCTGCCATAGGGAACTCTATGAGCCTAGCGGAGAACTCTCTACCGCTAACTACGATCCGACACGAGGAAAACACTCGATCTACTCCCACAAGACCATTACCAGTAAGTATATTGAGCCTCACTGATAATGACTCGGGCTCCAATCCTATCCGTGTCGCGAATCGTGCAGACATGAATGAATGCGATGCACCAGAATCAAATAATACAGATGCCGAAAAAGTGTTGACGAGAATAGTACCTGCCACTACCTCACCTGGTGCATCTTCTCCTTCCATGGTCATCATCATAGCCTGACCTCTAGCTGCGGGTCCCCTCTGCTGGAAACCCCTCTGTCGGTTCTGTGCTGGAGCCTGGGTGATCTGCTGCTGGTTCTGCTGCTTAAAGGCCTGGGCCTGAGGCAACAATGGCCTCGGGTACTGCTGCTGCTGCTGAACTGGAGCTGGGGCTGGTCCTCTCACCGAAGAACTAGAAAGGTTGGATGATGATGGACCTCCCCTATTCGGGCAGGTCCCTATCTGGTGGTCTGCTCCTCCACAAGCCAGGCACAATCCCTGTGCCCTACGACACTCTGCCACTACATGGCCCAGCTTTCCGCAATGAGAACATCCCACCGCGGAAGACTGCTTCTGCGGGTACGTCGGGGTCGAATGCTGAACCGACGTCACTGAGGCCGCCCGTCTCGGAGTCCCAATGGTTATACCCCTAGCTGCAGGGGCTGGAGCTGAAGATTGGTGCATCTGGTTGTGGGACCGCTTCCTGCCTCCGGTCCTGTCCACAATTCTCCGGGAGGTATACTCATGCCTCCTTGCTGCCTTCAACACTGCATCGAACGTCTGGTGCTCGAACTGCTCCACAGCCAATAATATCTCTAAGTGCAGCCCTTGCTGGAATCGCTGAGCCCTATCGAACTCGGTTGCCACCAAGGTGGGGGCGAACCTACTCAGCCTGGAAAACTCGGTCACATAGCCATCGACCGTCCTGCCTCCTTGCTTCAAGTTGGTGAACCGGGTCTGCAGGTCGTACCGTGCCACCGCATCGAAGTACTTTGTCTGGAACCTCTCTCTGAACGTCGCCCAAGTGACTGGTGCCGCTAACCCCATGGCCTGAGCTGCCCACCAATCGTGAGCCAAGTCTAACAACTGTAGGCGTACCACCGCCACCTTCTCATTCTCAGGTGTCTTAGCTGCTTCTACAACCACCTCGGTATCCTGAAGCCAAGCGTCCGCGGCAATCGCATCTTCACTGCCGTCAAAGAAGGGAGGGTTCAAGCGCTTGAAACTGTTGGCCGCCTGATTCCCTTGGGGACCTCTTCGGTTTAGTGCATCATGAACTTTCTGGTGCAAGGCGTCGCCTCGACGATCTTGGGATGCAAGTAGTTCTCTGATAAGCCCTACCAAAGGTCCCTCATCCTGTCTAGCTGGTTGAGCGGGCGGAGCTGCCTGAACTGGAGGTTCCGAGCCTCCGGGAAGCATAACTCGGGAGGCTACTCCAGAGTGCTGAGCTTGATATTCCTGGCGCTGGAGTGCTTGTCGAGCTTCCTCTGGCTGGTTGGCAGGTCCGGGAGTAATGCCGCTGAAGAAGACGACATAGGGAACAATAAGGAAGGACCAGGATAGATCAATGATACAAGCATGTGATCAGGTCAAGAATCTCAGGGATTTGAAGATACGAGCAGAGATCAAGGACGAAATATTGATTGAGACATCTATTCGGTAAACCCTCACATTTCTTGAATGCCAAGACCTGCATGGGCCACCACTTAAACCATGTCATGCCCCAGAACCAGAATACTGGAGAGCGGGGGCAGACATAGCCAGCTACGTATATTGAAATAGAATACATCTCAACTATACGGTCACGGCTGTCTAAATATGAGGGTTTACTACAAGCCAGCAGTCTCTTAAGGTCAAGCCTATTGTCTCAATCTCAAGCAATTAACAGAGTTGCAAGATATTAGAGCATCAAATATATATATATAAGGCGTCCCAAATATTACATATTGGATGATCATGAAGCTAGTCGTACAAAATGATGGGACTAGCAAGAGTTCAGTCATACATGATCAACCCTAGGATTTGTTAATCATGTTTACAGCCCGTAGACAGACAGTAAGTAAATGTGCATCGAGCTAACAGGTGCTCGTCGGCTAAACGCCTCAAAAGAATAAATTTACATATAAGTGGGTGAAACAAAAAAGAAAACCCACTCTTGGCCCGGGTTCCGTCTAGTTGTCACCATTGGACTGGAAGCTTGGTAGATCCTCGGGAGCTGCTCCGAAATCTGGCCACACAAAACCAGCTAGGTCAAACCCCAGAAAGAGCAAGTGCCACAAAGGAGGCCACAAATAAGAACAAAAGCCAGCATATCAGAACATAAAGACTAAAAGAAGTAAAGTACACATGACAATAAACGACTAGGGACGTGGAACCATTCCGGGAGCCAGGTTACAATCCTTAAACCAAACAAGGACCGAGATTGTACTCCTTCGCCTGAATAGCTCACTGTCTCTACCCATTTATCGTTAGAGATAAGTAAAACAATCATGATCAAGAGTTCCAGGTACAGGGGCTAGACAAGACTTAGATAGAGCTGGACACCATTCATTCACAATCGGCCAAGCAAGTACTACGGCTTACTACTTTAACTAACTAGGGTTATCACAAACCTAATTACTAACAAGATGCAAGTGAGAATTCCAGTCCCAAGCCCTGCAGACTATCCAGTTATCCTTCCGCGGGTTGAGAGTTATAGGTGGGTACATTGCCCGGGAGACAAATGTACCCTTAGGTGACTTAGAGGGTGCAACACATGACAGTGTGCTGGAAATGTGCTCTACTCGTCGGCAAGCTACAAGTCTATTAAAGCGCCCAGATAACGAGATTGCCTGTGACTGGGAATTCTCCATGTTCTAGTTTGATCTAATCATTAGCCTAATCCAATTTAGCGCGAGTCCCTGGCCGTGGTACCCAGGAAGTCACGTCCTAGACATGATGCAAGACAAGACAAGTGGATTGTACAAGCAAGCAAGCAGGAACACCCACGGTGTCAAGTTGATTATATGAGTCAAGTTACAAGTTACAAGTCAAGTCAGGAGTGCGCCGCCACGGGCCACTATCAAGTCAAGTTGGTCATGTCAGGAGTGCACCACTACGGGTCACTATCAAGTTATCAAGATAATCATGTCACGGTACTGTCAGGAGTGCGCCACTACGGGCCACTATCAAGTCAAGTTGGTCATGTCAGGAGTGCACCACTACGGGTCATTGTCATGTTATGCTAGTTCCTTGTCATACCAGGCCATGTACAATGGTCATTCCAAGTATATTAAGTAAAATCAAGTTCATGACAAAAGGCGTAAGGATATAAAATGGACGTAAAATGCCTAATAAAATACCAATATATATATAGGACTATAGAAGAGCCAAGCTTAAAGAAATAAAACCAAAACTCCAAGAGCCAATGGTTTGCGCAAGGGATCAGGGGTTGGATTGTGTAGGGTGTCAGTTGTGCAGGGTGCCAAGTGCGTAGGGGCAGATGGCGCATGGATGGATTGCGCAGAAGGTAGACTGCGCAGGAGTGAACTGCGCAGGAGTTGGTTGCACAGAGATGGATTGCGCATAGGTGGATTGCACATGGCTGGCTTGCGCATGGTGGATTGCGCATGAGTCAGGTTGCGCAGGGGCCAACTGCGTAGGGGTTGGTGCGCCATGGGAGATGTGCGGTCCAGCCCAAGAGGCCGGGCGCAATCGGCTATGCACAATGAAGGCGCTGGCCGAGAAGGAAGGTGCGCAGTTCACCAAAGGGTGAGCTGCACAATCGGCTTTGCGCTAAAGAGCGCAGGCCGAGAGGGCTGTTTCTCCAACCCGAGAAGAACTCCAAGAACTTCAAAACTTCAATTCTTCATAACTTAGCCAAATTAAAACCAAATCTAGATTTTCAAAGTTCTAACTTGAGTAAAATCGAATTCTCTTCCACATGGAAGCATCAAAATATGCAAAAATTAAAGTTTAATAGATCAAAACCAAGGAATTCTGAAAATAATCAATACTTAGATCTAGAACAATGGAGACTCCAAATCACAAAATTTCAAGTTCTAATGTTGATCTACATGTCCTAATCTATCAAATGGACAAATAAAATTGGGTACTTATTTGTTGGCAAGGTGCACTTGCCTATGGGTTGGGGAGTTGTGTGTGGAAGAAGGAGAAGAAGAAAATTAATGGAGAGTAAAGAGAAGAGAGAAAGGTTGGTGGAGATATAATGAGGGTGGTTGTGGTGTGTTGAGGGAGGAGTGTAGGTTAAAGTGTACCAATTCATATTAAACCAAACCTAATCAAACCAAACTAATTCCATAAAATAAAACCAAGCCATGGTCCAAACCCATTTACGGGAAACCAAAATCCGCAAGTCAAAAAAAAATACGTGCCAAAAATCAATTACGAGTACAAATACGAAATACAGGAAATGGGGGTGACACGGGAGCAGGTCGTGACAATAGGTGATATTCGGGTTGTTCTTCCCCGCCCAATGCTTTCTAACTAATCATTACAATCACTGTACTTTATTACCATTATCTCATCAATAGGTAATTAATCTATCTAAGATCCTAGGGTGCATCTTTCATATGTCCGTTTGAACGGTTCTTAAAAATCAATTGTTTCAAATTAGCGTTTAGACACGAAACTCCCAAGTAGAATAATATACTTGTCACCCCCAGTTTTTAGGAACATGGGTATTTTTGTCATTTTTATATTTTTAAATATTTTTGAAATTTATTTTATTAATTATGATATTGTTTTGGGGTTATTTGAGTCGGGTTTGAATTTCAGCTCATTCCGACTTGTATCGGGGACCCGGGGTAGCTTAGACTCTGATCGGGACCCAACTGGAACCGACCAACTTGTCATGACCAAACCCATATATTTATATTTAACTAATCCCATTTGATTTTAGTGGGATTAGGGATTAGAATTAGATTTAGAACTTAAAATTAGGAGTTTTCAAGTTACCATTTTGACCCCAACTCACCACTCATTCCTTTGACTTGGAGGGCATTTTGGTAAATTGCCAAATGCCCCCAACCCTCTAAGATGTGGCCGGCCATGTGTGGAGCACCCCCTCTCCTTTGCTTCACTCCAAAGCAACCTCTCTCTCTCCATTTCATTTCTTTTTTTGAAGTTTCTTCTCCTTCACGAAGATCAATTAGGTATGCTTTTAAAATCTTCATTAATTCTCTTTTGCATTTATTTCCTTCACCATAAATGAGGAGGATACCACCCTCTACATTTTGTCCATAGAATTTGTAGGTTTCTCTAGAAATCTAGTTTAAGGATTAAATTGGGGGTTTTCCTTTAGAGAGGAGTATATATGTGTAGGTCCTAAAAAATCAAGTTGTACACATCAATAAAGTCAGAAAATCAAGAAATACAACTTTCAGATAAACTGCGCAGACATCAGATTGCGCATCTTTCAGATTGCGCATGATAGATTGTGCACACTTCCAAGTGCGCAGGCTGACGTGGCAAATTATCATCATTACCTGACACAAATCAAATCTTTTGACAGCTGACAGCGCGGAGAACGAGGCAACCGTTCGTTTAATCGTACAGCACGGCGCTCGAGGACAGCTGGCAGCACAATCTATGTTGGCACAATCCATGTTGGCGCAATCTATTTCCTGTGCAATTCAAGTTGGCGCAATCCAAAACCAGCACAATTCAGTGTGCGCGTTCTATCAACACAAATGACAAAATACACGTGGCATTCATGCCATCAATTGCTCATTTCGTGGCAACTGTCTATGCACGATCATGCGCATTTCAATCAAATGATGCCATGTGTCCAAGGCAGTTGACCCATGATCCAGCAACTGTCTGTGCAGTCCATTGTTGCGCAATCCAATTGCTGTGCAATCTATTATACGCAGTCCAGAATAACTAAAAGTTAGTTATTTCTCAGAACTCTATAAATAGAGTTTCAAGTCTCCATTCAAAGGGGATCAATAATCAGAGATCAGAGATTAGATTATCAGACTTCAAAGTTCAGAGAGTTCAGGAGTTCTTGCCCAAGTGCTGCTGCATTCTTCCGAGGCTTTGGCCTTCAACTTCCGAGGCTTTTTGCCTTCAATTCCAGAGTTGTCTTCAACTTCAAAGGCTTCGTCTTCAAAGTTCACATTGTCCAAGGGATAAAGCAATCGTCATCTAGATTGGATTCCTAAAGTTGTACCATTCCCAGAATTCAAATTGTAATCTTTTACAAAGTTTGTATCAATAAAGTTCTTCAACTTTTGTTTTTGCAAACAAAATGGCGACTCTGCTGGAGATGACTTTCTCCTCCGATGAGAAAGTGACAACTCAATGTGACGTAGCGTCTATCGGAAAGACGCAGAAGACACTGGTTGTGAAGATCAACCAGACAGCCTACGAGGCTATGATCAACTCCAAGACCACTCCTCGCACTGCAACCACTTCTGCCACAAGCAAAGTCCATCCAGTGTGGGTCCCAAAGACTGCTGCGCAGTCTATTGATGCTGCCAGCAAGACTTCTGCGCAGTCTGCTGTCAAGACTGCTGCACAGTCCAAAGCTTCTGTCATTAAGCATGCTGCACAATCTATCTCTGCCACTGCTGCGCAATCTGTTTCTGCCAGTACACAGAAGACTTCATATGCTGCCTTAGCCAAGTACATGACTCCTATGCCCCTGGCGCAATTGGCTGCCAATCTGTCTGCGCAGTCCAATATTCCAGCATCCAGAGTCCACCCTAAGCACTCTATAGCAAGAACTCCTGATGCGCAAATCACACTTTCTGTGGCTAAAACTAGTGCGCCATCCATTCATGCGCAAACTGCTTCTGCGTAATCCAAGAGTGACAGCCTTTTGGCTAAACTCTCTTCTTCTTATAACAAGGGAAAAGGCTCTGCTTCTCTTCCCAAATATAATGTTGCTCCTGTGCAATCTACTGGGGGTAGTCCTTTGGCTATTCCTCTTCCTCTTCAAAATAAAAAAAAGGCCCGTTGGTCTTTTCTCAAACTTCCTTGTCCCATGACTTGGAAGACAACAGAGGAAAATGCTCTTTAGCTAACCCTTCTTCACAAAACAAAGGAAAAGGCCCTTTGGTCTTTTCTCAATCTTCTTCAGTTTTTACTGAAGAAGATCAATCTGAACGTGCCTCGGCACCAATCAGTACTAGAACTCTTTCAAACAAAGGATTCTTCTTTTCTTTATAACAAGAGAACTTGTACTGACCAAAGAGGTATTCTGCCTACCGCGGTAGCAGAATTCCAGGACCTCCCGATTCTTAAGATTTCCCGATCCAGACAGAGAAAACTGATGGTGTCTCAAACAGAAACCCCTAGTGGTGAATTCGCTGATCTCAGAACTTATCTTAACAGACCCACTTCGGTGAAACGCAAACAGCCAATACTGAAGACCAAATATCATCAAAAACAAATCTTCAGGGTTAAAAATCCCGACACTTATGCCAATGAAGTGAGTACTTCCCTGTACACTCAAGGGACTAAACATTTGAAGAATCGAAATCATGTTCCGAATATTATCAAAGAACAGATCCCTCAGAGTTTTTCTCGTCCTGCTGTTGTTCCAGATCTCCGAGAACATCTCAGATAAAAATGAGACAATGTTTCAACACCTTCAGTTCAACCATCTGATCATCATTGCAACCACAGGGTCATCATCCAATGTTGTTGTCAAACAACAAAACGATCTGTCTTTGATCGCCTAACTTTTGTTAAATCTGAAGCTATGTCAGAAGAAGATGAAGTCTTGTATGCTTCTATCAACATGACTTCCCGAGATACTGGGGGTAGAAGGTGCTCCAAGCACGGCAAGCCTCGCAAGCCAAGCCAAATTACTCCAAGAATCTTCTGAAGGAGTGTTTCGACATACCCGTTCTCGAAGCCGAGATACAATCGGTCAAAGGAATCTTCTTCAAAACCCTTCGGGTTATCTTTCTACTTCTCAGTCAAGAGACGACTCTTTCTTCGACTATGATGCATACAGCAAAAGCTCTGAACAAACAATGTCTTCTACTGTACCAAGAGAAGTGACAGCTTATGTTGTCAATGAAGATCTAGATGCTTCAACTTCTACAAATCAAGAACAACGAATTGCTGCACTTGAAGACAAGCTAAAAACCATGGCTGAAATGGTTGCTAGCATGCATTCTATCATAGTGGCACAACACATCACACCACCAACTGTACCTGCTACGAGTCCAGAGATCATAGCATCTTCGGTACCTGCCAATACTGGGCTGGGGGTAGTGTCCCCTAAAATGCCTCCTGTACAGGTACAAATTCAAACTACACCTAGTCAATCAGGAGCTGGGGGTAGTGCTTACAATGCTGTTCCTCCTCCTACCACTCTAACTCAACCTGCTCCTTCTTCGTCATCTGAAGATGCCAATGAAGCTGTGAAACTCTTGCGAACCCAGTTCGAAGCTTTCAAAGAGAAAGACAACTTGCAAAGATTGGGGATCAATCAGCCTTATCCAGTTGAATGGAAAGAAATCCCATTCCCACCAAAGTACAAGATTCCAACGATCTCTTTGTTTGACGACAGTACATCTCCTAGTCAGTTCATCAATCACTTTGAGGTAATGACTGTTCAACTCCAGCCAAATGACGCTCTTCTTACCAGATTGTTCGTCGGTTGTTTAGCCGGCGTAGCATACGACTGGTACAGAAGTTTGCCCGATGGTTGTATCACTTCCTTCTCAGGTCACAAGCAAATCTTTCTGGAACGATTCTATGAAGGATTCAACGACATGACTATGTCGGCTCTCAACAAAATCAAACAGAAACACAATGAAACTGCTGAGAGTTTCATCGAACGGTTCCGTCGTGAAGCCTTGAAGATGCCTCCCGGAACTCCAGCTGCTGTCACTATTGATACTTGTAAGGCAAATCTTTTGCCTATCATCAGTATGTGGATAGGATCTACCCAGTTCCAAGATTGGCCTTCATTTATTGTCAACACCAAAGCTGCGGAAGTGAGTGCCGAGAAGTTCAAACAATTGGGGGTACAAATGTCTAACCCCGATCGAGATGAACATCAGACATCAGGTAGTCGCAACCGCCAGAACAACCGCAAAGCAAAAGAGACTTTGAATATCAATTTGAACAAGAATAAAGAATCTCTGGCTGTCAATGTAGCTCCGTCTACTTCCATTCCGACTCCTTCTGTACCTCCACCGAAGGAACCTCGTCCGAAAGTAGAATATTCCTTCGACGAGAATGACACTGCAAGCTTCTTTGAATGTTTACTCAAAAGCAACAAGATTCAGCTCCCAGACCCAAAGAAACCTGATGAAGTCGGTAAGACAAATCATCCTAAATATTGTGTCTACCACAGGTTCATTGGACATCCTACTCGAGCATGCTATGTGCTCAAGGGCAAAATTCAAGAGCTTGTCAATGCTGGTGTCGTCACTCTGTAGCAAGATGAGAAGACTGTTACTACGAATATGGTTTCAGTCCAGTTTGGTGATTTTCCTCTGCAGATGGTACAGTACGGTGTCATTCCTATTCCTAAAGCTACTCTTGAGATTTAGAATCTCCCGCTTCCACCAAATGAAGGTCTTGTCCCCTTGTCTCTTGACAACGGCAAAATTATGTGGATCCATCCCGATCTTGCTCCGGAATTCAAAGTGCCCTCTTCTTCCAAGAAGAAAGGTCGTTCTAAAGGCAAGACAAAGACTTGCAACATGGTGTCTTTTGACCCCATAATTGACGAAGAAATTCTGCTAGGCACCAGATCAGGGAAAGCCTATTTGAAAGATCATTCTGAAGCTCAAGAGGATCCTGCCTCTTCTTCTGAACCTATTCCAGTACAATCTACTTCCTCTGAAGAGATTCTTTCTACATCTTCACCAGTTGTAGTACCTATTCCTCCCAAGCCGGTGGTTGCTGACAAAGGCAAGCAACAAGTCCGTTTTGACAAACCCTTGAAGAAATCATCTCCTACAGGACTTGAAAAGCCATACAACTTTGATATATTGGCTCAACTAGCCAATACGCCGGCTAGGCTATCAATCTTCGAGCTCTTGCACCTTTCTAAAGAGACTCGAGAAACTCTAAGTGAAGCCCTGATGCAGGCTGAAACTTGCCTAACTCTTCTCAAAAAGCCGGAAGCCGAACTAGTCTCTTGCCGTCACTGTCATAGTGTCTTAGAGTTGATTCCAAATATCACTTTCACTCAGAATGATATGCTACTGGAGGATAATAGACATGATCGTCCTCTCTACTATACAGGGTATGTCGATTCGATGAAAGTCGATCGTATCCTGATAGATCCAGGGTCTGCTCTCAGTATCATGCCAAAGATGATGCTAGACGTATTGAAGATAGCAGTTCATAGTCTTTCAAGTACAATCACTACTATCTTGGGATTCAACCAAGGAAGGAGTGAACCTTTGGGCAAGATCCGCTTAAAACTTCAAATATGCAATCTTCGCACAAAGGTGACCTTTTATATCATCGACAATTATGGTTGTTCTTACAACGCTCTTCTGGGAAGACCATTCCTCCATGAACATAATGTTGTTCCATCAACTCTTCATCAATGCTTTAAATATGTCGATGACAAAGGAGAAGTTCACAAAGAAGTTGCAGACCTTTATCCTTTCAAAGGCGTCGAAGCGTATTGTAACGATGCTCGTATGTATAAGAAAGAATTTATGAAAGTGGTATTGGCTATGGATACTGAAGAAGACCAAGAAGCAGTGCCCAAAGACACTCTTATTATACCTGTCAAAGGGCGTGTTTCCAATCCTCAGTCCTCTAAACCATTGGCTATTCACTTGCCAGTTCAGAAAGAATCGGTTGATGGCGATCAAGATAAAAGGAGCTCACCTCTTCTGAGCCACTTGTTATCGACTTACGTCGTAACAAGGACAAAAAGCAGCTCACTTCTTCTGAGCATCTTGTTGTTGATTTAACTCATAACAAGGAAAAAAGGGAGCTCACCTCTTCTGAGCCGCTTGTCATCGACCTCCGTCGTAACAAACCTCCTCCACGTTCTTCTTCTCCCCCTCTTATAATCAATCTGACCAAGCCTGCTAAGGCTAAAGGTCCTGCTGTAAATACAGATGTACAAATTAATAAAAAAGCATCTACTTTCCAGTATACTGATGTTATTTATCATACTAAATGCTATTTGGATATGTTAGATAGCTTCAAATCATTTACAATGGGAGTTGTACAATCTCTTCAAACAGAAGTTTCATGTGAACACTCAAAAGATTCATATCGTATTGTTCCTGCTCTCAAGAAAGGTGAACGTCCAATACTTTTTAGTAAAAGACCGGAACAAAAATTCAGCTATACGGATGATAGTAAAGTTAACGACACGGGTTATCTTCAATTCCGTCGTTACAGTCAACAATCAAAAGATATCGTCCGAAAGATGGGTTACGACTTCAAGAGTGGTCTCAACTACGGTAAGGGAAGAAAGACTCCTCTCCGTACCGCTGTTCCACAAGGAAAGTCAGAGATGTATTACAGCAGAACCAAAAGAGGTCTCGGATATGCTTCTCCTCCGATGTTATCCCAGCAGTCTCCGACTCTGATAGCGAAGAACATTCTAACTCTTCTGATTCCAGGTCATGGGATTCTGACACCAGTGTTGGTGAAGTCCATCGTGTGATTGTATCTTCTAATATGGTATCCGCTGAACTTCCGGAAGGATATGATGAGGACATTGAAGAAAATCCTGAAACAGATCCTTGGGCTCAACAGATGGATAATCAGTGGGTACTCCGATTTGAACAAAGAGAACCTCCTACCGAAGATCAACTAATTCAAGTTGATGTAGGAGAAAGCGAGTCACCTCGTCCAATCTTTATTAGCAAGAATCTTCTAGAAGCAGATAAATAAGAGTTGATTCTTCTCATTAAAGAATACATTGACGTCTTTGCTTGGAGTTACGAAGACATGCCAGGTTTAGATCCTAAAATTGCTACTCACAAACTGAACATTTTGCCTAATGCTAAACCAGTCAAACAGCAGCAACGGCGATTCAAGCCTGAAATGATGGACGCAATAGATGATGAGGTCAAGAATCTTATCGCTTGTGGCTTTATTCGAGAAGAACAATATCCTGATTGGGTAGCCAACGTTGTTCCAGTCCTGAAGAAAACTGGCAAAGTCTGAGTTTGCATCGACTTTCGGGATCTTAATGAAGCATGTCCGAAAGATGAATTTCCTCTCCCTATCATGGACGTCATGATTGACAATACCTGTGGGTTCGAGCGAATATCTTTTATTGATGGATTCTCTGGATACAATCAGATCAAGATGAATCCCGAAGATGAAAAACACACATCTTTCCGCACTCCTCGGGGAGTCTATTGCTACACAGTGATGCCATTTGGTCTCAAGAACGCTGGCGCAACTTACCAACGGGCCATGAGTACTATTTTCAGAGAACATCTTCGTAAAACAGTCGAACGTTATGTTGATGATATCGCTGTTAAAAGTCGTCTGAAAGAAGATCATATCCAAGATTTGAGAACAATCTTCAATCTTATGCGCCAACATCAGCTCAAGATGAATCCCACCAAGTCATTCTTGGGTGTCTCTAGTGGTAAGTTTCTCGGCTTCGTTATTACCTCTAAGGGTATACACGTGGATCCCGAGAAGATCAAAGCCATTCAAGAGATGCGTCCTCCACGCAACCTAAAAGAGCTACGAGGATTCCAAGGTCGACTTGCGTACATCAGAAGATTCATTTCGAACTTGTCTGGACGCTGTAGACCATTTACTCAACTAATGAAGAAAGATGTATCTTTTATTTGGACTGAAGAATGTCAATAAGCATTCGATGACATCAAACGATATCTCATGAATCCACCAGTCTTGGTACCACCAATCTTAGGTATTCTATTCTTAATGTACGTCCGTGCTATGGACCATTCGTTGGGTGCTTTACTCGCCCAAAAGAATAAAGAGGGTCACGAACAGGCCATCTACTATCTCAGTCGTACTATGATTGGTGCTGAACACCGTTATAGTCCGATCGAAAAAGAATGTCTAGCTCTTATGTTCGCTGTTCAAAAGACAAGGCATTACATAATTGGACAAACTATTCATGTCATTTCCCGAGTTAATCCTCTTCGGGTACTCATGAAAAAGTCCAGTACACTCAATTCTCGGTTGGCTACATAGGCCATTCTTCTAGCCCAATATGACATGGTGTATGTTCCTCAAAAGTCTGTCAAAGGTCAAGCATTGGCAGAATTCTTGGCGGCTCATCCCGTACCAGAAACATCCAAGCTTTATAATGAAATTCCAGACGAGACGTTGGAAGTCAACATGATCTCTGAAGAATTTCCAACCCGGCGTCTATTCTTTGACGGAGCATCCAGAATCGGACCCAATGGTGCTATTGTAGCAGGAGTTGGAGTTGTTCTCGTTTCTCCTGACGGATCAACTATCCAAAGAGCTTATTCTCTAGATGAATCCTGTTCCAATAATGTAGCAGAATATAATGCTCTACTCATTGGTCTTCAATTAGCCAAACAATTGGACATTGAATATCTCGAAGTTTACGGCGACTCTAAGTTGGTTGTCAACCAGGTTAGAGGAACTTATGAAGTCCGTCATCAAGATCTGGTACCTTACTTTGAAGCAGCAATCAACATGGCTACATCATTCAAAGCTTTCTTTATTGAATACGTACGCCGAGCTTGCAATACTGAAGCAGATGCCTTAGCCAATCTTGCAGCAGTCTTAGCCGTTCCCATCAGAAGACAACAAGTGGTGGTTATCTCTAATCGAGAATTGTTTTGTGTCAAAAATAATCGTAACATCGAGTTCAGTAATTTTGCTGAATTTAATGTTATCAATGAAGATTGGAGAACTCCTTTCATCGACTTCATGGTTCACGATATACTCCCAGAAGATCCTAAGGAGGCTACAAGTATTCGACGACGATCTTTACGATTCTATTACAATCAAACCACCAAGACTCTATCGGCGGACTTATGACGGTCTCCTTCTACGCTGTCTAGCTGGTGAGGAAGTAAAACAGGTGTTACGTGAAGCTCACGACGGTGTCTGTGGAGCACATCAGCCTGGTCCTAAACTACAGGATTGCATCCGAAGAATGGGTTACTACTGGCCCTCTATGGTATCAGATGCCATCGAATATGCAAGGAAATGTCAAGCCTGTCAAATCCATGCAGATTTCATTCATCAACCTTCAGAATTTCTACACCTGACAGCCGCTTCCTGGCCTTTCGAAGCTTGGGGCATGGATGTCATAGGTCCTATTAATCCTCCTTCTTCTAGAGGACATCGGTTCATTCTAGCAATAACAGACTACTTCTCTAAGTGGGCTGAAGCTATACCCTTGGCTGAAGTCAAGACCAGTAGTGTCATTAACTTCGTCAAACACTATGTCATTTATCGATTTGGTGTCCCTCGACGAATCATTCATGACAACGGACCGCAATTCATCAGCCAGAAATTCATAAGATTCTATGATGATCACCGGATTGACAACGTCGCCTCGACTGCCTACAATCCTGTCGCTAATGGTTTAGCTGAAGCCTTCAACAAAACTATTATCAAGCTCCTCAAAAAGTTTGTATCCACTAACAAACGGAATTGGAGTGAAAAGCTTGGCGAATGTCTATGGGCCTACAGAACTACGGTCCGCAACCCCACAGGTTTTACACCTTTTTATTTGGTATATGGCTGTGAAGCTATTCTTCCTCTGGAACTTCAAATTCCTTCTTTAAGGATTGCCATTGCTAACGAGCTCACTACAGAGAACAATGATCTTCTTCGACTTCAAGAATTGGAGGCACTTGATAAGAAGCGGTTAATGGCTCAACAACATATTGAGTTATACCAAGCTCGCATTTCTAAGACTTTCAACCGTAAAGTTAAGGTCAGAGCCTTTCAGCAAGGAGAACTTATTTTAACAGTCAGATGTCCTATGACTATGACTCATATGAGTAAAGGCAAATTCGACGCAAAGTGGGAAGGTCCCTACGTTATAAGCAAAGTCTTCTCAAATGGAGCTTATCAACTCTCAGAACTGGATGGACGAATTGCAATGATGCCTATCAATGGCAAATTCCTTAAAAAGTATTATGTATAAATGTAAATGCTTGTAAATCATCAGATAAAGTTCAAGTTCATAAATAAAATTTTATTTCATTATGAATGATAGTACATGATATTAAGGAAGGTCACTATCATCCTTCTCTACATTTGGACGCGGACCACTACCGTCCTTTTCAAAAATACGGTCAGCAAAAGAGCCGAGAACCTCCTTGCTGGAACCCGCTAGGAAATTGCAAGCGGCCATCCTCATGGCTTCCTCTTCTTCGGTCCTTCCTGGTTCAAGCAGAAAGTCCAGGATGTCTCGCGGTGGCTTGCGTGCAGACGAACCTTCACCTACTTCTGCCTCCTTTGATTGAACTGGATCGACAGGACATTCTTCAGTGCCCTTCTCAACCTTTGGGACAAGATCAGCCTTCTTGGATGCATCTCTAGATGACATTTTTTTATGTTAGCCCTTTATGCTAAAATTTTGTTCTATTTTATAGGCAGATAACGAAGCAACACATCACTCGACGGTTCGTCCGTTCCTTCATCATCACCTGACGGTTCATCCGTTCATTCAATTCACTTGACGGTTCGTCCATTCATTACATTCATCCGATGGTTCACCCATTCACATTCATTCGACGGTTCATCCGTTCATTATCACCCGACGGTTTGTCCGTTCATTATCATCCGACGGTTCACCCGTTCATTCATCATCACTTGACGGTTCATCCGTTCATTATTATCTATTTTGACGGTTTGTCCGTTCATTCCATCATTTGACGGTTTTCCCGTTTATCTCACATCTACATCAGCAACTTATCATTTCGATTAAGTTGTCAATTGAGATAATAATATTCAGTATATTCTGCTACGTCCATATTACCTCTGAGCAAATATAATGAATATAATTATTTTCCTACAAAATTCAGAAATATATCATGTCTTGCACCTCTGAATATATTTTCTATCTCTATATTTATATCTGAACAAGATATGCAACAAATAATGGAGCCACAGCAAAAATATCTTTTATTAATCGAAATATGAGACATTACAAAAACACATGTACTTCAAAAGACATAAAGATACAAAATGTTCCACTAAGACGGAGGTATTATTAGATTATCAATCTGCTGCTTTAGAGTCTGCAACCGTTATTCACGAGTGGACATCACCCTCCTTCTGGCTTCTTCCATCCCGGTTTCTTCATTGAAAGCAGGCATGGCCACCATTCGGCGAGTAATCTCAGCATTATGAGCTTCCACATACTCATCCCTCTCCTGAATCAGAGCATTGAATTGTTGGGTTGCAAGTTGATGATCAGCAACTTCATTTTCTAATTCCTTCTGGAGACGAGCAATCTCTGCCCTCAGCTCAGCAGCTCTCTTCTCTTTTCTTTCAGCCATCAAGGTTACTGATTCCAGCTTGGAGTTATATTCAGCAGATTTTGCAGAGAAAGCTTCCAAAAGATTCTGGAGATTGACCCTTTCAATATCAGCTGCCTGAGCCAGTTGTTCGAATTCTGCCTGCACTAGAGACTCTACGTCTCCTTGGTTGAGCTCTTTATAGCTTTTGATGGAAATCTCTAACTCATTCAAAATATGTTCCAGGAGAGTGGCTTGAGCCTCTTCACCTTGTTCCCGGATAGCCCTTACTAAGAGAGAGGTTGGACCTCTAACCATGAAAAAGTCAGTACCCTCTTTTTCTATTATTCTTTTTACTAGAGGGCCCAAAGATTCAAAAAAGCATCTGGTAAATGATTGGATCACAAGATTATTAGTTGCTATAGCACCAGGAGTTGCAGCTACTCCTATTGATGATGAGGCCGCAGGATGTTCAATCTCTCGCGTTTGGACAGCGGGCTCTTTAAACAAAGGAGCCAAAGTGGAGCTAGTTGCTCCTCCCGGTTGTTCTTCTGCAAAAAGTAAAAATTGTCATTTTGCCTGTTGTTTGCTATTGTCCAAGAAGATTAAAGATGTAAACTGTCTTACCATGGTTGAATCCAGCAACGAGCCTATCATCTGCTGGAATAGAATCTGGCCGAACAGAAGTAGCTTCAGCCATAACAGCTTGGCTACTGCCCGCTTCAGAACCACAGGATAAATGATGACTGCTACAAACAATCACCGTCGTTATAGGCACTATGTCCGTGCACGTCGGAGGTGCTAGAGGAGTCTCAAGATCTGCAGGAAATACAAATAAAGACGTTAGCTATCAATCTATTTAAGAAGAGATTGCTAATATCATTTTATACCTTGAGGATCAGTGGCGGGAGTTTCTTCCGGAGCTTCTTCATCTGCTGCTTTTTCTGGAGGTACTTCTACCTCAACATCCTTTTCAGGATTTAAGGTATCAGCAGCATTTTCTGGAACCTCAACATCCTCTTCAGGATTTAAGGTATCATCGACAGCATTAGGAGATATATGCACTTCATCATCTCTTTCAAAATCTTTCATATGTTCATCAATATTCTTAGACGAAGAGCTCTCTTCATCTTCATCTTCTTCTGGTGCATTCCCGCTAGTAGTTGCAGCTTGGTCACAATAGTCCTCCAGCGGGCTATAGCTGCAATCTTCTAGAGCCGCAATCACTTTGCGATCTTCTTCTTCACGGAGGGTTCTAGGAGTAGGCGGAAGTTGAGTCGTTTCCGCAGCAGGTGGAAGAGAGTGTATAACATTTTGTTCTTCCTCCACTTCCTCCATAATACTTTCTCTAGGCTCTTCAGCCTCAGTTCTCGGATCAAGATCTTTCCTCTGCTCGATCTCTTCCCTATGTTTTGGACTAGGAGTTTTATTCCTAGGCTCTGAAATAGGAGTGGGAGATGGCAAAATGAATCCCGCCGCAGCATCTACTACCATTGAAGACGGGGCTCGATTTCTTCTTTGGGCCAGCTTCTTTCTTTTCAGAGGCCTCTCAGGGCTCTCTATATTTACAGTCTCGACTTGTCTTTGGACAGAGGTCGGTGTGGTAGCCTCTGCTTGCTGAATGTCTCGGCCAGCTGCCGAGATTGAGATCTAGTGGTAATCTTTTCAGAAGAATGATCTAAGATCAATTTCTTCTTTACTGCTGGAGCAGGAGGCTCCTCTCTTCTCCTCTTCTTGGCTGGAGATTTGCCCACCTTCAAAGAGATACGTAGTGGCGCGTTAACTTCTTGAGGGAATATAATATCCCTTGAAGCTTCCAAGGGCGCATCTACTGGCTCATGTACTTCATCATTTCCTATGAGCGACATGACGACCCCTCCCCTCTTCAATCTTGTTGAAGATGCGAAGCTATCTGCGAGGTTGAAATTCTCAGCAAAGGTGTTCGAAGATGTATAGAATACTGAGTATGTAAATAGCATCCGAGGGCCATGATTGCTGTTTACTGGCATCGAGAACGTCACTTTCGTATCTCGAGCATTATAATAAGCCCAGTTCGGGCCCCATCTATCAAAAAACCCTTCCCTTGAAGGCACGCGATAGCATTTTCCACATGGAATTGGTTGTACCTAAACTGTCGAGCAAATCGACTGGGGAGATATGGCTCTAAATAACATTTATCTTCAAACCGGTACACCAAATGGGACGGTCGAATTGTTTTCAACCACTCAAAAGCTGCACGGCTCAGAGGATGCATCTTCTAGTCAATCATATTTGTTGGCATTTGTTCGTAACCAGCAGGAGGATGGGTGCAATAAAAGTTCTATCCTTTGCTCAGGTTCAGAGCATATCTACAATCTCTCAGAGCAGTGAATTTCCACTTACTATGAGAGTATCTCCGCAAAAAGCTGCCGTCGATCGGTCTCATGCCGGGGTCCATTAAAGTGGGATGGTGAAGGAGCAACCACCCAAATAGATATGTATACGGTAATTCCAACCGAGAAAAATCTTTTTCACCCTTGGATTTCAGCATCAGATCGACGTACAAACGAAGACCAGCATTCAACTTACAAGTCATCGCTGACAAAAGATCCATCTTATAGCCGAAGACTAATCTAACGGCAGCAAAAAGAACACCGCGATGAAAGCGGTCTACAGCACTGGATCCCGGGACTACAAACCGACGGAGCCAATGTGTCAGAAACCCTGCTAATTGGGCTTCTTTTGACATAGATCTATATCCTACTCTCAGATAACTTTCGAGAGTATCTCCTTTCTTCAAAGGAGGACATTGATGGTCATCCTTCATCTTTTTATCAAAATTGCCACTTTCTTCCATCAACTTCATCACTTCTGTGTTGCTCAATGGCTTAAAGAAGTCAGGATAATATCTATCATGTTCCTTGGTCTTCGGTTCTTGAATGTGGTTAAGGAACAGATAAGGTAGCCATTTCGAGGAATAGCAAGTGTTTGATGTAGCACTTTTATAGAATAGAGAATAGATTTTATAATGACATAGCAGTTCCTCGAAGACTGCTACCATTTCTGTATTCTCTCTCCAGAGTCTGTCCAACTCATCATTGGTTGGGACAAATTCTTCATATGGGGTATCTCCCATTGGCAAATAAGAGATGTACTGCATCTCATGAAATACAAACCCGATTTCTCCGCCGGGAGTCATGAAGGTCCCTGTTCTGTAATTGTACCTCTCTGCTAGAGCCAAGAACAGGTGCGGGTTCGGAGCAAAACCATAGACAGTGGCATGCACTGCTTGGTACAAGTTGATTTGCTGGAGTTTATTTTCAAACTTGGTCAGAATCTAATTTGCTATGCAGCTCCATCTTTTAAAATCTGGATTCACCAATCCAGTTAGTCTGATATCCTGCTCAGGATATTTTCCTACGACCTTCGCAAACTCATTTGCAAAAATTGGGGTTCTGACGGGCATTAACAAAGAAGAATTCTCCGGCGGAATACATCCGGGTTTCAGACCTCTCAACAAGACACTGTACCGTTCTGAGGAACTGTAGAACATATCCTTCTTGCTCGGCCCCTTCTTCACAAAAATTCTTCCTGGACGGGCATCTTGGAACGGTGTAAGGTTCCATTCCATCTTCCTCGGATAGCTCGTATGAGCATACCGGGATAAGGGGAGGCAGCGTGGAACATTTGGTATCGAGAATGATCTATCCGTCTGATGGACAATCCTTTCTTCCATCCTTGGTCTCGGTTGAGAACTTTTCTCAAAAGCTTCACCGAATAGGAATAATGGCTTTTTGTGTATGACAGCGTCTGCTGATTCCAGAGGCTGTCCATTCATCAAACATTGCAGTGTCTCATTATCTTGGGATATCAAAATGGCCTGACGGGAGGTTGGCAGATCATATTGAGGATAGTGCACATGTGATAGGTCCTCTTTATATTCTGATTCTGAAAGGGTCCCTACGAAGTTCTCATATTCTGGATCTTCTCTAGTGTTAACTGCATCAGACAGATAAAACAAAAATTTTCAGTATAAATCAAAGTCAAAGACTCAGTTTGTGCAAATATTAGATTGCACAAAATCAAATTGCGCAATATCAGATTGCGCAAATAATCAGATTGCACAAATAATCAGATTACGCAAACAAACAGACATCAGTTTGTGCTGACAGTCTCGCGCAAATCAGCAAGTTGTGCTGACTTTTGTCAGCGCAGTTCACCTATTGCGCAGAGAGTCGTCCTTCATAAAAATGAAGAATGAACTGATTTCTGCAACCAGAACCCTAAAAAGGGTGGTACAGTATGATCGCATCCCTAAAAAGAGATGGATTTTGAAGAGACAGTGAAATTAAAACTCTAAAAAGAGTTTTTGATTAGGTCATCTACCTATCATCGCTGGATGAGCAGTTTCATGGCGAGAAGCTCGTCGCGCAGCCCTAGCCGATGACTCGGCGGGGGCCTTGCCCTTAGCAGCGGCAGAAGATCATTGGGGAGCCATCGAGATCGTCGGAGAAGAAAGGAAGAAAGAGCTTAGAAATTTTTCTCTCAAGTGCATGAAGAAAGCAAGTAAAGAACACTTCAAAGGAATTGAAGAGCTATTTATTGTTTTTCAAAATGAAACGGCCGCCTTAGATTGCGCCTAAAAATGGGGCTAATCCCTCAGATTGCGCAGACAGCTCATTACATGCGCAAATTGATTTCAAATTCAAAATTCAAAGTATTTCAAAATTTTGAATAGATTCAACTTTCGAAAACTTTGAAGGGGGTCTTGTAGGTCCTAAAAAATTAGGTTGCACACATCAACAAAGTCAGAAAATCAAGAAATACAACTTTCAGATGAACTGCGCAGACATCAGATTGTGCATCTTTTAGATTGTGCATGATAGATTGCGCACACTTCCAAGTGCGCAGGCTGACGTGGCAAATCACCATCATTACCTGACACAAATTAAATCTTCTGACAGCTGACAGCACGGAGAACGAGGCGACCGTCCGTTTAATCGTGCAGCACGACGCTCGAGGATAGCTGGCAGTGCAATCTATGTTGGCGCAATCCATGTTGGCGCAATCCATTTCCTGCGCAATTCAAGTTGGCGCAATCCAAAACCAGCACAATTCAGTGTGCGCGTTCTATCAACACAAATAATAAAATACACGTGGCATTCATGCCATCAATTGCTCATTTCGTTGCAACTGTCTATGCACGATCATGCGCATTTTAATCAAATGATACCATATGTCCAAGGCATTTGGCCCATGATCCAGCAACTGTCTGCGCAGTCCATTGTTGCGCAATCCAATTGCTGTGCAATCTATCATGCACAGTCCAGAATAACTAAAAGTTAGTTATTTCTCAGAACTCTATAAATAGAGTTTCAAGTCTCCATTCAAAGGGGATCAATAATCAGAGATCAGAGATTAGATTATCAGACTTCAAAGTTCAGAGAGTTCAGGAGTTCTTGCCCAAGTGCTGCTGCATTCTTCCGAGGCTTTTGCCTTCAACTTCCGAGGCTTTTTACCTTCAATTCCAGAGTTGTCTTCAACTTCAAAGGCTTCGTCTTCAAAGTTCACATCGTCCAAGGGATAAAGCAATCGTCATCTAGATTGGATTCCTAAAGTTGTACCATTCCCAGAATTTAAATTGTAATCTTTTACAAAGTTTGTATCAATAAAGTTCTTCAACTTTTGTTTTTGCAAACAATATGTATATATATGTGTGTATATAATTATATGTATTTGAGTGTGTGTAGAGAGTGGTGGTGGTGGTATTGGTGTCATGAGAATGGTGGTGGTGTCATGAGAGTGGTGGTGGTAGTGTGTGAGTGAGAACGTGTATGTGTGAGTGTATTTGAGAGTGTGTGTGTCTATATATATATATTTATATGTGTATGTATTTACATATAGACATGTGTGTATGTGTATGTATTTATATATATATATATATATATATATATATATATATAGGGAAGGAAGTAGTGAAAGAAGTAGAAGAAGATGAAAAAAAATAAGCCACAGTAGCAGCAATAGCACTAGCAGGAGCAGCAGTAGTAGAAGGAGAATGAGAATGAAAATGAGACTGAGAAGGAAAATGGGAAGGAGAATGAGGAGGAGAATGAGAAGGAGAATGAGGGAAGAAGGAGAATGAGGAGGAGAATGAGAAGGAGAATGAGGGAAGAAGGAGAATGAGGAGGAGAATGAGAAGGAGAATGAGAAGGAGAATGAGGAGGAGAATGAGAAGGAGAATGAGAAGAATAGGAGTTTGAGATGAATCAGATATGGGTTGTAAGGGTTGGTAATGATTAGGAATAGTCGCCTAGACCTAGTATTGACCTTGGTTGACCACGGTTGACTTTTTAGACCAAAAGTCAACTATGGGTCAACACTTTAACCAATTTAGTCCCAAATTCCATTAGACTTGAACGGTTGACCAAAAGTCAACTGTTAGTCACCATTGACCTAGGGTTGACCAGAGTTGACTAGGATTGACCAGTTGACCAAAAGTCAACTGCAGGCCAACTCTTGACCCCGTTTGACTTTCTTCGACTTGTTTTGACTTGCGATGACTGGTATGACCTAGGGTTGACTTGGTCTGACTTAGATTGACTTGATATAACTTGATTTAATCTAGATTTGACTTGACAGGACTTAGTGTGACTCAGTGAGACCTAGTTTGACCTAGAATTTATATCATTCATTGTGAATCATTCTTAACTTGTTTAACCTAAATTAATATGCAGTATCTCATCTTTAGGTCTCTGATTTCTACTCTGAGCATTGATATACCCTACAGCTCAGGACAGCAGGCGAGTACATTTACTGATAGTTTTTATTATCTTGATATCTGCTATATCCGATTCAGTTGTAGTGTCTTACTCGATTCTAGTCACGATAGTTCACAGACTAGTATACGTGGATCATGACATGAGATATTGTTCCTGGATTTTCTTGGTATATATGTACATTTCCTGTCTTGTTCTCTGTACTTGTATAGACACCGATTCCTGAGAGGGAGTAGCTATCCTCTTAGGGAATCCCGTGTCATAACGTGTCATGTCCAGATCTATTATACTATTCGGGGATGGGGGAGTTATTAGTAGTTGTGTGATCAATTTCCCACATGGTTCTATTGTACATATGGTTCATAGCTATACCCTCGTCTCACGACGGGTAAAGCCTTACCCTATATGGTTCATAGCTTTCCATGGTGACCGGCCTTACCGCTCTATTGTATTTATGGTTCATAGCCGGTCGAATGGAAAGCCTGAGTATATTTTCCCAAGCCGATCACATAACGCTCTAATAATTCAAGGCACATTTTATATTTACTTATCTTATCATATATCCTGTTCTGTTCTATATTCAGTACTTTTTCACTATGTTATGATATTCAGTTACTCACATGTTCTACATGCCTTTATACTGTACTATAATTTGAGACTAAGTTCTGTTCGAAGGAAGGGTTATAACCCCGGTCCTTGTTTGGTTTAAGGATTGTAACTCGGCTTTCGAATGGTTCTTAAGTCGCCTATATCTTTGTCTTGTATTCTATTACACTGTCTCTTATAGAATTTGTCAATTCATATGGAACTGCTGTTGATGGTTGTACTTGCTCATTTTTCTGACAGGATACCGTTGACAATTTTACAGATGATTCAGAGGCTGATTGCCCGACCTATTATGGGGACGGGTTAGATAGAGTAGACTTGGACCGTAGCTTGTTAGTAGAGCTACTAGACTTTGCTCACCCTGAGTAGTGTAGTTTAGTTAGGTTTGCCTGGCCTGCGAGCCAGCTAGTACTTTTCAGACTGTAGTATTATATTATATTCTGTGATGTTATGTTTAGTCTTGGACTTGTGTGGATCTCGAACTTATTTCCTGCTTCATCTATCATAGTTCCTTTCCATGCTATCTACCTTAGTTTTACATTTGTGATTGAGACTGTATTGCTATGTCACCTCTATTCGGAGTGTATATACTGTACAGGTACCTTTATCTGTTTAGTTATAGTATTTCTAGATGACCTAGACAGCGTTCTACCACCGATGCTGCGGCGTAGGCTGGACGTACCCACTTCTCGTGCCCCTAATCAGGGTGCGGGTCGTGACAATACTCATATATTTCCACAGAACAAGATTATAGAGAATTTAATTAAAATTGTGCCTACGTGACGCGTGTCCTGTGTCATACATATTCTAAATCATTTCTAATTTTATGGGAATCACCCAATTTCTCTAAAGGTTGAGAATTTGGCTCTGTCTTGAAATTTTCAAAAATTTCGACAGAGTCTCCTCTGTATTTGTTGACTTCGAAAAATTTGCAGGAGACATAATACGTAATAATAGAAATCCGGGTTCGCCGACCCCTTCGGTGGAGCAATTTTCAACACCGGAACTACGCAATTAATATCTCGTGTTCGCCGACCCCTTCGGTGGAGCAACTTTCAACACCGAAACCACGCAATTAATATCTATATTGAAATTGATAAAACTTTCTTACCTTTGTAAGCAAGCAACAATTTAATTTCGACGATTTGCTTATTTAAATGCTAATCAATCAAGAGATAAAATTGTTAGTAACATAATGATACCCAAAATTAATTTATTTTGTATCGCTATATAATACCATTATTGGTTTAGTGTCAACTACTACAAAATTAAATCTAGGGTTTTTCGTATCACTTTTTGGCTTCTTGAGGCAACTTTCCTTGAAAAACCTAACAAGTGAACTACCCACCCTAATATTTTGGTATTTATGTACAATAGTTCTAATTACAATTTTGTTACAAAATGGGTCGTTTAGGCATAATTGCAACTTTGGACAGAATTGTAATATTATGTAATTTTGATAGTATGACAAATTTCCTTGATTTATAATTAATTAGAATCAAGCCTTAATTAGTACACATACATATTCATAATCCATAGAACCTCCAATGTATAAATTTTTCATGGATTTGATTAATGTATAAATATATTTTATATAGAGACAATTATGTTGAGTGTATATATAGATTAATAGGTAGTATCCTTACCATTTTGACAACACTTATATATATAAACTAGTATTCATAGGAGTAGGTTAATATATTCATGCTTGCCCTTTTTCAATAATCATGTATAAGTGTGTCCATTCCGTGTCC
This sequence comes from Iris pallida, assembly GCA_029216955.1. Classification (NCBI taxonomy): domain Eukaryota; kingdom Viridiplantae; phylum Streptophyta; class Magnoliopsida; order Asparagales; family Iridaceae; genus Iris; species Iris pallida. Next base: position 8,199,121 of record JANAVB010008800.1, on the reverse strand, counting down.
CATGTGTTGTGTCTATTGACATAGTTGTCCTTCTTCAAATATGTCCTTTTATATTGTGTCCGCATGTTGTGTCCAATTTGTACATGCATTCGAAGTGTCCGTATTGTATATTTATTCAAAGTGTGATGTGTCTACATATTGTGTCCTAATTGCATATTCATTCGTAGTGTGTTGTGTCCATATGGTATATTTATTCAAAGTGTGATGTGTCCACATATTGTATCCATATTGTATATTCATTTGAAGGTGTTGTGTCCCCTTGTTGTGTCCAAGTTGTATTGTGTCCTACACATTTATTCAAGTGTCCATGTATTCAATTATGCATATGTAACAAATTTGTCCCTAAAAGAATTCTTTCAATATCCTACTACTTATAACCATATTTGATTTTCACAAAATTGAATTTGCAATAAATTTACCTAAATTCCAGAAATGAAAATAAACATACAAATTCAATAAAATTAAGAATTTATTTTGAACAATTTTTAAGATGAGGAGAGAGGGAGGACTTTCCTTGGTTCCTTGGATTGGACCTAGAATTAGCTTTTTCCACAAATTCCTAATTTTGAACCCAATCAGTAGTTCAAAATAGATTTTTGTTAGTAGAATTCTAACCTAGGTTTGAAATTTGGAAGGAAAGGAGATGGAAATAGGGATTTTTCCTTAGGTTTTTGGGAGTGGAAGAAGACGAGGAGGGGAAGGAGAAGGTGCTGGAGGTGGTGGTGGCCGGCGACGGGGTGGTCGACGGCGGCGGCGTGCTCAGCGATCGGCGCCGGCAGCAGGTGGCCGGCGGCAAGCAGCGGCAGCAGCGCAGCAACAGTAGCAGCAACAGCAGGAGCTTGGGAAGAGGGGAGGGAGGAATGGAGTGGTCTTTGTATGTGTGTGTGTGTAGAGAATGGAGGGGGAGAAGAAATAATGGGAATGGGTGAGAGGTGTCTCATGGAGAAGACTTTCTCCATGCTAGAAGACATGTGGCAAGTTATGTGCCACATGTCATGGAAGGTTGCCGCCTATATCCATATGATCACATCATCTAGATGAGTTGGTGGAAAAAGTATATAATTGCAACAATTTTCTAGGGTTCCAAATGTAATAATATACATTTTAATTAAAATATTATGATTATCAACAACATTATTTGTAAATTAAAAAAATTAATTAGGGCATAACAACATTTTATTTTATTTTTATTTTCCATATTTTTCGTGGAAGAGGAGATGAAGAGGTGACTTAGAAATATGGTGACATTTTATTTTTTTATAGGTTTTATTTGATTCTTCTCCAGACAGCTATGGGCTTTTCCAGACCTATAATTTTTTTTATCTGGGCCAAAAAAACTACTACTTCGTAAAAAAAAATGGATGTCCCCTTTGAGGAGGAGGTCCTGGGCGACTGCCTAGGCCATCCTCCTCCCGGAGCCGCCTATGGACACGACTGCTAAAACTACTTACAAAAAAAAAATCAATTGCATCATTTACATCATTTCTTTCGTCCTCTCTTCATTACAACCAAACAATACATTCATATTTGCGGTCTTCAACCACAGCTGCAACCAAGAATCTAGCTATTTTGTTCCAACCGATAGATCTTTTAAATACTGCAACACTACTTATATGCAACAACAAAAAATGCATTTATTATGGGCTAATTATAAGGGCACATAACATTTTGATCGGGGCTAGCCATGATTAGGGCTAACCAGTTTTTGAGGAACTTTTACTCGGGCTATCAAAAAATTCCACACAGGGGGCTGTCCAAAGCCCACAGCCCCCCCCAAACCCCAAAAATCACTCTCATTTCTAAATTTTACTCTCTCTCTTCACAAACCCTACTTTTCCTCCTCCTCTTCTTCTTCTTCTTCCTCTCCACCATTTCCCACTCCTGAAGCTACATATTATTTTGGATCTTCTTCTCCACCATTTTCCAACCTTCTCCACCATTTCCCAACGATCTCTCCCTACGATTGCATGCAAACGTTCCTCTCAATCAAGGTAAGAACCCTAATACTTAAAGTTATCAATTCCCCCCCCAAAATCCTATTAATTTAGTTCGAAAAACCCAAGTATACATTATAATGGAATGATAGTTAAGATGACGAACAGTCGTTCTAAATGATCACGAATTTGTAATGGAATGATAGTTAAGAAAAGGCATCTCGAGTCGACTATGACTATCCATGTTTCTGGCAGTCTTAAGTACTGTTATGACTGCCAGAAACCATGGCAGTCCACTTGTACAACAAGTATAACACAGGACTACCGCACTTTGTGGCAGTCCTTTATACATCTAGGACTGCCACAAAGAGCGGCAGTCTTGTGTTATACTTGCTGTACAAGTGGACTGCCACAGTATCTGGCAGTCCTATATACTATTATGACTGCCTAAAACTGTGGCAGTCCACTTGTATAACAAACATAACACAGGACTGTCGTACTTTTTGGCAGTCGTAGATGTATAAAGGACTGCCACAAAGTGCGACAGTCCTGTGCTATACTTGCTGTACAAGTGGACTGCTACGGTTTCTGGCAGTCCTAACAGTACATATGACTGCCAGAAACGTGGGCAGTCCTGTATTGCACTTCTTGTTTGTTGTTTGCTAAGTATTATTCGATTGATATTAAATATTTGTAGTCACGAGCCGAATCCGAAGACGAAGAACGTTGACATCGAGCCTCAAAGAAAACGTCCTACTGTATTGGAGCGGAAGGCACGTGAAGCTAAGCGGATTCGCGATAAACCACTAACGATAAGAGAACCGGAGGCACCCTCTCAGACTACAACACGTCGAACCAAATGCGTTACAAGTAAATCGAAGCAACAGAAGACTCGCCCTGATTCTTCCTCTTCCGATGATGATTTGCCCATTATTCATAAGGGGGGACGATGGTTCCGGACCTTCTCACGAGAAGGCCGCTTCTGATAGAGCTGATTGGGAAGTGAGCCCAATCGGTTGCTCACTATTGAAGTCTTTGCCTAACCACGTATCTTACCAAATTTGGAAGGATCTGACAAGTTCATTACCTTAGATGTAAATTGACTTTTGAAAATAGTAGTTACATTTTATATTTACATATTCTTTATCTTGTTTTATTTTCAGAAAAGCTCGCGTATCTTGCGGGTCATTAACCATGCTAAGATATGCAGTACATAGGATTTTGACAATTTGAAAGAAGGTGTGAAGGCTAAAATCATCCCCACTAGGTTGCAACATATTGCGAAACACTCGTATAAGATCTTGGATCACGCACTTATCTCCGCGTTTGTGGAGCGGCGGCATCCCGAAACAAACAGTTTCTATTTCTCATCCGGGGAGTTGATGATGACCCTCGACGATGTCCACCACATTTTGGGACTTAGTCGTCCAATGCTGATGAATTATTCTACGGGCGACTTTGAGATGTATGACGAGATGGTAGAATTGGTCGCCAATTCACTCGGTATTGAGGCAGAGAATTTTGTCAGTCTCCCCGAGTTTAAGAAGTTGTACGGAGTTCCTTTGAGTTTTCTTAAGAATACACACATCGATGATGATGACGATGAGGACGATGAAAATGACGATGAGGATGACGCCAACGATGATGTAGTGGCCCGGGCATACATGTATTTCATCTTGGGAGCCGTCTGCATTCCAGACAAGTCCGGAACCTCGATTCATGCCAAATATGTAAACAATTTTATGAACTTAGGCACTGTGGATCAAATATCCTTTGGAAGCGGTATACTAGCTTATCTCTACCGCAAACTTGGGGCTATATCTCGAGTCGGATCGAAGACTATAGCTGGTTGTCAAACTCTGCTCCATGTGAGTCAATTAAATCGTACTTTATTTATAGTTTAAATCAAATTAGGTCGATTAATATGTGTTCATTGTACATTTCATGTACAGGCATGGATATACGAACATTTTTCGACGCTAAAGAGGGCTACTCTTAACAAAGACTATGATGAGCAGCTACCTAGGATGTGTAAGTGGAATCTGGTTAAGATAGATAGCAGACATCCGCATACTTTGGCTTCCCTGCGTGTCGTACTTGAAGATATGAATGAAAAGGAGGTGAGACAATGCTAACTTAAATTTTCATTTACTTAGGATT
>JANAVB010008800.1:7865945-8195014 GCA_029216955.1 Iris pallida | reverse complement strand
GAGGATAGCTGGCAGTGCAATCTATGTGGCGCAATCCATGTGTGGCGCAATCCATTTCCTGCGCAATTCAAGGGCGCAATCCAAAACCAGCACAATTCAGTGTGCGCGTTCTATCAACACAAATAATAAAATACACGTGGCATTCATGCCATCAATTGCTCATTTCGTTGCAACTGTCTATGCACGATCATGCGCATTTTAATCAAATGATACCATATGTCCAAGGCATTTGGCCCATGATCCAGCAACTGTCTGCGCAGTCCATTGTTGCGCAATCCAATTGCTGTGCAATCTATCATGCACAGTCCAGAATAACTAAAAGTTAGTTATTTCTCAGAACTCTATAAATAGAGTTTCAAGTCTCCATTCAAAGGGGATCAATAATCAGAGATCAGAGATTAGATTATCAGACTTCAAAGTTCAGAGAGTTCAGGAGTTCTTGCCCAAGTGCTGCTGCATTCTTCCGAGGCTTTTGCCTTCAACTTCCGAGGCTTTTTACCTTCAATTCCAGAGTTGTCTTCAACTTCAAAGGCTTCGTCTTCAAAGTTCACATCGTCCAAGGGATAAAGCAATCGTCATCTAGATTGGATTCCTAAAGTTGTACCATTCCCAGAATTTAAATTGTAATCTTTTACAAAGTTTGTATCAATAAAGTTCTTCAACTTTTGTTTTTGCAAACAATATGTATATATGTGTGTATATAATATATGTATTTGAGTGTGTGTAGAGAGTGGTGGTGGTGGTATTGGTGTCATGAGAATGGTGGTGGTGTCATGAGAGTGGTGGTGGTAGTGTGTGAGTGAGAACGTGTATGTGTGAGTGTATTTGAGAGTGTGTGTGTCTATATATATATTTATATGTGTATGTATTTACATATAGACATGTGTGTATGTGTATGTATTATTATATATATATTATATATATATATCTTATATAGGGAAGGAAGTAGTGAAGAAGTAGAAGAAAAAAAATAAGCCACAGTAGCAGCAATAGCACTAGCAGGAGCAGCAGTAGAAGGAGAATGAGAATGAAAATGAGACTGAGAAGGAAAATGGGAAGGAGAATGAGGAGGAGAATGAGAAGGAGAATGAGGGAAGAAGGAGAATGAGGAGGAGAATGAGAAGGAGAATGAGGGAAGAAGGAGAATGAGGAGGAGAATGAGAAGGAGAATGAGAAGGAGAATGAGGAGGAGAATGAGAAGGAGAATGAGAAGAATAGGAGTTTGAGATGAATCAGATATGGGTTGTAAGGGTTGGTAATGATTAGGAATAGTCGCCTAGACCTAGTATTGACCTTGGTTGACCACGGTTGACTTTTTAGACCAAAAGTCAACTATGGGTCAACACTTTAACCAATTTAGTCCCAAATTCCATTAGACTTGAACGGTTGACCAAAAGTCACTGTTAGTCACCATTGACCTAGGGTTGACCAGAGTTGACTAGGATTGACCAGTTGACCAAAAGTCAACTGCAGGCCAACTCTTGACCCCGTTTGACTTTCTTCGACTTGTTTTGACTTGCGATGACTGGTATGACCTAGGGTTGACTTGGTCTGACTTAGATTGACTTGATATAACTTGATTTAATCTAGATTGACTTGACAGGACTTAGTGTGACTCAGTGAGACCTAGTTTGACCTAGAATTTATATCATTCATTGTGAATCATTCTTAACTTGTTTAACCTAAATTAATATGCAGTATCTCATCTTTAGGTCTCTGATTTCTACTCTGAGCATTGATATACCCTACAGCTCAGGACAGCAGGCGAGTACATTTACTGATAGTTTTTATTATCTTGATATCTGCTATATCCGATTCAGTTGTAGTGTCTTACTCGATTCTAGTCACGATAGTTCACAGAGAGTATACGTGGATCATGACATGAGATATTGTTCCTGGATTTTCTTGGTATATATGTACATTTCCTGTCTTGTTCTCTGTACTTGTATAGACACCGATTCCTGAGAGGGAGTAGCTATCCTCTTAGGGAATCCCGTGTCATAACGTGTCATGTCCAGATCTATTATACTATTCGGGGAGGGGGGAGTTATTAGGTGTGTGATCAATTTCCCACATGGTTCTATTGTACATATGGTTCATAGCTATACCCTCGTCTCACGACGGGTAAAGCCTTACCCTATATGGTTCATAGCTTTCCATGGTGACCGGCCTTACCGCTCTATTGTATTTATGGTTCATAGCCGGTCGAATGGAAAGCCTGAGTATTTTCCCAAGCCGATCACATAACGCTCTAATAATTCAAGGCACATTTTATATTTACTTATCTTATCATATATCCTGTTCTGTTCTATATTCAGTACTTTTTCACTATGTTATGATATTCAGTTACTCACATGTTCTACATGCCTTTATACTGTACTATAATTTGAGACTAAGTTCTGTTCGAAGGAAGGGTTATAACCCCGGTCCTTGTTTGGTTTAAGGATTGTAACTCGGCTTTCGAATGGTTCTTAAGTCGCCTATATCTTTGTCTTGTATTCTATTACACTGTCTCTTATAGAATTTGTCAATTCATATGGAACTGCTGTTGATGGTTGTACTTGCTCATTTTTCTGACAGGATACCGTTGACAATTTTACAGATGATTCAGAGGCTGATTGCCCGACCTATTATGGGGACGGGTTAGATAGAGTAGACTTGGACCGTAGCTTGTTAGTAGAGCTACTAGACTTTGCTCACCTGAGTAGTAGTTTAGTTAGGTTTGCCTGGCCTGCGAGCCAGCTAGTACTTTTCAGACTGTAGTATTATATTATATTCTGTGATGTTATGTTTAGTCTTGGACTTGTGTGGATCTCGAACTTATTTCCTGCTTCATCTATCATAGTTCCTTTCCATGCTATCTACCTTAGTTTTACATTTGTGATTGAGACTGTATTGCTATGTCACCTCTATTCGGAGTGTATATACTGTACAGGTACCTTTATCTGTTTAGTTATAGTATTTCTAGATGACCTAGACAGCGTTCTACCACCGATGCTGCGGCGTAGGCTGGACGTACCCACTTCTCGTGCCCCTAATCAGGGTGCGGGTCGTGACAATACTCATATATTTCCACAGAACAAGATTATAGAGAATTTAATTAAAATTGTGCCTACGTGACGCGTGTCCTGTGTCATACATATTCTAAATCATTTCTAATTTTATGGGAATCACCCAATTTCTCTAAAGGTTGAGAATTTGGCTCTGTCTTGAAATTTTCAAAAATTTCGACAGAGTCTCCCTGTATTTGTTGACTTCGAAAAATTTGCAGGAGACATAATACGTAATAATAGAAATCCGGGTTCGCCGACCCCTTCGGTGGAGCAATTTTCAACACCGGAACTACGCAATTAATATCTCGTGTTCGCCGACCCCTTCGGTGGAGCAACTTTCAACACCGAAACCACGCAATTAATATCTATATTGAAATTGATAAAACTTTCTTACCTTTGTAAGCAAGCAACAATTTAATTTCGACGATTTGCTTATTTAAATGCTAATCAATCAAGAGATAAATTGTTAGTAACATAATGATACCCAAAATTAATTTATTTGTATCGCTATATAATACCATTATTGGTTTAGTGTCAACTACTACAAAATTAAATCTAGGGTTTTCGTATCACTTTTTGGCTTCTTGAGGCAACTTTCCTTGAAAAACCTAACAAGTGAACTACCCACCCTAATATTTTGGTATTTATGTACAATAGTTCTAATTACAATTTGTTACAAAATGGGTCGTTTAGGCATAATTGCAACTTTGGACAGAATTGTAATATTATGTAATTTTGATAGTATGACAAATTTCCTTGATTTATAATTAATTAGAATCAAGCCTTAATTAGTACAAACATATTCATAATCCATAGAACCTCCAATGTATAAATTTTTCATGGATTTGATTAATGTATAAATATATTTTATATAGAGACAATTATGTGAGTGTATAATATAGATTAATAGGTAGTATCCTTACCATTTTGACAACACTTATATATATAAACTAGTATTCATAGGAGTAGGTTAATATATTCATGCTTGCCCTTTTTCAATAATCATGTATAAGTGTGTCCATTCCGTGTCCCATGTGTTGTGTCTATTGACATAGTTGTCCTTCTTCAAATATGTCCTTTTATATTGTGTCCGCATGTTGTGTCCAATTTGTACATGCATTCGAAGTGTCCGTATTGTATATTTATTCAAAGTGATGTGTCTACATATTGTGTCCTAATTGCATATTCATTCGTAGTGTGTTTGTCCATATGGTATATTTATTCAAAGTGTGATGTGTCCACATATTGTATCCATATTGTATATTCATTTGAAGGTGTTGTGTCCCCTTGTTGTGTCCAAGTTGTATTGTGTCCTACACATTTATTCAAGTGTCCATGTATTCAATTATGCATATGTAACAAATTTGTCCCTAAAAGAATTCTTTCAATATCCTACTACTTATAACCATATTTGATTTTCACAAAATTGAATTTGCAATAAATTTACCTAAATTCCAGAAATGAAAATAAACATACAAATTCAATAAAATTAAGAATTTATTTTGAACAATTTTTAAGATGAGGAGAGAGGGAGGACTTTCCTTGGTTCCTTGGATTGGACCTAGAATTAGCTTTTTCCACAAATTCCTAATTTTGAACCCAATCAGTAGTTCAAAATAGATTTTTGTTAGTAGAATTCTAACCTAGGTTTGAAATTTGGAAGGAAAGGAGATGGAAATAGGGATTTTTCCTTAGGTTTTTGGGAGTGGAAGAAGACGAGGAGGGGAAGGAGAAGGTGCTGGAGGTGGTGGTGGCCGGCGACGGGGTGGTCGACGGCGGCGGCGTGCTCAGCGGTCGGCCGGCAGCGGGTGGCCGACGGCAAGCAGCGGCAGCAGCGCAGCAACAGTAGCAGCAACAGCAGGAGCTTGGGAAGAGGGGAGGGAGGAATGGAGTGGTCTTTGTATGTGTGTGTGTAGAGAATGGAGGGGGAGATAAAATAATGGGAATGGGTGAGAGGTGTCTCATGGAGAAGACTTTCTCCATGCTAGAAGACATGTGGCAAGTTATGTGCCACATGTCATGGAAGGTTGCCGCCTATATCCATATGATCACATCATCTAGATGAGTTGGTGGAAAAAAGTATATAATTGCAACAATTTTCTAGGGTTCCAAATGTAATATACATTTTAATTAAAATATTATGATTATCAACAACATTATTTGTAAATTAAAAAAATTAATTAGGGCATAACAACATTTTATTATTTTTATTTTCCATATTTTTCGTGGAAGAGGAGATGAAGAGGTGACTTAGAAATATGGTGACATTTTATTTTTTTTATAGGTTTTATTTGATTCTTCTCCAGACAGCTATGGGCTTTTCCAGACCTATAATTTTTTTTATCTGGGCCAAAAAAACTACTACTTAAAAAAAATGGATGTCCCCTTTGAGGAGGAGGTCCTGGGCGACTGCCTAGGCCATCCTCCTCCCGGAGCCGCCTATGGACACGACTGCTAAAACTACTTACAAAAAAAAAATCAATTGCATCATTTACATCATTTCTTTCGTCCTCTCTTCATTACAACCAAACAATACATTCATATTTGCGGTCTTCAACCACAGCTGCAACCAAGAATCTAGCTATTATGTTCCAACCGATAGATCTTTTAAATACTGCAACACTACTTATATGCAACAACAAAAAATGCATTTATTATGGGCTAATTATAAGGGCACATAACATTTTGATCGGGGCTAGCCATGATTAGGGCTAACCAGTTTTGAGGAACTTTTACTCGGGCTATCAAAAAATTCCACACAGGGGGCTGTCCAAAGCCCACAGCCCCCCCAAACCCCAAAAATCACTCTCATTTCTAAATTTTACTCTCTCTCTTCACAAACCCTACTTTTCCTCCTCTCTCTTCTTCTTCTTCCTCTCCACCATTTCCCACTCCTGAAGCTACATATTATTTTGGATCTTCTTCTCCACCATTTTCCAACCTTCTCCACCATTTCCCAACGATCTCTCCCTACGATTGCATGCAAACGTTCCTCTCAATCAAGGTAAGAACCCTAATACTTAAAGTTGTCAATTCCCCCCAAAATCCTATTAATTTAGTTCGAAAAACCCAAGTATACATTATAATGGAATGATAGTTAAGATACGAACAGTCGTTCTAAATGATCACGAATTTGTAATGGAATGATAGTTAAGAAAAGGCATCTCGAGTCGACTATGACTGTCCATGTTTCTGGCAGTCTTAAGTACTGTTATGACTGCCAGAAACCATGGCAGTCCACTTGTACAGCAAGTATAACACAGGACTGCCGCACTTTGTGGCAGTCCTTTATACATCTAGGACTGCCACAAAGAGCGGCAGTCTTGTTATACTTGCTGTACAAGTGGACTGCCACAGTATCTGGCAGTCCTATATACTATTATGACTGCCTAAAACTGTGGCAGTCCACTTGTATAACAAACATAACACAGGACTGTCGTACTTTTTGGCAGTCGTAGATGTATAAAGGACTGCCACAAAGTGCGACAGTCCTGTGCTATACTTGCTGTACAAGTGGACTGCTACGGTTTCTGGCAGTCCTAACAGTACATATGACTGCCAGAAACATGGGCAGTCCTGCATTGCACTTCTTGTTTGTTGTTTGCTAAGTATTATTCGATTGATATAAATATTTGTAGTCACGAGCCGAATCCGAAGACGAAGAACGTTGACATCGAGCCTCAAAAAAAGTCCTACTGTATTGGAGCGGAAGGCACGTGAAGCTAAGCGGATTCGCGATAAACCACTAACGATAAGAGAACCGGAGGCACCCTCTCAGACTACAACACGTCGAACCAAATGCGTTACAAGTAAATCGAAGCAACAGAAGACTCGCCCTGATTCTTCCTCTCCGATGATGATTTGCCCATTATTCATAAGGGGGACGATGGTTCCGGACCTTCTCACGAGAAGGCCGCTTCTGATAGAGCTGATTGGGACGTGAGCCCAATCGGTTGCTCACTATTGAAGTCTTTGCCTAACCACGTATCTTACCAAATTTGGAAGGATCTGACAAGTTCATTACCTTAGATGTAAATTGACTTTTGAAAATAGTAGTTACATTTTATATTTACATATTCTTTATCTTTTTTATTTTCAGAAAAGCTCGCGTATCTTGCGGGTCATTAACCACGCTAAGATATGCAGTACATAGGATTTTGACAATTTGAAAGAAGGTGTGAAGGCTAAAATCATCCCCACTAGGTTGCAACATATTGCGAAACACTCGTATAAGATCTTGGATCACGCACTTATCTCCGTTTGTGGAGCGGCATCCCGAAACAAACAGTTTCTATTTCTCATCCGGGGAGTTGACGATGACCCTCGACGACGTCCACCACATTTTGGGACTTAGTCGTCCAATGCTGATGAATTATTCTACGGGCGACTTTGAGATGTATGACGAGATGGTAGAATTGGTCGCCAATTCACTCGGTATTGAGGCAGAGAATTTTGTCAGTCTCCCCGAGTTTAAGAAGTTGTACGGAGTTCCTTTGAGTTTTCTTAGAATACACACTTGATGATGATGACGATGAGGACGATGAAAATGACGATGAGGACGACGCCAACGATGATGTAGTGGCCCGGGCATACATGTATTTTATCTTGGGAGCCGTCTGCATTCCAGACAAGTCCGGAACCTCGATTCATGCCAAATATGTAAACAATTTTATGAACTTAGGCACTGTGGATCAAATATCCTTTGGAAGCGGTATACTAGTTATCTCTACCGCAAACTTGGGGCTATATCTCGAGTCGGATCGAAGACTATAGCTGGTTGTCAAACTCTGCTCCATGTGAGTCAATTAAATCGTACTTTATTTATAGTTTAAATCAAATTAGGTCGATTAATATGTGTTCATTGTACATTTCATGTACAGGCATGGATATACGAACATTTTTCGACGCTAAAGAGGGCTACTCTTAACAAAGACTATGATGAGCAGCTACCTAGGATGTGTAAGTGGAATCTGGTTAAGATAGATAGCAGACATCCGCATACTTTGGCTTCCCTGCGTGTCGTACTTGAAGATATGAACGAAAAGGAGGTGAGACAATGCTAACTTAAATTTTCATTTACTTAGGATTTCATTCTAGTGAAACAATACTAACTTCTTAAGTCTTGATTACTTATACTATGATGTAGATTATTTGGCATCCATATCGGATCTTCGAATAGTTCTCGTTCGTTGCAAGGAGTTTTACTATTTCAAGGTCTAATATCCTGTGATGAAATTGAGGATCATATGCCAGACAGAGTGCTTCGTCAGTTTGGCTACGTGTAAACTATACCGAGCATATGAATTTAAGAACTTCTTCAAAAGGGACCAAAGCATCAACCTATGTCCCGCCGGACTACCGTTGGGGCTCTTACTTCTTCACTGAGTGGCAACGTCACGTAGTCGGTGAAACTCAACGACGTCCGGTGGTGTAGATGTGGGATTGTAGTGATGACTATATGAATTATTATGTAGAGGTCGGACATGGTATGATGTTGAATCCAGATACGCGAGGTGATGAAGTGCCGGTAGCTGCTCCTCTACCAAACAAGGCAGGCCTGCTTGATGCACTGTAAAAGATGGCAAGTAGTATGTCGAATTAATGTTTACCAGTATAGTAACCTGGCTAATTTTAACCCTAATTTTTTCTTCAGGCTTCCAAAGTAAGAAACTTGGGAAAAAGTCTCGTGCTGTGCAAGGGAGAGAACTACGTAGACGTTGCTAACTAGATGCAGAACATCGCATCGGACTATCCGTTTCTCGAAAACGAGCGACGCACTAAGATGCGTCATGAGAAAAACTGACTTTGTTGTATTTGTTTGAACAATTTGTGTGTCGCTTTTGTTGTAATGTGTTTTGAATACTTTGTCGTTTTTGTTGTAATATATTTTGAACACCAACATTTTGTTGTAATATGTTTTGAATACTTAATGTCGTATAAGTATCATATTGCGTTTGAGCATCCTACTTGATTGAGTATCGTTTGAGCGTCGTATTTGATTGAAGTATTTGATTAAGTATCACGTATCGCAAACTTTTAACTAGGAGTGCCCAGTTCTCTGGCAGTCCATCATGCATAAAGGACTGCCAGAGAACTGGGCAGTCCTAGTTAAAACTTGCTGTGAACTAGGACTTAGGACTGCCCAGGGCAGTCCTAGTTCACAGCAAGTTTTAACTAGGACTGCCCAGTTCTCTGGCAATCCTTTATGCATGATGGACTGCCAGAGAACTGGGCAGTCCTTGTTAACAGCAAGTTTAAACTTGGACTGCCTAGTTCTCTGGCAGTCCACCATACATAAAGGACTGCCAGAGAACTGGGCAGTCCTAGTTAAAACTTGCTGTGAAGTCAAATGTCATACTGAAGTATATTTGTGATACTCAAATATAAATGTCGAATATAAATGTGATACTCAAATATAATGTGATACCCAAATGTCATACCAAAAGATATAAACTTCCTTCTTTCTGTTTACAAAATACTCTAAAATAAAGTTTCCAAGTTGTAATATAGACTTCCTTCTTTCTGTTTACAAAATGTGACAAAAGATATAAACTTCCTTCTTTCTGTTTACAAAATGTGACCAAAGATATAAATTCCTTCTTTCTGTTTACAAAATGTGACAAAAGTATTTGTGTAGGACCCACTATCAGTCAATCATACATCGTAGTGGTCTTTCAACCTTGGTATAGGTTCCACGTACTTTGTTATCTTCTTGTAGATATTGATCGCATCAGTGTAGAGTGTCGTCCAAGCGATCGATTCTTCCGGAGCATATTTATACCAGACTGGATCAGGGGGAGGAATAAGACTGTGTCCGATCAACCGCGGGATGACGAAGTGATTATCATCAAGTCCAATGGCATATAGAGTGGACATAGTGTAGTCTGCCGGAGGAGCGGTCATTGGGAAGAATATGTTGTTACTTCTCTTGGACAGAATGATAATTGGGATCTTGTACATGTAAGCGAATACAAATGCAGTATAAGTATTTATCAAACTTTCATGTTAGTAAGAATGTGTTGGTATATTGTACCTGTTAGCAAATAGATATGTAGCAGAAGGGACATCCATGTAATGTTTCTCTCAAGTAGTCTGATCGGCGCACGGAATGCTTGTCAACAATTCTCCAACTGTATCTGGGCCTTGTAATTTGCTGTAGAAGGGAAGATGAGACTCCAACTCCTCGTACATCTCTGCTCTAACCTGTCTCCATCCGTCTTTAACGGAATAGCCTAGATGTCTTGCAAGAACGTGGTACCCACAATGTCCATCTTTAGGCACATCTTCAATAGACCAAATGTACTCCCGTATCGCAGGATGAAATATATTAATGTACATGTCGAATGTGACACCAACTCTTATTTTCTGTTTCTTTCGTTGAATATGAAGCTTGTCATTCCTCTTTGGACAAACGAACCTTTCCATGCTTCTTTCAATATGCTCAAATAATGATAGTTCTCTTCTAGTATACTCGAGCTTCTTCTTCTGTGTTCTTGTAAGTCTTCTTGGTGGTCTACCCTTCGGGGCAATGAAAACAGATGGCTCATGCACATGACTACCTGCCGGGTGGGCAAGTTCTTGAATTTTACGTTCAATAGACTTCCTCTCAGGTTCTAGTGCAGCACACCATCTTGCATGAAGGAGTTTAACTTCTGGCAAGGAAAAGAAATCATCGTGGCTATCCACCATAGGCATGACTGACAATTGTCTCCAACGTTGATCAACGACCACTACTGGAATATGTCTACATTGACGTCGATATTCGTTGATCTCATGAGCACAAGGAAGGCCGAGAGAATGACGATGTGTACACATTCTTCGGTATCAAAACCAATTGAATTCGCCCGAGCAATCTCATCAAATAGAAATGCCAATACATGGTGAGACAATACATGAACTAAATCAGATAAGAGCTCTTCTTTCCTATGTTCGTGCTTTACAATATGAGGCTCATCTGAAATGAAGCCTTTATCTCGTTCACCGTCGAATTGGTTATTAAATTTATCGACTGCCAAACTGATACAAAACCACCGACCGATGAACGTAGATATTTCTTCAGTGTTAAGTGTGAACCTTCGACACAGTTGGTAGTGGTCGTGCCATAATGCTTCACCTTATTCGTCCATGCTAAGACAAAATCTTCTTTATGTGGATCAACCCATGTGTCTTTGATATAAGATATACATAGCTTGTTGCTATTTTCCCACTTCTCTTTGAACTCCAACCATGCTTTGTCAAAAGCGTCTACAGTACTTGCTCGCCACACAAGGGTCCAATTGTTGTAGAATTCTGTGAAGCGGTCCATATCAAGTTTGCTAACTACTTTTTCAAACATGCTCTTGCATTGTGCTTGAATATTTCGATTAATATGCCATGTGCATAGTAGTCTACGAGCATGAGGAAATACGATATCTATAGCATTCATCAATACATATTCTCGATCGGTGACAAAAATAGACGGCTCTTTGTGTCCAGTGTAAAGTGTCTTCAATTTGTTCAAAGCCCATGTATAGTCATCTACGGACTCATTCTTCAAGAAACAAAATGCAACTGAAAATGATTTACCCGTTGACGTGAAGCCGACAATGTGGAAAAGTGGCATCTTGAACTTGTTAGTCTTGTACGTGCAATCAGCCACCAAGACATCGGCAAAGGATCGTACCAAATGCGTACAATCCGGATGCGCCCAAAACATAGAATTAATTTTATTAGACGGCGGATGTCTTCTATGGTACTCCACATAGTGATTGTCGGCAAGTAACTTCAAAACTTGTTGCATCGCCATTCTTCCTCTTAGGGTATTTGTTCTTGATCTCGAAAGTGCATTGTAGATTATCCTCATCGTAGACTTGTTCTGTTCATTCTTCTGGCGCACCGCAGAATAAATTTATTTTGGGGCAATTCCGGAGCTGGAGAATTCTTCAACTAACTTCTTCTCCTCTTCGTTCAACCTTCCGGCATAGGGATGACCAGTAAGTGTCTCCGCCAGCGTATGATTGTGCATCCCATTTGTGGCATCAACTGTCCACTTTCCATCATGTCTTAAGACAAGCACTATCTTGAAAGGACAACCATATTTTCTGAACCCTACCGCCTTCTCCGGGACTTTATTTCGGACACATTCTTCTTTCCTTCGATGAAGCCTAAATGTCCTACCTCTTTCGCATCCAAGATCAGCAGTTTTACGACACGACGGGTCTCGTAATGACCTTGAAATGACAAGGACTGTGTTTGCTTGCCTTCCAACTTATCTGCACCATTCTAATGCTTCTTCATAAGATTCAAATGCGACATCCGTTGAGAATATATTACTCAAGTCAATGGAAATAGGAGGTGGTATGCCCTACATTTAATTTAAAAAAAAATTGCCAATTACAATTACAAAAAAAATTACAATATCAACAACTTCAAGACTGTTAAGGAAAATTAGCATTCTTTCAGGACTGTATAACAGGACTGCCAGACAGTCTGGCAGTCCTTCGTGTTTTATAGACTGCCAGAAAGTCTGGCAGTCCTATTTTACACTAGTTCTACACATAGCCTACCACGTAATACGGCAGTCCTTCGTGTTTTATGGACTGCCGGAAAGTCTGGCAGTCTTGTTGTACAGTATTTCTACAAATAGACTGTCGCATAATCTGGCAGTCCTAGTTACCTTTTGGACAGCCATATTTTGTGGCAGTCCTATTTTACACTAGTTCTACACATAGATTACCGCGTAATATGGTAGTCCTTCGTGTTTTATGGACTGCCAGAAAGTCTGGCAGTCCTGTTGTACAGTCGACTACGTATTTGGTCGGTCGGAAATTTACCGAGAGTTCTTTGGATGTTTTGTCGTGTTCTTCGGAAGATCCGGGTTCCTCGATTGATAGACGTGATGATCCACTTTCTTTCAAGATTTGCACTGGCTCTTCGACATATGACAAGTCCGCCTTCAGGTCCAGCTTACCCAAATCCACAACATGGCTCGGATCAAGCACGTACTTCTGCAATTGCGATACGTGGAAGATATCATGTACTTCTGACAACGCAGGCGGCAAGACGATTTGGTAAGCTATCGGGGCGACTCGCTTCAGTATTTCGAACGGGCCAACAAATTTTGGGCTCAATTTCTCCTTCGCACCGAACCTGGAAACTCCCCGTATGGGCATGACTTTCAAGAATATATGGTCGCCTTCCGAGAACTCGAGGGGGCGTCGGTGCGTGTCGGTATAGCTTTTCTGTCGGCTTTGTGCTATCTTCAATCTCTCTCGTATTAACTTGACCTTCAACACTGTCTGCTCCACCAGCTCCGGACCAAGTATCTGCCGTTCTCCGACTTCATCCCAGCAAATGGGCGATCTGCACTTCTGGCCGTACAAAGCTTCATACGGCGCCATTTGGATACTGGACTGATAGCTGTTGTTGTATGCAAACTCGACCAACGGTAGATGGACGTCCCAACTTGACTTCAAGTCGATCGCACAGAGTCGTAACATGTCTTCGAGAATTTGGTTCACCCGTTCTGTTTGGCCGTCAGTCTGAGGATGATAAGCTGAGCTGAACTTCAACTTGGTCCCCAGTGCTGAATGAAGACTACTCCAGAAGCGCACTACGAACCGTCCATCCCGATCAGAGACGATAGAAACTGGGACCCCGTACAGACGAACTATTTCATCAAGGTATATCTGAGCAAGGCGGTCAACGCTCCAAGTAACTTTGATGGCGATAAAGTGCGCTGACTTGGTTAGTCGATCGACGATGACCCAGACGACGTCGTTTCCCCGCAGCGTCCTCGGCAAGCCAACAACGAAGTCCATAGTGATGTGATCCCATTTCCACTCTGGAATGGCGAGGTTCTGCATCTCCCCGCCCGGTCGTTGGTGCTCGGCTTTGACTTGCTGACAGGCCATACATTTTGACACAAAGAGCGCTACGTCCCTCTTCATGCCGTGCCACCAAAAGACAATACGGAGGTCCTTATACATCTTGATGCTGCCAGGATACAAGGAATATTTTGCATAATGCGCCTCCGATATTATCTCCTTTCTAAGTTCTGCGTCGTCCGGTACGCATAGCCGTCCCTTCACGCGCAACACTCCCAACTCGTCTTCTACAAAGTCGGACGCTTTTTCTATCGATATCAGCTTCCGCATCTTCTCCAGGTATGGGTCGTCCTTCTGCGCAGACTTGATCCTCTCCAGTAGGCTTGGTTCCACCCGCAGTTGCGCTAGTTTCACGTCTCTGAAACGAACTCGGAGTACAATGCCCATTCCTTCCAAGTTACGCAGCAGTCGATCGTTGATGCATAATAAAGCTAAGTACTTCCGGCTCAGCGCATCCGCTACCACATTTCCCTTGCCCGGCGTGTAGTCGATTGATAAGTCATAGTCTTTGATTAGTTCGAGCCATCGCCTCTGCCGCAAATTTAGTTCTTTCTGGATGAAGAGATACTTGAGGCTTTTGTGGTCCGTATAAATACTGCACGCCATGCCATAGAGATAGTGACGCCACAGCTTCAACGCGAACACAATTATCGCTAGTTCTAGGTCGTGCGTGGGGTAGTTCTTCTCGTGCGGCTTCAACTGCCGGGAAGCAAAAGATATCACCTTATTCCGCTGCATGAGCACACACCCCAAGCCCTGGCCAGAAGCATCGCTGAAGATTTGAAATCCCTCCGTCCCTTCAGGAAGAGCAAGTATCGGGGTCGAAACGAGCCGTTGTTTGAGCTCCTGGAAGGAAGCTTCACAGTCGTCTGACCACTTGAATGCGACTCCTTTCTGGGTGAGGCGAGTCAACGGCGATGCAATCTTCGCGAAGTCCTTCATGAAGCGTCGGTAGTATCCCGCCAAGCCTAGGAAGCTTCGAATTTCGCTAACTGATGCGGGCCGTTTCCAATCAGCAACTGCCTCGACTTTCTTCGGATCGACTGCGATGCCCGTGGCGGAGATGATGTGCCCAAGGAATGAGATGTTGTTCAGCCAGAATTCGTACTTGCTCATCTTCGCGTACAACTGATTCTCTCGAAGGGTTTGGAGTACCGTCCGCAGATGCTCTGCATGTTGCGCTCGATCCTTCGAGTAGACGAGAATGTCGTCGATGAAGACTACTACGAACTTGTCAACGAACGGATGGAACACCCGATTCATTAGATCCATGAAGACGGCAGGGGCGTTCGTCAGACCGAACGGTATTACCAAGAACTCGTAGTGGCCATAGCGAGTGCGAAAGGCAGACTTCGGCATGTCATCTGGCTTGACTTTGAGTTGGTGATAACCCAATCGCAGATCAATCTTCGAAAATACTGTTGTACCTTGGAGCTGGTCGAACAAGTCGTCGATACAGGGCAGGGGTATTTGTTCCGGACGGTAGCTTTGTTCAATTCCCGATAGTCGATCCAGAGCCGCATCGATCCATCCTTCTTCTTTACGAATAGCACAGGCGCACCCTACGGCGAGACACTCGGACGGATAAACCCTCTATCGAGTAATTCTTGTAGTTGTGCCTTTAGTTCCTTCAGTTCTGCAGGGGCCATTCTGTACGGAGCCTTCGAGATCAGCTGGGTGTCGGGGAATGTGTCGATGGTGAACTCTATTTCTCGATCGGGCGGCATGCCGGGTAGCTCGTCCGGAAACACGTCTGGGAATTCTACCACAACGTTGGTCTGACCCGCGTTTGTACCATCCTATCGCATGTCTCGAACGGAAGCTAGATAGCCTTCGCACCCGGAATGCAGCATCCGTCGAGCAGATATTGCGGAGATCACCATGCAGGTCGGTGACGCCTCACCACACGAGTAGCAGAATTCAGGCACTCCAGGCATGCGGAATGTGACCTTCTTTTCAGTACAGTCTATGGTTGCGTTGCACGGCCCGAGCCAATCCATTCCCAGAATGATGTCAAAGTCCTTCATGTCTAGAACTATCACATCGAGACCGATCTTTTGACCGCCGATACAGATAATCCCGCCGACACAAGCTAAGTTTGTAAGAATTGGTGTTCCCGAAGGTGTGCTTACGCTAAGGTCGAGATCTAATGATAATACAGGAAATTTGTGCTCGGTGACAAAGTTCGTCGATATAAAACTATGCAAAGTGCCTGAATCAAATAACACACGAGCAGGCACATTATCGAATTTTAGTATACCTGACACTGATGTATCAGATGCCAGTGCTTCGTCTCGAGTCATGGCGTAGACGCGGCCCTGAGTGTTGGGGCGATGGTCTCGGTCATTTTGCGGTGCGGATTGAGTGGGCGGAGGAGGTCGAGGCGCCTGTCCTCGATTCTCTTGACGGTGTTGTTGTGGTGGGGCGTTACGATTCCAATTCCGGGGGCAATCTCGTTTTTGGTGGTTCCTTGCTCCGCAGTTGAAGCACCCTCCTTCGAGGACGTGACCAAAGTTTTGACATTTTGTACAAGAAAATGGTGGGGTTCATCCCTGGTTGCCGCCATGGTTTGGACGCTTTGATGTGTAATTGTTGCCTCCCGTATAGCTAGGATGTTTGTGATTGGAGTGGCGCACAACGTCGTCAGCACTGGAAGGATGCAGATTCTCAAGGCGGAGAGCGTGATTCAGAGCCTCGCCCACGGTCTTGTACTCCAGGACCCCGACATACGCACCGATAGAGTGTCGCAGACCCACTTCGAACCGTCGCACAAGGCACTCTTCAGTAGGCAGAAACTGACCAGCAAACTTAGACAACTTGTTGAATTTTGCGACGTACTGTTCCACTGTCCGGCTCCTTTGCTTCAACTGCATGAATTCATTTTCCTTCGCTTGACGAACGGCTAATGGAAGGTACTGGACTTCAAAACCTTTACGGAACGTGGCCCAAGAGATCGACGCGGTGGTGTTGTCCGGTCGCATCGCTCGCTTGCGCATGGCCCACCAGTCGTGCGCGTTCAACCGTAGTTGAAGTTGTGCGCAGGCGACTTGCTTTGATTCTTCAATGCCGAGAAGCTCGAAGTGATCTTCCAGCTCTTCCAACCAGCCGATTGCCATGGAAGGACCCTCGGTACCGCTGAAGGAAGTGCGGCACGCCTTCTTGAATTCGGACACTTCAAAGTTGTACTTTTTTAGTGTCGCTGGTTGACGCACGAACTCCATCGTGTCGACTTCAATTGGTTGGATCGTCAGCACGGTGGCAGCAGGTACGGTGACGGTAGGCACAGTCCTAGAATTTTTGTTGGCCGTCATTGTCTGGACGATCTGCTGCAGGGTATCCAACTGCTTTTGTTGAAGTTTGGCATGTGCGTCGAAACGAGCTTCGAAGCGAGCTTCGAATTGGGCTTGTCGTTCCTCCGTCTGTTGATGTCGGTTCTCGGACTGGTTCCGCAGCGCCTCCATCATGTGCAGCATCCTTTCGATGGTATCGTTAGAAGGTCCGCCCCACGAACGATGCGAACTACTAGAGCCGCTAGAAGCGCTCTGCTCTCGCTCGGCCGTGGGTTTCGTCACTTCTGTGATACGAAGGCAAACACATCCGTCACAAAATATTACGGACTCATTGTATGGAACAACTTATCTCATCGATGCGAGGTCAAAGGATGTAAAGCCGTGCTCTGATACCATTATGTCACGCCCCGATTCCGTAGAATCGATAGTCGTCCCCCGAGCGTGATGCCGTACGAACCTAAGTTGTGATCGCACAAGGCATAGTCATAAGGTCATCCGAGACACAACATCAAGTTAGAGTACGCAGAGAAATTGATTGACACATTTGAAATAGAAGTAGACTTTTTCATTGATAATAAAACTTCATTTACATTGACATCATTACATTCATTGTCGTGCGGGCTACAACATGACTCGACTTACAAAACGAACGTCGATGAGATAGTCGTTCCATACATTATATCCCTTTTTACAAGCAAAATAGTTATTCTTTCCACCTGCGATCGAGGGAAGCCGAGCCGCCATTGGTCTTCTTTTGTACTGAATCCGGAGTCTTCAAAAGGAATTCAGAAACAAGCCTTTACACGGACGAGGCTTCAAAAGTGTCCACGCCGCCTTGAGATTTAAGTGGCACGCCCTTTGGGATTTGGGGTACCTGCGTGGAGAGCGAGGATCAGTACATTATACTTTGTATTGGTGCGTGGCAAATTTAAGTTCCAAGCTCTCATTTGGTTGATGAGTTTACATGACTTAGTTCATGAATGTTTCTAACCATCCTAATGAATTTCAAACGAGCATTGACAAGCATAAATGTAATTTACGTCAGGACTTACCCCCGGCGGACCGCGCCGCGCCTTTTGAAACTTACCATGTTCTTTCCTGTCAATTGTTATCATTTACATTCCAAGTGTAACATTACGTGTGTTTGGTCACTGACATCACAGGCCATCCTGGACTATAGCTTTGTTAGCCGGGGCCCTTGCAGCGCAAGTAGCGAGCCCCGCTGCAAGTTCCCGCTTAACCCGTGCTATCATCCAGCACAGCTATACCGTGTTTCCTCCTAGGCCGAGTCGGTCCCGTGGCCCCGGGTAGTCGCTCGAGGAAACTCTCTCCTTGTCGACAAGTTGTCCAATGACCGAGTTAAGACAACATTTAGTTATTAAGGCCTAGCCTACTTTCTCTTTCAAACTTGATCATTTTACCGTGTCCGTGCCCTTGCTTTCATTCTTTCATCCGCAACAACACTATCGATTTACTTAAGAAGGGGGTCGAGAAGAGAAGGGTCAGCCACTCACCTTGAGTTTACTTCGGCGAGAGAACTTGTTGGTCGCGCTAGACGTCGCCTACGCGATTACCTGAAATTGCACAAGCAACCGATTAGAACACTGCATTATTCAAGGAGTTCGATAGGGAATGCGAGTTCGAAATGCAAGCCATGAAAACCATCAAAAAAATTCACGAAAATGCATTCAGAAAATAAAGCCAAAACCAACGCAAGCGGTGTGAAAAGCAGAGCAACGGGAGGTCTCTTCCGACTCAGCCGCAGAGTCAATCCTCGAGGCGCAACCCGCTGAATATGGGACTTGGTTTCGAAGAAGACATTCCATAACGAGGAATGGATCTTAATTCAACCGTTCCCGTTCGATCGACTCGGTCGATCCCGACCTATCGGTCCCGTCCGAATCGATAGCGACAGTGTTCCTTTCTCGCGCACCCCGTGGACAAGTACGGGACACGATGTAGGGACGGGGCACTACACCATAACCAACTAAGAAAAAGTTTTATCCTCGAAACTTAAAATAGAACCTACCTCTACGAGAACAATGAAGGGAACTTTTCCTTCATTTCTGACTCAAGCTCCCACGTCGACTCTTCGACCGAGTGGTTCCTCCAGAGGACGCAGACGAGGGGAATAGTACGGTTGCGGAGAAGTTTATCCTTGCGCTCCAATATTTGTACTGGCTCTTCGACATATGACAAGTCCGCCTTCAGGTCCAGCTTACCCAAATCCACAATATGGCTCGGATCATGCACGTACTTCCGCAATTGTGATACGTGGAAGACGTCATGTACTTCTGACAACGCAGGCGGCAAGGCAACTTGGTAAGCTACCGGGGTGACTCGCTTCAATATTTCGAACGGGCCAACAAATCTTGGGCTCAATTTTTCCTTCGCACCGAACCTGGAAACTCTCCGCATGGGCATGACTTTCAAGAATACATGGTCGCCTTCCGAGAACTCGAGGGGGCGTCGGTGCGTGTCGGCATAGCTTTTCTGTCGGCTTTGTGCTATCTTCAATCTCTCTCGTATTAACTTGACCTTCAGCACGGTCTGCTCCACCAGCTCCGGACCAAGTATCTGTCATTCTTCGACTTCATCCCAGCAAATGGGCGATCTGCACTTTCGGCCGTACAAAGCTTCATACGACGCCATTTGGATGCTGGACTGATAGCTGTTGTTGTATGCAAACTCGGCCAGCGGTAGATGGACGTCCCAACTTGACTTCAAGTCGATCGCACAGAGTCGTAACATGTCTTCGAGAATTTGGTTCACCCATTCTGTTTACCCGTCAGTCTGAGGATGATAAGCTGAGCTGAACTTCAACTTGGTCCCCAGTGCTGAATGAAGACTACTCCAGAAGCGCGCTACGAACCGTCCATCCCGATCAGAGACGATAGAAACTGGGACCCCGTGCAGCCGAACTATTTCATCAAGGTATATCTGAGCAAGGCGGTCGACGCTCCAAGTAACTTTGATGGCGATAAAGTGCGCGGACTTGGTTATCGATCGACGATGACCCAGACGATGTCGTTTTCCCGCGGCGTCCTCGGCAAGCCAACAACGAAGTCCATAGTGATGTGATCCCATTTTCACTCTGGAATATCGAGGTTCTGCACCTCCCCGCCCGGTCGCTGGTGCTCGGCTTTGACTTGCTGACAGGCCATACATTTTGACACAAAGAGCGCTACGTCTTTCTTTATACCGTGCCACCAAAAGACAACGCGGAGGTCCTTATACATCTTGGTGCTACCAGGATGCAAGGAATATTTTGCATAATGTGCCTCCGACATTATCTCCTTTCTAAGTTCTGCGTCGTCCGGTACGCATAGCCGTCCCTTCACGCGCAACACTCCTGACTCATCCTCTGAAAAATCGGACGCTTTCTCTGTCGATATCAGCTTCCGCATCTTCTCCAGGTATGGGTCGTCCTTCTGTGAAAACTTGATCCCCTCCAGTAGGCTTGGTTCCACCCGCAGTTGCGCTAGTTACACGTCTCTGAAACGAACTCGGAGTTCAATGCCCATTCCTTCCAAGTCACGCAGCAGTCGATCGTTGATGCATAATGAAGCTAAGTACTTCCGGCTCAGCGCATCCGCTACCACATTTCCCTTGTCCGGCGTGTAGTCGATTGATAAGTCATAGTCTTTGATTAGTTCGAGCCATCGCCTTTGCCGTAAATTCAGTTCTTTCTGGGTGAAGAGATACTTGAGGCTTTTGTGGTCCGTATAAATCCTGCATGCCACGCCATAGAGATAGTGACGCCACAGCTTCAACGCGAACACAATTGCTACTAGTTCTAGGTCGTGCGTGGGGTAGTTCTTCTCGTGCGGCTTCAACTGTCGGGAAGCAAAATATATCACCTTATCCCGCTGCATGAGCACACACCCCAAGTCCTGGCCAGAAGCATCACTGAAAATTTGAAATCCCTCCGTCCCTTCAGAAAGAGCAAGTATTGGGGCCGAAATGAGCCGTTGTTTGAGCTCCTAGAAGGAAGCTTCACAGTCGTCTGACCACTTGAATGCGACTCCTTTCTGGGTGAGGCGAGTCAACGACGATGCAATCTTTGCGAAGTCCTTCACGAAGCGTCGGTAGTATCCCGCCAAGCCTAGGAAGCTTCGAATTTCGCTAACTGATGCGGGCCGTTTCCAATCAGCAACTGCCTCGACTTTCTTCGGATCGACTGCGATGCCCGTGGCGGAGATGATGTGCCCAAGGAATGAGACGCTGTTCAGCCAGAATTCGCACTTGCTCATCTTCGCGTACAACTGATTCTCTCGAAGGGTTTGGAGTACCGTCCGCAGATGCTCTGCATATTGCGCTCGATCCTTCGAGTAGATGAGAATGTCGTCGATAAAGACTACTACGAACTTGTCAACGAACGGATGGAACACCCGATTCATTAGATCCATGAAGACGGCAGGGGCGTTCGTTAGACCGAACGGCATTACCAAGAACTCGTAGTGGCCATAGCGAGTGCGGAAGGCAGACTTCGGAACGTCATCTGGATTGACTTTGAGTTGGTGATAACCCGATCGCATATCAATCTTCGAAAATACTGTTGCACCTTAGAGCTGGTCGAACAAGTCGTCGATTCGGGGCATGGGGTATTTGTTCCGGACGGTGGCTTTGTTCAATTCCCGATAGTCGATGCATAGCCGCATCGATCCATCATTTTTCTTTACGAATAGCACGGGCGCACCCCACGGCGAGACACTCGGACGGATAAACCCTCTATCGAGTAATTCTTGTAGTTGTGCCTTTAGTTCCTTCAGTTCTGCAGGGGCCATTCTGTACGGAGCCTTCGAGATCGGCCGGGTGTCGGGAAATGTGTCGATAGTGAACTCTATTTCTCGATCGGGCGGCATGTCGGGTAGCTCGTCCGAGAACACGTCTGGAAATTCTGCCACAACGTCGGTCTGACCCGCGTTTGTACCATCCTGTCGCATGTCTCGAACGGAAGCTAGATAGCCTTCGCACCCGGAATGCAGCTTCCGTCGAGCAGATATTGCGGAGATCACTATGCAGGTCGGCGACGCCTCACCACACGAGTAGCAGAATTCAGGCACTCCAGGCATGCGGAATGTGACCTTCTTTTCAGTGCAGTCTATGGTTGCGTTGCACGGCCCGAGCCAATCCATTCCCAGAATGATGTCAAAGTCCTTCATATCTAGAACTATCACATCCAGACCGATCTTTTGACCGCCGATACAGATAATTCCGCCGACACAAGCTAAGTTTGTAAGAATTGGTGTGCCCGAAGGTGTGCTTACGCTAAGGTCGATATCTAATGATATTACAGGAAATTTGTGCTCGGCGGTAAAGTCCGCCGATATAAAACTATGCGAAGTGCCTGAATCAAATAACACACGAGCAGGCACATTATTGAATTTTAGTATACCTGACACTACTGTATCTGATGCCAGCGCTTCATCTCGAGTCATGGCGTAGACGCGGCCCTGAGTGTTGGGGCGACGGTCTCGGCCATTTTACGGTGCGGGTTGAGTGGGCGGAGGAGGTCGAGGCGCCTGTCCTCGATTCTCTTGACGGTGTTGTTGTGGCGGGGCGTTACGATTCCAATTCTGGGGGAAATCTCGTTTTTGGTGGTTCCTTGCTCCGCAGTTGAAGCACCCTCCTTCGAGGACATGACAATTGTTGGCATGGTGACCGAAGTTTTGACATTTGGCACAAGGAAATGGTGGGGTTCGTCCCTGGTTGCCACCATGGTTTGGATGCTTTAATGTGTAATTGTTGTCTTCCGTATAGCTAGGACGTTTGTGATTGGAGTGGCGCACAACGTCGTCAGCACCGGAAGGATGCAGATTCTCAAGGCAGAGAGTGTGATTCAGAGCCTCGCCCACGGTTTTGTACTCCGGGACCCCGACATGCGCATCGATAGAGTGTCGCAGACCCACTTTGAACCGTCGCACACGGCACTCTTCAGTAGGCAGAAACTGACCAGCAAACTTAGACAACTTGTTGAATTCTGCGGCGTACTGTTCCACTGTCCGTCTCCCTTGCTCCAACTGCATGAATTTATTTTTCTTCGCTTGACGAACGGCTAATGGAAGGTACTGGACTTCAAAACCTTTGTGGAACGTGGCCCAAGAGATCGGTGCGGTGGTGTTGTCCGGTCGGATCGCTCGCTTGCGCATGGCCCACCAGTCGTGCACGTTCAACCGTAGTTGAAGTTGTGCGCAGGCGACTTGCTTTGATTCTTCAATGCCGAGAAGCTCGAAGTGATCTTCCAGCTCTTCCAACCAGCCGATTGCCATGGAAGGACCCTCGGTACCGCTGAAGGAAGTGCGGCACGCCTTCTTGGATTCGGACACTTCAAAATTGTACTTTTTTGGTGCCGCTGGTTGACGCTCGAACTCCATCGTATCGACTTCAATGGGTTGGATCGTCAGCACGGTGGCAACAGGTACGGTGACGGTAGGCGCAGTCGCAGAATTTCTGTTGGCTGCCATTGTCTGGACGATCTGCTGCAGGGTATCCAACTGCTTTGGTTGAAGTTTGGCATGTGCGTCAAAACGAGCTTCGAAGCGAGCTTCGAATTGGGCTTGTCGTTCCTCCGTCTGTTGATGTCGGTTCTCGGACTGGTTCCGCAGTGCCTCCATCATGCGCAGCATCCTTTCGATGGTATCGTTAGAAGGTCCGCCCCGCGAACGATGCGAACTACTAGAGCCGCTATAAGCGCTCTGCTCTCGCTCGGCCGTGGGTTCCGTCACTTCTGTGATACGAAGGCAAACGCATCCGTCACAAAATATTACGGACTCATTGTATGGAACAACTTATCTCATCGATGCGAGGTCAAAGGATGTAAAGCCGTGCTCTGATACCATTATGTCACACCCCGATTCCGTAGAATCGATAGTCGTCCCCCGAGCGTGATGCCATGAGAACCTAAGTTGTGATCGCACAAGGCATAGTCATAAGGTCATCCGAGACACAACATCAAGTTAGAGTACGCAGAGAAATTGATTGACACATTTGAAATAGAAGTAGACTTTTTTATTGATAATAAAACTTCATTTACATTGACATCATTACATTCATTGTCGTACGGGCTACAACATGACTCGACTTACAAAACGAACGCCGATGAGATAGTCGTTCCATACATTATATCCCTTTTTACAAGCAAAATAGTTATACTTTCCACCTGCGATCGAGGGAAGCCGAGCCGCCATTGGTCTTCTTTTGTACTGAATATGGAGTCTTCAAAAGGAATTCAGAAACAAGCCTTTACACGGACGAGGCTTCAAAAGTGTCCACACCGCCTTGAGATTTAAGTGGCACGCCCTTCGGGATTTGGGGCACCTGCGTGGAGAGCGAGGATCAGTACATTATACTTTGTATTGGTGCGTGGCAAATTTAAGTTCTAAGCTCTCATTTGGTTGATGAGTTTATATGACTTAGTTCATGAATGTTTCTAACCATCCTAATGAATTTCAAACGAGCATTGACAAGCATAAATGTAATTTACGTCAGAACTTACCCCCGGCGGACCGCGCCGCGCCTTTTGAAACTTACCATGTTCTTCCCTTTCAATTGTTATCATTTACATTCCAAGTGCAACATTACGTGTGTTTGGTCACTGACATCACAAGCCATCCTAGACTATAGCTTTGTTAGCCGGGGCCCTTGCAGCGCAAGTAGCGAGCCCCGCTGCAAGTCCCCGCTTAACCCGTGCTATCATCCAGCACAGCTATACCGTGTTTCCTCCTAGGTCGAGTCGGTCCCGTGGCCCCGGGTAGTCGCTCGAGGAAACTCTCTCCTTGTCGACAAGTTGTCCAATGACCGAGTTAAGACAACATTTAGTTATTAAGGCCTAGCCTACTTTCTCTTTCAAACTTGATCGTTTTACCGTGTCCGTGCCCTTGCTTTCATTCTTTCATCCGCAACAACACTATCGATTTACTTAAGAAGGGGGTCGATAAGAGAAGGGTCAGCCACTCACCTTGAGTTTACTTCGGCGAGAGAACTTGTTGGTCGTGCTAGACGTCGCCTACGCGATTACCTGAAATCGCACAAGCAACCGATTAGAACATTGCATTATTCAAGGAGTTCGATAGGAAATACGAGTTCGAAATGCAAGCCATGAAAACCATCGAAAATATTCACGAAAACGCATTCAGAAAACAAAGCCAAAACCAACGCAAGCGGCGTGAAAAGCAGAGCAACGAGAGGTCTCTCCCGACTCAGCCGCAGAGTCAATCCTCGAGGCGCAACCCGCTGAATATGGGACTTGGTTTCGAAGAAGACATTCCATAACGAGGAATGGATCTTAATTCAACTGTTTCCGTTCGATCGACTCGGTCGATCCCGACCTATCGGTCCCGACCGAATCGATAGCGACAGTGTTCCTTTCTCGCGCACCCTGTGGACAAGTACGGGGCACGATGTAGGGATGGGACACTACAATAATTAGCCTTATAATGTTCCCTCGTATCTCATTTTTCTATAAACTCAAATATATTATTGTTTCTTGGCTAAATTGCAACTTGATACCCTCAACTATCACACTTTTTCAAGATAATACCCTCAACTTTTATAGATACCAACTTGATACCCTGAAATTTTTTTGGACCAAATTGCCCCTTCTCTTCTACCCCACCCCCCCTTCTCCGCTGTGGGTGGCCGGCGGGCGGCGAGCACGCACGATCGGGCGGCGGGAGCAGGGCCGGAGCCGGGTAGGGGGTCGTCGGGGCCGGGGGTGGGTAGGGGGATGGTCGGTGCCGAGGAGAGGGGATGGGGGGGGATGGCCGCCGGGGGGTTGGGGTGGGGGGCAAGTAGCAGCCGTGGGGGAGGGGGGGTGTCGGGGCCGGGTTGAAGGGAGGGAGGGGGATGGCCGCGAGGGGGTGGGGGGTTGGTAATGGCCGCCGAGGGTTGGAAGGGTTGAGGAGTAGCAGCCAAGGGGTAGGGGTAGGGGTGGGGGTATTTTAGGAATAAATTCTTTTTTGGGTATCAACTTAAAAATATTAGTTGAGATAGGGTATTAAGTTAGTACCTATCAAAGTTGAGGGTATCAAGTTGAAAAACTTGAATAGTTGAGGGTATCAAGTTGTAATTTAGCCTTGTTTCTTTTATATTATTTGTTTTAATTTGTTTTCTCTTTAACAATTAGATTTTTTTTTGCCCTAGAACAGTTAACACGGTAAAATGACATCAATAAAATAAGCTGTTTAATTAGCGATAAATTTTAGTCCAATGTAATATTGATTGTTTTAAGGTCTCGTTTGATACACTATAATGTAATCGTAATCAAATGAAAAATAATAAACTTTTTTATTTGATTACATTACGATTACGATTACATTACAGTGTACCAAATGAGGCCAAGTCGGCTTGGACTCGAGTCAAATACAATAATTTATTCTCTCATGGTTAATATCAACTAAATTTAAATCTAGGTTACAAACAAACTTGTCCCTAAGTATAAAAGATAAAATAAATCTCTGCAATTCTTTTTATTATCTAAATTTTAAATTTTAAAATAATCTGAAAACAAAAAACCGAACTCAAGACTTATGTTTAAGTCAAGGACAACATTATTTGGACCGCGATTTTTGAATGCACTCTTGGACCTCCAAGCACGTGTCATCGTTCCATTGGCAGGTCAAACAGTTGCGGGCCCAAGCAAATAGAAGGGAGGCTAATGGGATGTTGGCACGACCAACGGTCACAAAGTGGGTCCAAAACTGAGGACCAAATAGCTTTTCCCTTAACACTATGTATATCTAGGTCCTAATTGCCTCTTTTAGTACCTCTTCCTCCTTTCGGTATTTTCCTTTCATTGAGACCGTATGTTGTACCGACATAAATACAAAATTGAAACAATAAAGATACGATATCTTATGTAACATATCGTAATATATTTTATAGTTTTTGAATTGTGTCTGATACAATAGGTTTATATTTTTGGAGTGTGTATGTTTTCTATATAGAACAACACATTAACATCTTCTAAGTACAATCCAATATAGAATGGATGGACACGGATGGGGAATGAACCACAAATTTCATGCTCAACCAAACCAATGCTCAGCACGAACAAGTTAAATTAGGTTTGGCATTGCTGAACAGAAGCAGCTTATGACATAAAGCTTGCTTACAAAAGGAGCCTAAAAACTGAACTAGATCTTATCTAGGGGTGCAACTCGGACGGTTTGGGTCGGGCTTGAGGTCAACCCGAGCCCAACCCGATGAATCATAAGTCTAGTCCGAGCCCAAGTCCGGCCCGACCTTGGGTTCAACATATGAAGCCCAAGACCAAGTCCGGAGGATCGGATTTGGCTCGGGTTGAACTCGGGTTAGGTCGGGTCCATCGGATTTATCGGGCTCTAATATATTAAGGATTTTTCTAAGGACACCACACTTTTTTACTTGGGGCTAGCCTAAAAATGTTAAAAAAAATTACAAGTTTGCCATCCATTTTTTTACTTGGGGCTAGCCTAATTTTTTCCAGTAAGTAGGACTGCCAACATGCTGGCAGTCCTAGGACTGCCAGCAAGTTGGCAGTCCTAACATATGTTAGGACTGCCAACAAGTTGGCAGTCCTCGGAGAAGAAGAAGAAGAAGAAGCAGCAGCAGAAGCAGCAGAAGCAGCAGGAGGAGGAGGAGGAAGGAGGAGAGAGGAGAGGTGGGTGTAGCCGTCGAAGAGGTAGTAGGGCTTGGCCTTGGGGTTGATCCCGGTGCTGATGATGACCGCCATGATGAGCCTGTAGATCCCGAGCCACCCGGCCATGACGACGGGGACGATCGACTTCATGACCAGCTCCGGCCGCATCACCCCATCGAGGCCACCCCGACGTCGCTCTTCGCCGTCCCGTACGCCGCTCCCATGCCTGCGAAGATTAGAGAAGAGTGAAAACGAAATCCTAGAAACTCATGAAAATCCTACATCTGGAAGGGGGGGGGGGGGGGGGGGGGTTTACATGAAAAGACGAGGGCGGCGGCGGCGCCAAGGAAGCCGAAGAATGGGGCGGTCTCGTCGCCGCTGAAGGAAACCATGGTGGCGGAGGAAGAAGAGGAAGGTGTGGGCACTGGAGGAAGGAGGAGGAGAGAGGAGAGAGAAAAACCCTAATATTGGGCTGTCCTCAAGTAATTTTTGGGCTGTCCTCAGTAAAAGTTCCTCAAACTTGGGCTGTCCCCTAGTAAGTTATAGCCCCAAGTAAAATGGGTTGTGCCCTTAGAAAAATCCTATATTAATTAAAATAATTTTATACAAAAGTAATATTAAACACATAATCAAGTAGCAATCAAGTCTTGATCATTACAAAATACAAACTGAAATAAAATTTAGGATAAAGAGTTGAAAAGTTTGGATGAAGAAATTTGGATGAAGAAATTTAGGATTTACACAAGGCGGGTTTCAGATTCTTTGGGTAGCCCGACATATGAACCCGAGCCCAACCCGATTTATGATCGGGTTCAAATATTTAAACCCAAATTCGAGTCCGAACCTGAGTATCTTCAATTCTAACCCAACCCATTATCGGATTTATCCGATCGGACTCGGATTTAGCCCGTCCGAGTTGCACCCTAAGCTTATCATCAAGATTAGCAGAAGCTCATTCCACCAATCAGTTTTTTTTTTCTGCCCATTTCAAATAATAAATAAGCATAGGCGGCCTAGATAAGATGTAGCAAACACAGAATTTAGAACTGAGTTGGAAACGTTGCGGAAGTACAAGCAGAACTAGCTTTTGAAAGCAGCCTCATAATTGTCTCCAAAAGAAGTCTTAAAAGTGAACCATTTTATAGCACATCCAATTTTAGATCAACTTTTGACAGATAGTGACAGGTTGTCGTAGAAAGTTACTTCTAATCACTATTTTTTTAAAAGTAGTAGCAATCCCAAACCAAACATCACAGAAAATATTAAGCATGACCAACAACTCAAAAAGGCCCATCATATGGGCCTATATGGATCAGGCTATGGGTTGACTTCTCTATTACTACTTTAACCCCACCATGATAATGGGCCGAATTGATCGGTGTTGGACAAGGCCCAAACATGATCCCTAAATATTTTGGGCCATAAATTTTGGGCTAGTTCCTAAAAAAAAATCCTAGTCCACTCTTCAAGTTTCAGACCGATTCATGGACTTTCGGGTAGGCTCAACTACTAGTTATTAACACTATTCAACTAAACCTATAAAAATATATTTGATTATTTTTATTTGTTAATATGATAAAAATGTGCTGGTCGTCGTTATTGCCTGGAAATTATTTGACGACGACACTTAGTAAGGAAGTTGAATGAGGGTGGAGCTCAACTTTAGAATGTTTTAGTTTTACAATCACACAAAAAATATTTTTTAATATATCTTAAAGCCAATCCATCATTTTGTATATGAGTCAAATATACGAAATTTGGATTCCAAGCTATAAGTTCGGTTCGGGCCGGCTAGTATCCAAATCGGGCCTAAAAATAAATCGGTCCAAAATATTAAGTCCGACTCTTAACGGTTTCATAATCGGATTCGGACAGGGTCGGACTTGTCTGCGGCCCATGATCATCCCTAAACCCATCACCTTGTTGACCCGCTGAAACAATTCCACGTCTCCAATCCGTATAGGTTTACTAGTGATTACATAATTATTACTTTGCTAATACTATGGCTTGGGTGTTATTTCAAATTTAGATTCTTGATTGTAGTTAAATAATTAATTAACTCTTATGGTTTTAATGGCTAATAATAATTATCATAATATTTTGAATAATTATCATATATGCAGCATGTTAGTAGTTTTCATATTAACTATAATTAATTATATATAATTATTTTTATATGGATTTTTTATTGTAATTAGATACTATATAGTGAGTTGTCTATAAGTATATACTAAAAATATATTGACATGGTAACACTTCTATAAATATTTGAGTAATTTTAGAGTATATGATAATATTTCTGAGAAAAAAGAGTGATAAACTATAAAAGAGTTTTTTTCTAAAGAATTTTTTTTTTAACATTATATGAATCAAACACATAATCCTACAAAATTGGAGTTAAACTAACTGACATTAATTAGACTACAAACACAACTAGTTAATTAAGTAAATTTTAAAGAGTATTTTTTTTTGGAATATTTCTTCCTTTCTTCTCCTCGTCATGCAAGCAACCTACCCTGATATTATTTCGGACTTTGTGGTTCCAAAAGGGGTCACTCCTGATGCCGAGAGAGGCCTTCCTTTATCACTCTCCTATCAACCAAAAGTATTGGCTCCTGTGATCCAATTTTTTTTTAAGGCATTGTTTCTTCAACATCAAACTCTTCTTCCGTGTACTGTGTACTATGTACTATGATCTGTGCTTCAAATTGAACCCGACATTCTCTTCATCTCTCCGAAACTTCAAACTTCTTCTTTTTGATTTGTTAGATTCTGACAAATTACAACTGATTGTGAAAAAAAACTAACCCAAGAGCACCATGAAGAAGTTTTTCGGAGAGATGAAGAGGATGTCTGGATTCCGAGAGAAAGAGAAAGAAACGTTTTTATTATTATGTATTAGTATTTATTTTTATTATTATTATTATTATTATTATTATTATTCAATAATATGATAATAATATATATTAATATTGTTTTCATTGTCAAACGATTATAAAATTCCTTAAATAAATACTAATATTCTCTATTGTTTAGATTTAATTTGAACTAGATACGGACACAAATATATTTGCTTATTGGATAGCCAATATATATCTCTAGTCTAGTGGTATTGATGAGGCATGTAGTCCGAATGGTTAGGAGTTCGAATTCCAGTGGGAACGATTTCGAAAACTAATTATTCTTTTATATATATATATATATATATATATATATATATATATATATATATATATATATATATAGGACAAATCCGGCTTGGTCCGGGCCGAACCGATGAGCCGCGAATGGTAACCCAATCGAAATCTTTTTAGGGTTCGTTTGGATCAAGTTTTTGTATTTCTAGGAATAGGTTTTCAATTCCTTCCCGATGGGAAAGAAATTCAACATTTCCATACCCATGTTTGGTTAGGTTGGGAATAGGTAGTTCAAAATTTTAAAAAATTTCATCTCCATGTTTGGTTTAAAAAGGGATAGAAATATTAATTTATTTAGTTTTCCTTTCATGCCCTTTCATTAATTTCATGATGATTTACATGTTTGGGATAGAAGTTGAAAATTTCAAGGAGGAGCTTGGGAATAGTTTTTCCAAATCAATGGGAATAGCTTTTCCCCTCTAAGTCCCTCGTATTCCCTCCTTATTCCCAATTCTAAACATACCAAACATGGGTAAGAAATTCAAAATCCATTCCCAAAGCCATAAAAATTTGAACCAAACGCCCTCTTATATGGGCCGGATCAAGACGGTCCGTTGACCGGGTCCAGATCGAACCAGTCCCTATCGAATTGGGGCTGATTCCGGACCGCCTGCCCATGTCACACCTTGAGATGGCCGGGATCGTTATCCCAGGTCCCTACGGGCTTCAAGAGAAGAAAACAAAAATGTCCACAAATGGTGTAGAATCCCAACATCGAAGACAAAGACGTGGAAGACCAAATGGGGGAACCCCAATCATTGGACAGGGTATCTCATAGAGCACACGAAGAACCCATTCATTGCTACTCGACACCCAAAAAGCAAACGGATTATATTCTTTGCCTTTCTTTCTCCCTCTTTATTCCCCATTACCCATTTCCCTCCGTAACTTGTTTATCTCTGGGTGTCAAGGTGCAACTTGGGCCGGGTGGTGCCGCTTAAACCCGGTCACGGCCGGCCCGAGTCTGGTTATTGACCCGAATCGATCAGACCCATTGATAAACAATCAGAGCTCAGTTGTGTCTCCGGACCCGAAAGTCCGAACCGGCCCGGCCGGTTTGATTGTGTGTTCGGGCCGGTCAAACCCCCATTTTGTTTTTAAAAATATTTGGAGACCAAAATGATCATTTTATCCCCATTTTACTTGTTGTTGTTAGACCGTTAGAAGAATATTTTGATCATTTTGTTGAAAATAACCAAAAATATCTTTATAACAATTTTTTTTTTGAGGTAAAATAGGTCATTTTGCACCAAAAATATATATAAATAGGTCATAAATATTCAAACTTAATCACACCAACAATTTATTTTCTCTTACAATTTTTACAAGCAACCTACTGTAAATAGACGATTTATATAATGGATAATGGTCAATTACCACAAGATCAGCAACCGCAATCTCAACACGCACCGCAAGAAAAGCTTGAGTCAGAATCGACATCATTTTAGCGGAGTTTACAATGAACGCGCAAGTGACGGTACCGAAAGAAGATACTCCACTAAAGTTTTTGTTGTATGTTTGCATTGCAGAAAACGATTAAAATGAGACCATAGCTATGGTATAGGAAAGCTACGCAGACATTTAAAATCATGTATCAACATCTAGTAATTTTATATGAGTCACTAATTCATTAATTGCAGTTTATGTACTACTAATCTTGTATTAGTCATTAATTTTCAAATTATGCAAATATTGTATTTATCATTAATTTTTCAATTATGCAAATCTTTTATTAGTCATTCAATTATCTTGACATTACTCATTAATTTTTTACTTTCTAATTTTTTCGGAAAAAATTCTTGGAATGTTGTACATTAACTTTTACTTTCTAATTTGTAATTTTTTGAAACCTAAATGGTAGAAAGTAAAATAATTTTTTTACTCATTAATTTTTACTTTCTAATTTTTTTTTTTTGAAAAAAATCTTTTAATGTTGTATATTAACTTTTACTTTCTAATTTGTAATTTTTTTAAAACCTAAATGGTAGAAAGTAAAATAATTTTTTTTACTCATTAATTTTTTACTTCCTAATTTTTTTGGAAAAAAATATTGTAATGTTGTACATTAACTTTTACTTTCTAATTTGTAATTTTTAAAAACCTAAATGGTAGAAAGTAATATATATATATATATATATATATATATATATATATATATATATATATATATATATATATATATATATATATATATATATGCAAATGACCACTAGCCTAGTGGTTAAGAAAGATGCATGCGGTCCGAGTGGTCAGGAGTTCGAATCCCATTGGGAGCGATTCCAGAAACAATTTATCCGGTTCCCAATATATATTGTTTTTTTCCAATAAAATCTAAATCATTTTTAAAAAAAAATTCTTGTCATAAAGAAACTTCAAGAAACTATTTGGAGGTGCCAATATATTTTGCCAGTTGGTTCGACGAAATTCAAGTACGTCCATATTATTCCAGACCGTTCGGCAAAAATCAAGCAGTTTCTAACCCTCTATATATCCTAGCCCACCTTCCAACAGTTCTCATCCAACCGCCGTGATCCATCGCTGCAACCCAAAATTAATTGTTTGAATTCAGAGACTTTCTGACAAAATCTATGCATGCACAAATTCTGTGAGTCCGACCGACATAATGTATAAGAACTTCAATTTTTAAAATTTCTTTATCCTCCATCTATTTTTATAATTTTTTTAAGGGATATTTAGACTTTGGGTCACAGATAAGTTAGGATATTTATGTTTGGCTCTCCATAATAGACATAATTAGCGTTTGTATCTCCACTAAGTTAAGATATTTATGTTTGGGTCTCCATAATAGATATAATTAGTGTTTATGTCTCCTATAAGTTAAGAGTATTTGTGTTTGGTTAGACATAATTCAAAACCCAACTAAAAAATATAAAAATAAAACAAAACAAGAGAGAAAAAGGGGGTAAACAAAAAGAGAAAAACAAAATACAGGAAAAAATCGAAAAAATAGGAAAGGAAAAAAATCGAAAAAAACGACATCAATAAATTTATTATGGGAACAAAATTTTTGGGTATTCGTAATTTTAGAAAATATCGAGACCTAAAATAATTATTTCGGACAAATTTATTATGGAAATCTATTTCCATGTTTGGTTTAGGTTAAAAAATTATATTCTCGGAAATTACTAATATCCCTTAAGAATCGGTGGATATAATTCTTTTGCACGAAAAAATAAATTATTAATTTTTGCCCTTTTTTATATATTTTTTTAGCTTTTTTCGTTTTTGGTTTAATTTTGTCATTTTTTTCTCGATTTTCCTTCTTTTTTTTGTCTTCATTTTTCTGTTTTTTTAATTTTACTCATTTATTTTGCATATTTATTTTTATTTATTTATTTATTAGTTTTATTATTTGTTTATTTTGTTTTTTATTCATTTTTTAGTCGTGTTTTAAGAGTCAACCGTTAGTCAGACCCATATATTGTGGAGACCCATACACAAATATTCTAATTTATTGGAGACTCAAACATTAATTATCTGTATTATGTAGATCCAAACACAAATATTATAACTTATTGGAGACCCATCTAAATATCCTATTTTCTTTTAGTCATTACAATTTACTATTTTTTACTGTGTTACCTCTGTTACAATTATACTATTTGGCTCCAAAAATATATGGATGATATCATCTCCTATAATGTGGCATCTGATATGGCAGCTGACATAATAGCCGACGTGACAAATTTTAACTCAAAAAATTAATTACCCTTTTTTTTAATGTTAATGTTAATGTTAATATTAATGCTAATATTAATGTCAATGTTAATGCTAATATTAATATTAATGTTACTATTAATGTTAACATTATTGTTAATGTTAATATTGATGTTAATATTAATGTTAATGTTACTATTAATGTTAATGTTAATATTAATGTTAATTTTAATGTTAAGGTTAATTTTAATTTAAGATTAATCTTAATGTTAATTATCATGTTAATTTAATGTTTTTTTAATATTAATGTTGTGAAGTCCATGACTTTAATTTTATTTTTAATGTCCCTATTTTATATTGTTTGGTGAGCCTTTTGTTTTTAGCCCACAACTTGTTAATCATTTTTTTGTGTTATTAATTAATTACTAGTTAGTTATTTTTCAGCCCAATGATTTAAGTCCTGGAACCCACAACCCGAAGCCCAAACACAATAGGCTAACCATTCTCCCACTCATCCGAGTCTCTCTCTCTGATCCGTCCAACCCGTGCCCACGTACTCCTCTCCCTCTCCACTACGTAACCCTTAGCAGCAGAAACTCCCCCAATCCACATAAACTTCATTTTTCCACCATCACAATAACTCTTCTATCTCCCTAAGACCATCTTCAATGGGGGTTTCTATCTTCCCTATTTCTATGGAAGAAATTTATTTTAGAAAAAATTTCTCCCAATGGTGATTTCTATCACCATTTCTATCCTAGGTGGCAATGATGTAGGATGAAAACTTTCTAGGAGGGTTTCTACATGTAGAAACTCTTATAGAAATTCTCCTATCTCTCATGACAATTATTATTGGGCCCCACACCATTAAATTGGTCCTTTTACTATGTGACACAGGATAGAAATGGAGAACCATTGGAGAGCATTTTTTGTATGTATACAATTTCTATGTAGAAACTCTTCCAACTAGGATAGAAATCTTCTTAAAGTACAATGCCAAGTAGGATAAGAACTCAATTTTAGAAATCACCATTGGAGATGGTCTAACCGTTCCACCATTCTCCGATCCGCGACCACCACCGCGCTCCCCTCGCCGCCCTCTCCGATTACAGACCCCTCTCCCCCACCTTCTGAGTCCGTCCCCGCGCAACCCCGCGCCAGCCCGACAGCTTGGCGCCTCCCGCGCGTGTTCCCGTGCGCGTGTCCCGTCTCCGCGTGTCCATCCGTGTACGACACGTGTCCGTGCTCGTCGTTTCCATCATTTCCGGCGTTGTTCCGAGTCCGAGGCCTCCCCTCGGTACTCCTTCATCAAGCTTGGGTAATCCCTTTCCTCATTTTTCCATCTTCTGGTTGTTCACAGAACCATTTAGACCATCTGGCCTTAGGTTAGTTTCTGTAGATTATTAAACTAAGTTCTGTGTTTTGATTATTTGGTTTCTGTGGTGTTAAATTAGCAATGTGGTAATAATATACATATTAGGAAACTTTATACATGCTTATTTGGTATTAATTGATTTATGGATTAACCTTAATAATTTAAAATATGGTTTAAATGATTTAATTGGTTTAAATAAAAGTTAGGATTATCATTTATTTTGTAATGTTAATTTATAGAGATTCTAAACCGAATAAATGATTTAGTTATTTATTTTACAAAATAGTGGTAAATAATATTCATTTAAAAGTTATTATTTTAAATAAAAGTTTTGTTAGAAAAATTGTATTATAAATTATATATATTCTCCTTTTAAAATGATTTCTAATCAAAAATGTTTATAAAGAGATTAATATAATAAAAACTAATATTTATTTAAAAATTGTTATTTATGCAAGAAAATCGTATTTTATGCAAAAGTGTTATTTTAGTATTTTAAAAAAAATTATTTTTTCTTTATTACGAAAAATGGTTAAAAAATATATTTTCTAAGGGAAATCGTTTTATTAATATTGTTCGATAAATAATTTCTCTTAATAATAAAAATGTTCATTAATGAATTATTTTGGTATTGAATAACATTTTTAGTAACAATAACCGAAAAATAATTTCTAGCTAATTAAAATATTAGAATATTAGTTTTGGAAAAAAATCATAAATTTGGTAAAATATTAATTTATTAAATACAGTTAAAATATTATTTTCCTTATTTTGTGAATAATAGTCAAAAATGGGTTTTTAGTAAATCATATTTTCGCGTAATTTGGTAATTACATAAAAAATACTAATTTCTATAATACGATTAAATAATAATTTTCCTACCCTTAATTATTACGTTAAAAACTTGTATTTTTACTAAAACGATTATTTTGTAACTTAGTATCTAAAATATAAATATTTTTCAACGTTATTAACAAAATTATGTTATTTTCAACCCAACTAGACTTAGCCCTAATTAACTAGTTGGCGTTGCCCTTAAGGATTAGAGTGTAATTATTTCTAGCTGCTGAACCTGGTATTACGAATCTGTAGGTTCGGGACCCTAAGCCCAAACGGTTACCTGCTACTCGTCGCTTTCCATGTCAAGGGACTATCTGAGGCAAGTTATGGTTATGTTTTCTTGCATTTTATTTAGTAATTGTCAAGTTGCATGTTTAAACCACATTGCTACACGGAACCCTCTCCTAGGGTTCAAATATTGATTGATATTGATTGTGGGATATTGGGGGAATAGTGTAACGTTTATGACCAATATCCCTCATATTGCATATTGTTATTGTGCGAGCTTACCCCTCTTACACACGGGGATAAGCCATATCGCGTCGCTAAGATGCGATTGTACAACCCAAGCCGGTCATAGACGTTACATATTCAAATTACATTGTTTCAAGTATTAAATTGTTAAATTGCTGGAAAATATTGTTTCAACTGTTTAGCTTGCACTTTTTCGTTATTATTTGAAATGTGAGATACATATTCGTACTTGCTCCCTCCTGACTGGAGACCCAATATTTTTAGGTGACAGCGACGAAGAGGAGCTGCCTTATTACATTTTCTACGGGACATACTGTCACGCCCCAGAACCAGAATACTGGAGAGCGGGGGAATGACTCAGCCAGCTACGTATTACGGGTAGATGAATACCGTATAATACGATCAATGCTGTCTAAAGACGAGGGGGTGCATACTACATGAAAGTCTCACTATGGTCACTTCACATCTATTGTCTCAATCATTCGAACAAGAAACAGTAATAGAGAACATGTAAGATAAAGCAGTAAGGCGTCCCAAACGCTCTGTCAAAATGTTCTTGATATCTGGCTTTACAAAACATAGCCAGATTGATGTAGCAAAAGTATACACAATTGTTTATCAGCTGCAGCCTGACTTTAGTTACAATTATGTAAAAAGTAAGTACAAGACAATCCGACTAACATGTCGGTGCCAAACGGCAAGGTATAAAGTAGATAACAAAACGAGCGGGGAAGTAAGAAACCCACTCGAGTCCTCCTGCGATCATCCCTCTAGTGTTGACTATCTTGGAGGTAGAAGTAAGCTGGATCCTCGGGGACCGGCTCTAAATCTGGCCATGCAAAACCAGAGAGGTTAGACCTCTAATAGCAAGTACCACAAGGAAGCACGACATGAGAACTAAAACCAGTAATGAGAAATATAATAATAGATCTCTGCTTTCCACTAGGATTCACATCACATCACGATACTTCGAACCAACCTCCCAACCAAACAAGGACAGAAGTTGGCCCGTCATGTCCTGACATTCTGATCATCCCAGTTAGGTAATAGAGTAGGTACAGTGTACAAACAAATCATCTTGAACGGCCAATCAAATCCTACGGCTTGCTATTTTGAGTCCCAAGTTATCCTGGAATTTATGCAATAAAGGATTTCTCAGTTCTTACTATGCGCAAGCAAGGCTAGTTTACCCAGTCAATCAATTTTCGCCAATCATGAATTAGACGAGTCCCAGCGGGACTGTCACGCCCCAGAACCAGAATACTGGCAAGTAGGGACGGACCAGGCCAGCTACGTATACCAAAGTACTCCAGTACTCCGAAATAACGTATAAGCTGTATAGATGGGGGTTACTACTACAAGCCAACAGTCGATCCTAGGTCAAGCAATCCTAGGTATCTCAATCACAGGCAGTAAACAATGTACAAGAAGTAAGATCAACTGGAATATAAAATAGTAAAGCGTCCCAAACTATCATACATCAATGATCATGAAGCTAGTAATACAGAGTGAAGACTAGCAAGGGTAATAGTCATACATGATAAGCTCTAGCTATAGTCTAGAATATGCAAATCATGTTCTGGCCCGTAGGCTAAATATCAAGTCCAAAACACGAGCTAAAC
The DNA here is from genome assembly GCA_029216955.1 of Iris pallida. Taxonomy (NCBI): domain Eukaryota; kingdom Viridiplantae; phylum Streptophyta; class Magnoliopsida; order Asparagales; family Iridaceae; genus Iris; species Iris pallida. The sequence goes on along the minus strand of JANAVB010008800.1, from coordinate 8,155,999 downwards.
ACGTGCTCGGAGGCTAAACGCCACAAAAGAATAATGTACATAACTAGTGGGAGAATAAAATAGAAAACCCACTAAGGTACTCTGGTGCTCTGGGTAATCACCAACGAGTGGAAGGTACGGAAGATCCTCCGGGCTCCTCTATCAGATCTGGCCAAACAAAACCAGTGGGGTCAGACCCCCAATAGCAAGTACCACAAAGGAAGCCAAACTATGAACTAAACCAGCATGCAAATCATAGCAATGGACAGAGAGAGAGATAAGTAAGTACTAATCGAGACTCATGCACTTATCCCGAGAATAGAAGGACAATAAGTAAAGCAACATGTAGCATAAGGTAAAAGACATGTAACAAAATATAAACTGTGTACATGTAAGAAAAAGGAAGCATGTGAACATGAAAGATAAACTAGACATATGAGCATGTTAAGTAATCGGGACATGTGAGCATGTTATGTAACTGGAGCATGTGAGCATATGGTGAAGCCGAGCATGTAGTAGGAAGAATAGCATGTAAGGAATGACAGGAAGCTAAGTACTACAATAAGATAAACCAGAGCAAGACTAGACTAGACAAGAATGGACTCCATCCATCAATCACGGCCAAGCAATGATTACGGCTTGATACTTTAGCTAACTAGGGTTGTCACAATCCTAATTACTAACAAATGCAAGTCTGAGAATTCCAAGTCCAGCTCCTGCCTGCTACTACCTGAATGGTCCAAGCCAAAAAGAAAAGAAGTATAGCAGACACACTGCAGTAAGATACATGTGTCCTAAGGAGGTATAGCAGATACACTGTAGTAAGATACATGTGTCCTAAAGAGGTGCCCCACTCGACGGTGAGCTGAAAGTGTGCTCATCATGACAGATAGCTCCAAATCCCAATGTATATATATATATAATGCCAAGACCAAAGGGGCAACAGGTTACTGGGAAATTCTCAATGATCTAAGTAATCAAGCTAGTTGTTTAGTCCTTAACATTTTCTTGTTGGATTCCGGGTGTGGCATTCCGCAGAATCCATCCTAGACATGAGACATGCAAGACTGGACAAGACAAGCAAGATTGTGCACTACAACAAGCCACAACAAGACATGACAATATCAATATAAGAGTGCGCTACGACGAGCCACTATCAAGGAGCAAGACATGTACTAGAATCAAGAGTGCGCCATGACAGGCCACTATCATGTAAGCAAGAAAAAAACATGTTCAAGAGTGCACCACGACGGGTCACTGTCAAGTAAGCAAGAAGGCATGGCAACAATTATCATAGCTTGTAAGAAAGAATCTATCAAAAGACATATCATGGCATGTGGAGAAGAATAATCAAGGCTAAGTATATTTCATAAAATGGTTGAACATGTGCTAGTATCAAGGCTATATAGGTTGTACAATCATTATCTAATGAGCAAGATCATGTTATCATGTTAAGAAATCATTACAGTCGAAGAAAATATCAAAAACGGACAAAAACGGACCAAAACGGGCAAAAACAGACCAAAACAGCATAAAATGGCATACCGGCGGTATACTGCGGCATACCGGCGGTATACCGGCCTAAAGACAGAAAGTTTCTGGTGCAAAAAATGGCATACCGGCGGTATACTGCGGTATACCGGCGGTATACCGGTTTTTCAAACAGCAACAAAATTCAGAATTTTGCCAAAACTTGTTTCGGCCATAAAAACTTCGTTTTAAATCGAAATTCGGATTTTCAAAGGTCAAAATTAAATAGAATTGAATTTTCTACAACATGGAAGTATTAGTTTTCACAAATCAAAACATTTGATAGATCAATACCTCAAAATACTCCCAAACAGAGGTTCTCGGGACACCGAAACGGGTTCCGATTGCCACCAAACTTAAAATCCATGATATACAAACTATGTGAGGGCCTCATATATGTATATATGACTAAGATCCATGATGGTAACACTAGTATCACTCTTGATACCAAGTTTTCTACTAAGTCCATATTGGGTTTTAACAGAAAATCAAAACCTTGCTTAAACAAATTTTGGAAACATGCATATATACGAGAATCATAAGGAAAACATATTTAACAAAATGAGTTTGGAAAAATTCTAAGCATTTAATACCAAGGGAAACAAAAATGACAACAAAACAATATGGTTCATGGATTTGGCAAGATGTACTTGCCTAGGTTAAGCTCCAAGCCTAATCTTCTACTCCTCCTCCTAGGGGGTTAGACACCACACCAAGGCCTCAAGGCCAAGCTCTTGGCAAGCTCCAAGGGGGAGAGAAGGGAAAAAGAAATGAAAAGAGAGTGAAGAGAATGAAAAGAGAGAGGAGAGAGAAAGTGAAATGGTATATATAGAAGGGAAATTTAATCTTAGCCGTCGGATGGTGATCCATGTGAATATCTAAGTCAATCCTAGCCATTCAAACAAAACCAATTATCCATTGGGTAATGGGGTGCATCTACACTATTCATGAAAATATCTAAACACTATTCATCAAAATATCCAAAATACTATTCACAAAAATATCGAAAACACTATTCATAAAAATATCTGAAATCGAAAATATCTAAATTATGGAAAATCTGTCTGGACGGTATGCCGTCGGTATACTCCGGTATACTAGCGGCATGCCGGCCAAGGAAAAATCTATAAGTTAGGAAATTTTTTAAAGCATTGCGAAAACCAAGAAAATACGAAATACACTACAAAATACGTATTTGTATATAAATACCGATACTGTGAGACGAGTCTCACAGGGACGCCCGTCATTAATATACAATATTCAATAGATAATATAACCAGATACCGCTCCCTGCCCGTGTGGCAGATTTGCAGCATCTGTGGGGACCAGCCGGCCTGTCGGGCACTACTAGTCCCAAGAGGACTGCCATGTAAGAACTCGAGAATCCATTCTCTCCATGCAATCATTATTTTATTTAACTTAATAATCTCTATGTTGAGTGAAATCCCATGCCGTGGATCATGGTTATTCAAATGAGTACGTTCGTACGGGGTACGATATGCGCAACTCTACAATGATACCAGTGCGGTCAGGTTGTAGGTCTTACATAGCGTAATGCAACAATCAAAACTAACCACGGAGTAATCATGCCTTGACCATAAAGTACACATGCTTCTTTGGTAAGATAAATAAATAATAAATGAATTGAAGCCTGCATGTGCCTGTATGCCAATATTCGGGATTAGCCAGTCGATTACAATAGTTCATAGTTAATATGAACGTGTCTCATTCATTCAATTCAATAAGACGACTAACCAGTCTCGTAGTTCCAACTAGGAACACATGATCAATTATTAGTAAAATTACCCATCAATGTTAATTTGTACCAAGGCATGAAAGTCAACTAGTATTCAGTGGGGTCGAGTCTACAACTCTCAGGGTTTAATTCCAGTCAATCGGGGTATCTATAACTCAATTCACGACACATGGTACATCCCACGTAACAATCTATATTTAACAGAAACATCAACATATCATGATCATATCAAGTTTTATGTCAAAAGGCGTAAGGATATAAAATGGACGTTAAATATCTAATAAAATATCAATATACACAGGCTATAGAAGATCCAGGATAAGTAGGGTCAGCGTACGCTCAAGTCAGGCTACGCTCAAGTTAAGCTACGCTCAAGCCAGCGTACGCTCAGGTCAGGCTACGCTCAAGTCAAGCTAGCGTATGGACTCCATACGACTTCTCACTATCCAAGCCAGCGTACGCAAGTCATACGTTTCCAAAAGGCAGCGTATGAACTCCATACGACTCCTGACCATCCAAGTGAGCGTATGCAAGTCATACGCTCCCAAAAGGCAGCGTATGAACTCCATACGACTCCTGACCATCCAAGTGAGCGTATGCAAGTCATACGCTCCCAAAAGGTAGCGTATGAACTCCATACGACTCCTGACCATCCAAGTGAGCGTATGCAAGTTATACGCTCCCAAAAGGCAGCGTATGCAAGACACACGCTACCTAAAAAGACAGCGTATGGACTCCATACTGCGCTGCGCTAAAGAGCGCGCACAGCTCAGTGACACAAGCTAAAAAGCTAGCATACACTGCTCACTGTCTTCTCCAAACAGCAAGAACTCCATGGTTGCACATCAAAGTTTCAAAAGTCCATAACTTGGTCAAAACAAGTCCAAATCTAACTTTCCAAAGGTCAAAATTGGGTAGAATAAACTTCTTTACAACATGGAACCATCAAAACTTGTAAACAAAGAAGTTTGATAGATCAAAACCACCAAAATCCAAAAATAACTAATTTTTAGATCTACAAAAATTAAGACTTCGAAATAAAAAATGCCAAGTTCTAAACTCTCTTAGGATCTTGCGAGGAAGATAAATGAACTACAAAAATATGGGTTCTCATGGGGAGCAAGTTGTACTTGCCTACGGTTTGGTAGGCAGAGAGAGTAATGAAGAAGAAGAAGAGGAGTAATGGTGAGAATGTGAGTTTATGAGGAGAGAGAAAGAGATGTAAGCTTTAAATAGAAAAGGGGGTGGTAGGTGGGAGTTGGGCCGGGTTGTCCACCATGCACCTGAGAACCCAATAAGACTAAAGCAGGGAATAAAATACAGGAAATAAAATACAAAAAATTAATTACAGGAATTTAATTAACATGAATTTAAAGAGATCTAAATACGAAACAATACATGATAAATATTAAATAAATACATTTAAGCAGTACATGTATAAAAATACGCATTCTGGGAATGGGGAGTGACACATACTTGGGTCCCGCAGAGGCTGAACCAGGAACCCCAGAACCCTAGAATGTTGGCTTAGCACTTTCTTTTATTTTTCTTTTCAGAAAATAGTTGTAATAATTAAATATTGTTAATATTTGTTTTTTCCAGACCCTTTTCTAATTCAATAAAATATTTTTATTTTCGTTAGATTTCTGTATATTGTGTTTCACTGCTTGATACAGCTTACTGCCGCCGTCTCACAACGGTGTAGGCTGGGCATGATCCGACTAGACCCATTATATTGGAATCGGGTCGTGACATATTTTTAGTGGTGGCCCATGCAGGTCGGTCTGTAAACTGGTCTAGTCGACTTAGTCTAGACCAGCATGCAGTCCTGCAAATTGACCTAGGCCTAGATGAGACTTTAGGAAAACAGACTCTAGAAACAACTAGAACACTTAGATGATATTCACCCTGTTCCATCATAGGGCCAGAATTATATATTTAAAAAATAATTTTTGCTTGTTTATAGTTTCGTAGGTTACCTTACTTATGTTTGTACCTAAACCTTTCAGATCATGACTTATGTTCCAAAGCTATTCCTTGTTGGCTTTGCTAAACCATTTCAACTTGACTTTCTTGAATCAATAAGATTTATCTTTTAGCCCAACTTACCTAGCAAATTCTCAAACTTTTCTTGGACAAGAAATTATTTCAATAAAGATCTGTATTCTCTAAGTAATTTTGCCGAGAATATTCTCATTGGCTTCTTCTACTCAACTCGAAGCTCTGATACTTCTATCTTATCTTGTGTCCAACTCAATTAGTCAGAATCAGATTTGATCCATTCTGTAAGCTTAATCTTTGGAAAGGAAAATATCGGAGAACATATACTCCTCTGGACTTCAAACCAATCTCTTGGTTCTCAAGAGCTGCTGGAACACATTTATCTGATAAATTTTCTTGATTCCAGAAGAACGGACATCTACATCTTTTCCTATCATGATTAGAACTTTAGAATTCGTTTGAATTTTTTGGAAGCTCCTTTGAAATTCTCATGGACAAAGTTGAGAAAATATTCAGGGACCTAATATGGCTTCGTACATTTGCGTTGTAGTCATTTGTCTGAATTATGAAAACTGTGAGTTTACTGCAGCTAGTTGTGCACTAGCGAGGCATAGACTCTAAGTTGAAGTGATTTCAAGTGTTCATAGGTTTTCAGATATTATTGAGACTATGTCCTAAATTCAACAAAATTTTCCTTATGTTGCTCAGCCATGAAATGGATAAAGTTGATAGACTACTCGGTAGCTTATTATTATTCAAGTTATGGAGCCAAAAATTTACTGCAGTCAGGTGCACTCTGGCGAGGCATGAATTAGAGGCAAAGTGACTTCGGATATATTTGGTTTCCGAATATTATTAAGACTATATCTATACGATGATTGTCCTTTTTGCACCATCAAATTATTCTGACTTTTATCTGGTTAGAGGATTTATATTTCTAGCGGTTGTCTCCGCCTTCAGAAATATATTATCTGATTACATTCATGTCATAGTTATTCAAATCACTCTCGCTATCCTACTATCATACAACTTGTTTGCTTTTCCTGAGTCACAAACCCTTATACCTCAACCCAATTTGATTTGGAATTTTTAGTCCCTCATCTCAGAAGATTCTATTACTTTTGCCTCCTCAATAAGCTGGTGACGTTCGTTTCTTTGTTGCCTTTCCTGTTTCATGAGACCTCATTTGATTTTTCTCCCATCTTATAATCATTGATTATATTTTAATCGTACCTAGACTTTACTTGTGCCTAAAACGATCACAACAAAATTTCTAACTCTATCTCAGATCATATCTAGATAATTCTGACCGTGCCTATATTTTATCATTGTACCTAGTCATCATGCCTCGAATCTGATTATGCCTGATGATTTAAATCTGGAACGATCTATAGCAGGAATTTATCGAGTACATGAGTTATGAGATAAAGACGAGATAAAATGAACAGTTGTAATTTGAATCAAGGAAGGTATAATTAATGATGTGAATATCAAGCAAATTGATATTGTAGATTAGAGGTGATTAAATGATAAGCATAGAGATGCACTTTAGGAAGGTGTATGATGAATCAGAAAATATATAAAGAACGACTGAAACAAGAAATTTTGGACTTAATGCGTATTTAAAGTAAGGATGAAAATCGTATGAATTGAAGAGTGCAAAAAATTTTAAATCAGAAACCAGAGATACAAGGATTGTAAATAATACAAGGTTGAGATATGTAATAAGGTATAATTTTGACAGAGAAAAATTTGGTCAAATGATACAGTAAAATTAAGATAAAGGATTCGAGCTTAAGCATGATAATTAAATTTTGTTGAGATTTTGGGATCAAATATGGAAAATGAGGATTTAGAATCAAGATATACACATGTTGATGAAATGGACGTCTAAATAAATTACAGAATGATCGCATATGAGTAAGGAAGGATAAATTTTACTAATCATGACAAATTGGAGTATAGAAATAAGATGTTGGATTTTGAATGTGATATTCGGCTACTGAGACTTGATACTAGAGTATTACGACAATATGGAGTGTACCAAATTATGATATTTTGGTCAAGAATGAATAAGATGTATAAGAATATGATTGGAACACATGTAGTGGTATGTTTTAGAATTAAAATTTGGATATATATTGACAAGCTGAAGGAATTACAAAATATATTGCAGAATATTATATGTGTTTAGTGAGAAAAGTTAGGAAGACAAAATTTTCAAGATTATGACAGTGATTGATACTTCAAGGATGACAGCAGAAATCCATAATTTTGGATAATGACTCTGTTTCTAAGGAGGGAAGAATGTTAATTGAAAATAGTGGATAAGGTTAATGAAGATATTGTACTAGATGAATTTTGTTATGGGACAGTTAGCCTAACTAGGCATAAGGCTGTTGAGGAAGAATATCCAGACTGGTTTGAGGCATGATTGCATGATTGTACCCCGACCCTTACCTTAAAATTTCGAGGACAAAATTTACTAAGGAGGGAAGGTTGTGAAGCCCATGACTTTAATTTTATTTTTAATGTCCCTGTTTTATATTGTTTGGAGAGCCTTTTGTTTTTAGCCCACAACTTGTTAATCATTTTTTTGTGTTATTAATTAATTACTAGTTAGTTATTTTTTAGCCTAATGATTTAAGCCCTGGAACCCACAACCCGAAGCCCAAACACAATAGGCTAACCATTCTCCCACTCACCCGAGTCTCCCTCTATGATCCGCCCAACCCGTGCCTACGTACTCCTCTCCCTCTCCACTACGTAACCCTTAGTAGCAGAAACTCCCACAATCCACATAAACTTCATTTTTCCACCATCACAATAGCTCTTCTATCTCCCTAACCGTTCCACCATTCTCCGATCCGAGACCACCACCGCGCTCCCCTCGCCGCCCCCTCCGATTACAGACCCCTCTCCCCCACCTTCTGAGTCCGTCCCCGTGCAACCCCGCGCCAGCCCGACAGCTTGGCGCCTCCCGTGCGTGTTCCCGTGCGCGTGTCCCGTCTCCGCGTGTCCATCCGTGTACGACACGTGTCCGTGCTCGTCGTTTCCATCATTCCCGGCGTTGTTCCGAGTCCGAGTCCTCCCCTCGGTACTCCTTCATCAAGCTTGGGTAATCCCTTTCCTCATTTTTTCCATCTTCTGGTTGTTCACAGAACCATTTAGACCATCTGGCCTTAGGTTAGTTTCTGTGGATTATTAAACTAAGTTCTGTGTTTTGATTATTTGGTTTCTGTGGTGTTAAATTAGCACTGTGGTAATAATATACATATTAGGAAACTTTATACATGCTTATTTGGTATTAATTGATTTATGGATTAACCTTAATAATTTAAAATATGGTTTAAATGATTTAATTGGTTTAAATAAAAGTTAGGATTATCATTTATTTTGTAATGTTAATTTGTAGAGATTCTAAACCTAATAAATGATTTAGTTATTTTATTTACAAAATAGTGGTAAATAATATTCATTTAAAAGTTATTATTTTAAATAAAAGTTTTGTTAGAAAATTGTATTATAAATTATATATATTATCCTTTTAAAATGATTTTTAATCAAAAAGGTTTATAAAGAGATTAATATAATAAAAACTAATATTTATTTAAAATCGTTATTTTGGCAAGAAAACCGTATTTTATGCAAAAGTTCTATTTTAATATTTAAAAAAATTATTTTCCCTTTATTGCGAAAAATGGTTAAAAAATGTATTTTCTAAGGGAAATCATTTTATTAATACTGTTCGGTAAATAATTTCTCTTAATAATAAAAATGTTCATTAATGAATTATTTTGATCTTGAATAACATTTTTAGTAACAATAACCGAAAAATAATTTCTAGCTAATTAAAATATTAGAATATTAGTTTTGGAAAAAAATCATAAATTTGGTAAAATATTAATTTATTAAATACAGTTAAAATATAATTTTCCTTATTTTGTGAATAATAGTCAAAATGGGTTTTTAGTAAATCATATTTTCGCGTAATTTGGTAATTACATAAAAATACTAATTTCTATAATACGATTAAATAATAATTTTCTTACCCTTAATTATTACGTTAAAAACTTGTATTTTTACTAAAACGATTATTTTGTAACTTAGTATCTAAAATATAAATATTTTTCAACGGTATTAACAAAATTATGTTATTTTTAACCCGACCAGACTTAGCCCTAATTAACTAGTTGGCATTGCCCTTAAGGATTAGAGTGTAATTATTTCTAGCTGCTGAACCTGGTGTTACGAATCTGTAGGTTCGGGACCCTAAGCCCAAACGGTTACCTGCTACTCGTCGCTTTCCACGTCAAGGGACTATCTGAGGCAAGTTACGGTTAAGTTTTCTTGCATTTTATTTAGTAATTGTCAAGTCGCATGTTTAAACCACATTCCTACACGGAACCCTCTCCTAGGGTTCAAATAGTGTAACGTTTATGACCAATACCCCTCATATTGCATATTGTTATTGTGCGAGCTTATCCCTCTTATGTAAGCCCCTAATTTTCAAAATAATATTTTTATAATATTAAATGGCTTTTATATATTTAAAATAGATTAATATAATTACTAGGAATTTTTCTAGAATTTTTAAATGATTTTTAAATAGTTTTTAAATCAAAATATATCATTCTGTAATAAATTGAATTGTTTTAATATCGTTTTATAATTTTTAAATTTGTTTTAATGTTATTTTGCAATTTAATAATTTGTTTTGGTTACAGTTTGTAAATGATATTTGCAAACTGATAGGTTTTAGGTTTTTCTGCCAAACCCCAAAAATTGGGGGACCCGACTGCAAAACCACCGTCACCCCCCCTCCCCTACGTTCTGGCCAGCTGCCCCGACGACCGCTTTCTCCGCCTTTTCCGGCCGACCTAAACCCTAACACCGACCTCTCCCCCCTATAAATACCCCCCCAGACTAAACCCTAACCCTAGAACGCCACCATGACCCCACAGCGCCGCCTCCACTCTTTCTTCCCCGACGAAACACTAACCCTAACCCTAACTCCGGCGACCACCCTAGCGCCGCCTCCACAGCCGACGTCGACGCTCGCCACAACCACCACTCGACGTGTCTCGTCGAGGCGAGTGCAGCGCCACCCGAGCGCCGCGACCACAACACCTCTAGCCGCCGTCAGCACCCTCCACAATCCCTAGCTCGACCGGACACGTAGGTAACAGCTCTAAAAACCGTGTCGTGCGTGTCCCAATCTCACCTATGTGACTCGCCAGGACACGAGCAACGCGATGGTAAGTCAGGACACGGCTGACTTGGGTCGTGCGTGTCGTGCATGGCCAAGACACGGGGACTCAGCCGTTCTTCGTGTCCCTAACAGTCAAAATACGAAGTTTGGGCTATCGGGTCAAAACCCGCTAACCAAAAATCTAACTTAAAATTAACTCTAACCTATTCCCTAACACATGACTTGGGCTGACCCCCTGGCCAGCCCGAGCGCGCTCAAACCCGACCCCCCCTGGCCGAGTTCGAGCCCCCATTCCCTGTTTTGTTTTTGTTTTATTTTATTTTATTATATATGTATATATGTATATAAGTATTTATATATATATATATATATATATATATATATATATATATATATATATATATATATATATATATATAAATATAAATATATTATATATATATAATGTTTTATGTATATATATATATATATATATATATATATATATATATATATATATATATATATATATATATATATATATATATATATATATATATATATTTGTATTTAGTATATATATATATACTAAAATATATATATATATATATATATATATATATATATATATATATATATATATGTGTGTGTGTGTGTGTGTGTGTGTGTGTGTATTTATTATATGTATATATATATCCCTTATATGTATATATAAATATTGTTGTTGTATATTTATATATGTATTTCAAATTCTACCTTGTACAAAATATTATTATGTAAAATTTCACAAGTTATTTTATTGTATATTTTGTTACTTGCAATTTTACCACTTTAAAAATATATTATTATTATTTAAATTTCTGTATTTTATTTGTTATGCCCAATTGATGTCCAAATCTAGCATGGGTTTTTGGGCCCAATTGTGTCTAATATATTCTGAGTCTGTACAAGTTATATTGGACTTGATTCATGGCTCTGGGTCCTGTATCTGAACTTCGGTTCAATTTCAAATACATGGACAAAATAGTAAATAATTAATTAATTATTTTCCAGAAAGTGTTGCTTGCTATTTTTGAATATATATATATATATATATATATATATATATATATATATATATATATATATATATATATATATATATATATATATATATATATATATATATATTTTAAGTATTGTAAAAATTTAGGAAAAATTGTATTCAAATACTATTTTAATTTAGATAATTTATTATAATTTTTCCAGCATTTAATAAGTACATTTGGTATTTTATAAAAATAGAAAAAACAGAACTCATTTTCAGTATATATAGGCTTGCTGATTTTTAATAAATATTTATGAAGGTTTATAACTTCCAGAATAATTAGTATAAATTTTTATAATTAACAAAGATCATTATGGTACTTTAGTTTATGTAAAATTGAGCTTTTTGTCTATCTCAAAAATTGTTGAAACATAGTGTACAGTTTGATTTATTTATTGAATAATTACGTTTTTTAATATTTTGTGTTGTTTTGAGTTATAGTCGTATTGGACCTCACCCCGCACTAGTGTAAAGGTCCTAGAAAGTTAGTTAGAGTATTGTGTCACCTCACATTGGTCTCCTATGCTAAAGTCACCATTTGGCTAGGTGTCCAGTTAGAAAGTCGTGTTGCACAACTAGTGTCTTAGTGTTTAACCTAGTATAAAAACTAAGTTTATGTGTTATTTCTACAGTGACGAGTCACCAGGCATCTATAGCATTTTTATTGCTGCTTTGCTTTGCTAAAGATAAGTACTTCTACAAACTTTACATACTGTTACAACAATGAACTGTGATTCCAACCATGTTAAATGCTGATCCTTGGAGTAGCAAGTCAAATCTTCACATGTTATATTATTTTCAGTCCCTACCGTGTTTAGAACAATTTTATATCTCTCACATGATTAAAATTTGGGTTATGGGGAAACTGATAGTTGAGTACGTGATCATGCCCCCTTTATCATACCGAGCAAAGTTTCATTCTACATGTTACTGCGCCGTAGGCCATTATCCCGTATTTCTGTACGGATGTACACATATGCTTGTACACTTGTACGTATGTACATTTTATTTACATGTGCCACAGCACATTGTACACCTATTGACGATCACGTACCTGCTACAGTTTTAAACATTACATATACATCTGTCTCTATGACATATGTGTCCTTGCCATGATAGATTATGATGTGCCATGATTCCAATTTATTACATTCCTGTTCATTTCATGTTACGTATATTTAGTTTGCTAGAATCAGTACTTGCTCCCGTCCTGACATGATAACGTTGTAGGTATACTTACTGAGGAGGAGTTGCTCTGTGATTCATATTATGGAGTTACTGCCGAGGACCAGGCTTTATCTTACGAGGATGTACCTGCGGGGAAACTCGTCTAGTTGTCTATTTACATTTTGGACTTTTGAGAGTAGTCATGTATTAGACTATGTATTTTGTGACTGGACCTGTATCCAGCTTTATATTTCGGACTTGTACTTGGACTTACTATTATACGAGATGACTTTTGTGTTTGGGAACAATTCTGACTCTTTATTACTTATAGAACTGTTAGCACATTTTAGTCTTATCTTGTTATCTTTAGAACAGCTTACTACGCTTTATCTCAAGCGTAGGCTGGACATGACTCGGCCCTGCCCAACAATTTGGGTAGCGGATCGTGACATATTTTTAGTGGTGGCCCATGGAGGTCCTGACTAAATTGTTTGGTTACGTCATTGTACCAAGCTTGCCTGCAATTAGGAACTTAAGGTAATTAGACAACATTAGGAATGACGCTTAGAACATCTAGAAGATTACTAGGATTGCAACATAGGAAACGCATCACATACTCGCTATTACAATTGGATTTTCTTATTATTTATGACTGTTTACTTAAAGAGTCCTTATAAGTCCCTTTTATTTATTTAGATGGTGCTTACCCGCTCATCCCAGTATGTCACACCTGAGAATGGCACACTCCCTATCCAGTCAGTTGACCAGTTGACCGATACACCCCCACCTCTACCTACCATATTCCTCCATTCCACAAATCCACAAACCCAGATACCTCCACCACCTTCCACATCACAGTCCCAGCTGGACCCGATACTCCCACCACCACCTATCACTATACCTACCTAGGCTTTCGTCACACTCGACGGGAACCAACTGCTCACTCTGATTCAGGGGTTCCTAACGACCCATCAGGAGCAGACCACCCTACTCCGCCAGAGCATGGAGCGTTCTGAGGAACGTACCGTGGTCCCACCACCTGTAGAGCCACGGCAGAGAGCAGGGACAATCAAGGACTTCATGGGTCTGAACCCCAAGGAGTTCTTAGGGACTGAGGGCATAGTAGTTGCAGATGACTGGCTAGACTCGGTAGAGAGGAAGCTCCTTGGAGCTAGGTTGCCGAATGACCTCCAGGTCGAGGCAGCGAGATTTTTGCTAATAGACTTGGCAGGAGTTTGGTTCCGAAATGAGCCGCTATTCGCGAGAGGGAGGGCCACTTGGGATCAGTTCAAGACCCAATTCAAGAAGAAATTCTTCTCGACCACTGCTAGGGTAGCCATGGGGCTACGATTCCAGAACATCCAGCAGGAGAACCGTTCTGTTGACGAGTATACGGCAGAGTTTAGTCGCCTGAGCCGTTTCGCTCATAGTCTAGTTACAGACCCTAAGGAGATGACGCGTAGGTTTTGCCATGGTCTAGTTCCAGACATTGGCATTCTTATAGTGGCGAACGGTACGACTGACTACTATCAGAGCCTAGAGTTGGCCCGGAGAATAGAGGAGCGTCTTCTGTCTTACAAGAGGTCGGCTTCTGTACATCTCGAGGGACCGTCCAAGCGTCAGGCTTTCCAGCTGAGAGCGCCGACGTCGCACCAGCAGACATACCGTCCCCCTACACCACATCACCCGACCCCGCCAGTTAGAGCCCCGGGACCCCGGCAGCAGCAAAAGGGAGCTTTGTGTGGATTCTGTAAAAGACCAGGGCATAATTACTCCGTCTGTAGGAAGAGGTTAGGACAGTGTTTAGTTTGTGGGTCTGCCACCCATCAGTTTTGGGACTGCCCAGTAGCTAGGGTACCAGGTGCCGAACCACAGTCTAGAGGACAGCCGCTTTCGACTCAGCAGCAGAGGTTTGGGCAACATCTGCAGCAGCAGAAGGGACCCCAGGGGAAGACTTATAGTCTAGCCCTTGAGCCGGAGTCGGAGCAGGTTTCGGAGCCAGATTATTTGGCTGACGTCATCACAGGTCATGTTTATTTGCATACTTTTCTAGCTCTATGCTTGTTTGATTTCGGTACATCTCATAGCTTTCTGTCATTAGAGTTTATGCATAAATACCACTTAGTAGCTACACCTACCGAGGAGATTAGTAGAGTAATGACGGGAGGCAGACCAGTGCCCATTAGAGCTATCTATAGATGCCCTTTTACTATAGCTCGGAGAGAGTTTAGGGGACGATTCTTTGTGATGCCACTCCCCAGGTATGATATCATATTGGGGATGGACTGGCTTAGCTATGCCCATGCACCTATAGACTGTCATGAGGGTAGTATTCTGTTCAGTCCCCCAGGTACGACACCATTCAGTGTCAGGAGGACAGGGCCGGAGATCAGCCTAGAGCCGAACTGTTGTGGGACAGTTGGGGAGATAGCACCGCCACACCCTATCATTAGGGAGTTTATGGATGTATTCCCAGAGGATCTTCCAGGACTTCCGCCTGACAGAGATGTGGAGTTCACTATAGATTTAGTGTAGCTCCCCTTCCCGAATTTTTTTTTTGAAATATTTAATTATTCCTTTATTTGATTTAATATTGATTTTAGAATTTTTGTAAATAATTATTTAGTTAATTATTACGGTAGATGACATTAGCCATGGTTGAGTTTTGAAGTACCAGACGACTAAGAATCATGGCACGGATAGCGCAGTGGCGTGCCTTGACTAGTGTATTAGCCATGACAGGGAAGGCTGAGACATAGTGATGCCCTAACTAGGAAAACCAGGCCAAGTTACGACTTAACCCTATGAAACATTTTAATTATTTATTAATTATATTATTGACTTATAGGAGATCTGATTTGTGTCGATTTAGCTCGGACTAGACCCGAACCGAAACCGGGCCCATATAATATTGTAGTGATACCAAAGACGACCATGTAGGCATATTTTAAGTGTGTACAAATATTTTGCTAAATTATTTTGGGTATTGATGTACTTTTTATTATTTGAATATTGTACAAAAATTGGTATTTTATTATTAAATATTGTTTCACCATATTTGTACCATTTTTTGGGACCCGGATAAGGGTGAGTAGTATGGATTCACCAAACCACCAGTTAAGTATTATTTTATTATTTTGTGGTGATTAGATAAATATAATTATTACTATTAGATATTATCATTATTGGTTAATTAAGTATTTATTGATATATATATATATATATATATATATATATATATATATATATATATATATATATATATATATATATATATATAAGAGGTATATACATAAATGGATGGGTGTATATATTGATATATATATGTGCATGTGTAGATAGATATATATGTATAGCACTATCCTAGAAGAATATTGCTAAGATTATATTAGAATTTTCTGAATATTATTTAAGGATACATGTATATTATTTGTTATTATATATGTGTGAATACGTATATAGATATATAAATATATATATGTAAATAGATATTGTATATGTGAGTATGTATACATATATACATATATATATTATATGTGTGTAAATATGTGTATATGCGTATATATATAAATACATAAGTGATTATATATATATAGATATATATATATATGCTAATATATAAATATACATATATGCATATGTGTGGATGTATATATATATATATATATATATATATATATATATATATATATATATATATATATATATATATTAAAACTTTTTGATAGAATAAAGAATTCCAAAACAAAAGCCAACCAAACCGAGCCTAGCTGAAACATCAGCACCGTAGAGCAAACCAGTCAAACCGAGAACTCATGAACCAAATACCCCACACGGCCGTATAATCCAAACTCAGTGAAAGGGAGCCAGCCCAACCCGACAAGCTGAGACCCAAGCCCATCAACAGGCTCGCACATGAAGCCCCCATCCAGGCCCAATAGCCCAGCAGCATAAGAGGAACCCGACCCAGCAGCAGCTGAGCTCTCTCAACAGTTTAGAACCCAACCCTAATCCCCTGTTTCGACCAAAGGTATATATATATATACATCTGTATATCAGAGAAAGAGGAGTTCGAAACCGCTCGAAACCCTAAAATAACCCTAAACGCAGCAACCCTACCTCGTCCCCTACCTTTGGCGCACAGCCTGACGGCCCTGCACCGCCGCCAAGTCGCCGAAGACCGCCAGAGCGCGCACAGGCGCGGGATAGGCAGCAGCAGCGGTACACCGAGGTACCAATTTCACTATTATATTTCTTCGCGTATACTCGACGATTTTCAATTCTGTAAAATCGTATGGACAGCCCATATAACCCTCTAGGAACCCATATAGCTGGTTTGTATCGAGTCGATCCAGATTCGAAGAGAGATTGGCTTAAGGCGAAGAAAACTCTGTTTGAAAACAGAGTTTATAACGCACACCACACCCAACTTGGAAGCCGGATTTTGATATGTGCTTTAATAGATTTCAAAATCTAATTGAACACGTCTGTTGACAACATATACGAGATGGCAACCCTATTTATAAATTTATTTTTCATCTATTATATTGCTGTTAAATTATCTTCAAAGTTCGAGAAAAACCTATTTTTAAAACTGTCCAAAACTTGAAAAAATATTCGATACGACGTGCGTCCCGCCAATCCGGGCGACGTGGTCGCGAACCAAAAGCATCGAAAGGTGCATAACGGCTTCGTGGTCGTGTGGGCTTTGACGGAATTCAAATTGGTCGCGTGTGCGTGACGAATTTGATGCGTATCCGTCGAAATTTACCGTATCGGCCTCTGTGCAAGTTTTACAATTACTTTGTGCACGTTCGTCAGATCGAGACGAAAATTATGCCATCAGGACCGTATCATTTTTTTGGTCCTGCATGCCAAGTTTGGTTCAATTCTGAGACAGTTGATCGGATCGCCATTTTGTGGGCCCCACGATCCAATTCAACGGGTGATTTTGTGCACGGCCCACCGAAATCTAAAATTGGACATACCATTGGGTTTGTATCATCAAAACGAATCCGTAGACATAGTTTGACGACTTTAGAGACCATTGATCCTGAAACACTTTTCGGTGTAAAACGGGTCCAACGGCGGACATCGTTTTGGCCCAAAATTATCGTTTTGTCCCTGTGTCCAGAATTGGACTTAAGGACATGCAATCCTAGCTAATTTGACTATTCTGAGAATGTTGCCAATGTTTGTTTCAGCTTTCGGAGACAGTTGTGATGACTTGGACTGTATGGCTTACCAGTTGACTATATATTTGTTGGATCTGCGTGCAACCACCAGGCAAGTATACCTTGCCTTCCTCTACAGTTTTATTTAAAAGCATTATATTTCATTTTCCTAGTTTTAACTATTTATAGACATGTGCTTTTCGTATTATATTCTTTTGAGTTATTTTCATTGCATATAGTCGTGTTCATGTTTGGTGTCACGCCCCAGAACCAGAACACTAGAGAGCGGGGGCAGACATAGCCAGCTACGTATAATGAAATGGGATCCACTCCACTATACGGTCACGGCTGTCTAGATATATGAGGGTTTATCTACAAGCCATCAGTCTCTTATGGTCAATAACAAGCCTAGTGTCTCAATCATAAGCAAGTAAGTAAATGTTACAAGATGTAAGATCACCAAATATACAATAGTAAGGCATCCCAAACATTACATATTCAGCTGATCATGAAGCAAGTCATTACAAAATATGAAGACTAGCAAGAGTTTAGTCATACATGATCAACCCTAGGTTGCCAATCATGTTACAGCCCGTAGGCAGACAGTAAGTAAAAATATACACGAGCTAAAACTTACTCGGCGGCTAAACGCCTCAAAAGAATAACTTTACAATAGAGTGGGAGAGCCAAAATGAACCCACTCGTTGCCAGGATTCCGTCTAGTGGTCACCATATGGCTGGAAAGTCGGTAGATCCTCTGGTGCTGCTCCGGAATCTGGTCATACAAAACCAGCTGGGTCAGATCCCAGAAAGAGCAATTGCCACAAAGGAGGCTTCACTTAGGAACTAAAACCAGCAATTAGCACAAAACATAATTTCATAGTAAAAGACAGTAATTAAGGAAAAACATGGCAGGTGATATACGATGAGATAACCATGGGACTATTCAGATAACCAGGTTACAACCCGTAAACCAAACAAGGACCGGGGTTGTAACCCTTCGTCTGAACAGAACTTGGTTTTTCCCACCATTTATCAGCAAGATAATATAAGAAATCAGGACATGTGACAATCTTATACAGGATCAAGACAAGACTAGACAGATTACACCTTATCCAACAATCACGGCCAAGCAATAAGTACGGCTTGATACTTTAACTAACTAGGGTTATCACAGTCCTAGTTACTAACAAGATGCAAAGAGATTTCCAAGTCCAGTTACCCGCCTGCTGCTACCTGAGTGACCCCAGCAAAAGAAAAACAAGTATAGCAGACACACTGCAGTGAGATACATGTGTCCTAAAGAGGTGCCCCACTCGACGACAGGCTGGAAATGTGCTCATCATGACAGATAGCTCCAAGTCCCATGTATATATATATATATATAAGGCCGGGATCAAAGGGGTAACAGGTAACTGGGAAAGTCTCTTCATGAACTACTGTATTATTCTAGTTATTAGCCTTAGCCATTTACAGTAGGTACCCCTGACCGTGGTACTCAGGGGTCCCTGTCCTAGACATGATGCAAGACAATACGGGTTTATTTGTACAAGCACAATCGTCCACAGTATCCAGGTCATTCATACTTGTCATGTCGGGTTAGCCGTCACAACAGCATTTCGAGAAGTATATCATGTCAGGTTTATCATGTCAAGAGTGCGCCACGGCGGACCACTATCAAGAATTATCATATCAAGTTATCATGTAAGTTATCATATCAAGTGTAATTGTCAGGAGTGCGCCACGGCGGGCCACTATCATGTCATGTCATTCATTATTACTAGTCAAGAGTGCACCACCACGGGTCACTGTAAAGTCATTCTCATTTATCAAGAAGGGAAGAAACTTGCACAATTAAATAATAATATAATATATATAATATATATATATTCTTGAAGCCAAGGAGAAACTCTACAACTTTCATGTTGGGAGTGGAAAGAAATTCTGACCACAATTCAGGCAAATAAAACATTTAAACAATCAAAGTGGACCCCATGCGGCCCAAAAGTGGGAGAACATACATGCGACCAAAGAGAGCGGAAGGCCACCCATGCGGCCAATATAACAAAGAGGGCATAAAATCAAGTAAGACAAAAGTAGTGGGACCCGTAATAATTGCAAGCTCCCACTTCAGCAAGCAAGTTAACTAGAAGAAGCTATGTGGGACCCCCACAATAAGTGCAGCAAGGAAAAGATACACGTGAACCATTTAATTAATGGTTCACGTGCCAAGAGAAATAAATATTAGATTGCCATGCGGACAACACAAAAAATTATCACGCAGCAACCATCAAACAAGGGCCATACGGCCAAATTTTTTACGTAGGCCATGCGGCAAAAATAATAATATATAGGCCATGCGGCCACAAAGTAAGCTTGTATTTAGCAAACAAAGAAATGCCATGGGGCCCACAAAATACAATTGTACAAATATTCATGCATTAATATAATGCATTAATACACATGCATAAATACAAAATACATCTTGTAATCCCATGCGGCCAACCTACTGCTCCCTTATGCGGCCATGCATTTCTTTGCATATGCGGCCAACTAATTAGCTTGCAAATACATGCAAGCCAATACTCATGCATTAAATAATGCAATGCAGCCAACTTTATATCCATGCAACCACTTAAGCTAAGCTGATGCATGCAATATGTTAAGGAAAAATCAATGTAAGGCCATTCATTTAATTTCCATGCTACCACTTAAGCTAAGTTGATGCATGCAATATGTTAAAGGAAAAAAAACCATGCGGCTCATTTATTCCCATATGCGGCTAGCTACTGTGGATTTACATGCAGACAAGGTAATATTAAAAGCAAGTAATATTAAGAGTAAGCCATACGGCTCACTTGCATGATGGTATATGCAAATTTTAATGCATTAAATAATACAATTCTATGCGGCTCTTCTATAATAGCATGCAAGCAATATTAAATATGTAACATGGCATTTGGCCATATTATATTAAATATTCATAGGCCTATGCGGCCACTAACTTTTGCATGCAAGCAAGCAATTACCAAGCAAATATTTAATGCATGCATGCAATTAATGCTTGCAAGGCCATGCGGCTGGGAAAAACCACTTGCCGCATGAAATAGTCATGCGGTCAAGTACTGTTCTTCTCCTCCAATTTCCGAGAAGAAAAACACCATGAAGCCATGCTTCCAAGCTCCATAATTCCATCATCCAGAGTCCAAATCCGAACTTCCATAGGTCAAAATGGGGCAGAATGAAATTCTCTACAACATGGAACCATCAACTAGCAGAAATACGCAAGTTTGACAGATCGAAATTCATGAAAATCAAAAATACCACAAAGCTAGATCTACAAGAAATTAACTACAGAAATTAAAAATGCTAAGTACTAAAGTGGGTTAGAAACACATAAGGAAGACAGTGGAACAATAAAAATGGGGTTCCTCCATGAAGCAAGATGCACTTGCCTAAGCTCTCCACTCTCTCAGGTTGGTAGAGAAGAAGAAAGTTAATGTGGAGAGAGAAATGTGTGGTGGGATATTGAATGAAGGTGGTGGTAGGTGGGAGTGGTTTGGTTCACATAAAAGCAAGCAAAACCGAACCAAGCCAAACAAACCGAACCGAACCAAGATAAACCAATCAATGAAATGCCAAAATAAATCAAGCAGGAAGACATACAATACGGGTCAAAATACGTACACGTATTCCAAATACGTAATACGAGATATGGGCATTACAACTTTATCCACCTTAAAAGAATTTCGTCCTCGGAATTTAATCAAGTGGCTAGAGATGCAAGGACAAACTATACTAAGCAATCAATCAAACAATCAATCATGTGAGCAAGGAATTTGAAGGTACGAGGGAGAGGGAAGATATCCTGCTAGGAACCTCTCTGCCAGTTCTGAATCTGAGCTTGGACCAGGGCATACTGCTGGGGTCTCTGCTGCTGGAAGACTTGAGCCTGAGGCGGCAATGGCCTCGGAGGCTGCTACTGCTGCTGCTACTGCACTGGTGCTGGTGCTGGTCCACTTACCGAGGGACTAGTCTGGACCGATGACGAACTGGCCCTATTCGGACAGGACCCTATCTTGTGGTCTGGAGCCCCACAAACCAAACATAATCCCAGTGCTCTGCGACATTCCGAAACAACATGTCCTGGCTTCCCACAATAAGTGCATCCCACTGCGGAAGACTGCTTCTGCTTCTGTTGCTGAGGGGACGTGACCGACGTCACTGAGGCCGCCTGCCTCGGAGTTCCAATTGTCAAAGCCCTGACTGCCGGGGCTGGTGCTGTCGATTGGGTCATCTGGCCATGAGATCGCTTCCGACCTCCGGTCCTGTCCACGATTCTGTGGGAGGTATACTCGTGCCTCCTGGCTGCCCTCAGTACCGCATCGAAAGTCTGATGCTCAAACTGCTCCACTGCTAGCAGAATCTCTAAGTGGAGTCCCTGCTGAAACCGCTGGGCTCTGTCAAACTCGGTCGCCACCAAGGTGGGAGCAAACCGACTAAGCCTGGAAAACTCGGCCGTATACCCATCGACCGTCCTGCCCATCTGCTTTAGATTGGTGAACTTGGTCTGTAGATCGTACCGAGCTACAGCATCGAAGTACTTGGTCTGGAATCTCTCTCTGAATACTGCCCATGAAATAGGGGCCACTAATCCCATGGCTTGTGCCGCCTACCAGCTGCGGGTAAGATCCAATAGCTGTAGGCGCACCACGGCCACCTTCTCATCTTCTGGGGTCCTGGCTGCTTCTAGAATTACCTCTATGTCCTGAAGCCAAGTATCTGCGACGATAGCATCTTCGCTGCCATCAAAGAATGGAGGGTTCAGGCGCTTGAAACTGTTCGATGCACTGTTCCCATGACGACCGCCTCTGTTCAGAGCATCTTCCACTACCTGGTGCAAGGCATCTCCTCTACGATCCTGGAAAGCTAACAAGGTCCTGATGAGACCCACCAAAGTGCCATCATCGGGCTCTGCAGGCTGGACGGGCTGAATTGGTGGCTCGGGATCCCCGGTAGGCATGACTCGGAAGGCTGCTCCTGAGTGCTGGGCCTGATCTTCTGGTTGCTGCTGGTCCACGGGAGGTGCTCCGCCTTGGTGATCAGCAGGTCCAGGAACAATGTCGCTGAAGAAGACGACATAGGGAACAATAAGAAAGGATTAGGACAGATCAAGGATATAAACATGTGATCAGGACAAGAATTTCAGGGATTCAGAGGACACGAACAGAGATCAAGGGCGAGTACTGATTGAGACATCTATTCGGTAAACCCTCACATATCTTGATTTACAAGACCTGCATGGGCCACCACTTAAACCATGTCACGCCCCAGAACCAGAACACTGGAGAGCGGGGACAGACATAGCCAGCTACGTATAATGAAATGGGATCCACTCCACTATACGGTCACGGCTGTCTAGATATATGAGGGTTTATCTACAAGCCATCAGTCTCTTATGGTCAATAACAAGCCTAGTGTCTCAATCATAAGCAAATAAGTAAATGTTACAATATGTAAGATCACCAAATATACAATAGTAAGACGTCCTAAACATTACATATTCAGCTGATCATGAAGCTAGTCATTACAAAATGTGAAGACTAGCAAGAGTTTGGTCATACATGATCAACCCTAGGTTGCCAATCATGTTACAGCCCGTAGGAAGACAGTAAGTAAAAATGTACACGAGCTAACACTTGCTCGGCGGCTAAACGCCTCAAAAGAATAACTTTACAATAGAGTGGGAGAGCCAAAATGAACCCACTCGTTGCCAGAATTCCGTCTAGTGGTCACCATGTGGCTGGAAAGTCGGTAGATCCTCTGGTGCTGCTCCAGAATCTGGCCATATAAAACCATCTGGGTCAGATCCCAGAAAGAGCAAGTGCCACAAAGGAGGCTTCACTTAGGAACTAAAACCAGCAATTAGCACAAAACATAATTTTATAGTAAAAGACAGTAATTAAGGAAAATCATGGCAGGTGATATACGATGAGATAACCATGGGACTATTCAGATAACCAGGTTACAACCCGTAAACCAAACAAGGACCGGGGTTGTAACCCTTCGTCTGAACAAAACTTGGTTTTTTCTACCATTTATCAGCAAGATAATATAAGAAATCAGGACATGTGACAATCTTATACAGGATCAAGACAAGACTAGACAGATTATACCTCATCCAACAATCACGACCAAGCAATAAGTACGGCTTGATACTTTAACTAACTAGGGTTATCACAGTCCTAGTTACTAACAAGATGCAAAGAGATTTCCAAGTCCAGTTACCTGCCTACTGCTACCTGAGTGACCCCAGCAAAAGAAAAATAAGTATAGCAGACACACTGCAGTGAGATACATGTGTCCTAAAGAGGTGCTACACTCGACGGCATGCAGGAAATGTGCTCATCATGACAGATAGCTCCAAGTCCCATATATATATATATATATATATATATATATATATATATATATATATATATATATATATATATATATAAGGCCAGGATCAAAGGGGCAACAGGTAACTGGGAAAGTCTCTTCATGAACTACTGTATTATTCTAGTTATTAGCCTTCGCCATTTACAGTAGGTACCCCTGACCGTGGTACTCAGGGGTCCCTGTCTTAGACATGATGCAAGACAAGACGGGTTCATTTGTACAAGCACAATCGTCCACGGTGTCCAGGTCATTCATACTTGTCATGTCGGGTTAGCCGTCGTAACAGCATTTCGAGAAGTATATCATGTCAGGTTTATCATGTCAAAAGTGAGCCACGGTGGACCACTATCAAGAATTATCATATCAAGTTATCATGTCAAGTTATCATATCAAGTGTACTTGTCAGGAGTGCGCCACGGCGGGCCACTATCATGTCATGTCATTCATTATTACTAGTCAAGAGTGCACCACCACGGGTCACTGTAAAGTCATTCTCATTTATCAAGATGGGAAGAAACTTACGCAATTAAATAATAATATAATATATATAATATATATATTCTTGAAGCAAAGGAGAAACTTTACACTTTTATGTTGGGAGTGGAAAGAAATTCTGACCACAATTCAGGCAAATAAAACATTTAAACAATCAAAGTGGACCCCATACGGCCCAAAAGTGGGAGAACATACATGCGGCCAAAGAGAGCGGGAGGCCACCCATGCGGCCAATATAACAAAGAGGACATAAAATCAAGTAAGACAAAAATAGTGGGACCCGTAATAATTGCAAGCTCCCACTTCAGCAAGCAAGTTAACTAGAAGAAGCTATGTGGGACCCCCACGATAAGGGCAGCAAGGAAAAGATACACGTGAACCATTTAATTAATGGTTCATGTGGCCAAGAGAAATAAATATTAGATGGCCATGCGGCCAACACCAAAAATTGTCACGCAGCAACCATCAAACAAGGGCCATACGGCCAAATTTTTTACGTAGGCCATACGGCAAAAATAATAATATATAGGCCATGCGACCACAAGGTAAGCATGCATTTAGCAAGCAAAGAAATGCCATGGGGCCCACAAAATACAATTGTACAAATATTCATGCATTAATATAATGCATTAATACACATGCATAAATACAAAATACATCTTGTAATCCCATGCGGCCAACCTACTGCTCCCTTATGCGGCCATGCATTTCTTTGCATATGCGGCCAACTAATTAGCTTGCAAATGCAAGCAAGCCAATACTCATGCATTAAATAATACAATGCAGCCAACTTTATATCCATGCAACCACTTAAGCTAAGCTGATGCATGCAATATGTTAAGAAAAAATCAATGTAAGGCCATGTATTTAATTTCCATGCTACCACTTAAGCTAAGTTGATGCATGCAATATGTTAAAGGAAAAAAAACCATACGGCTCATTTATTCCCATATGCGGCTAGCTACTGTGGATTTGCATGCAGACAAGGTAATATTAAAAGCAAATAATATTAAGAGCAAGCCATGCGGCTCACTTGCATGCTGGTGTGTGCAATTTTTAATGTATTAAATAATACAATTCCATGCGGCTCTTCTATAATAGCATGCAAGCAATATTAAATATGTAACCTGACATTTGGTCATATTATATTAAATATTCATAGGCCTATGCGGCCACTAACTTTTGCATGCAAGCAAGCAATTACCAAGCAAATATTTAATGCATGCATGCAATTAATGCTTGCAAGGCCATACGGCTGGGAAAAACCACTTGCCGCATGAAATAGTCATGCGGTCAAGTACTGTTCTTCTCCTCCAATTTTCGAAAAGAAAAACACCATGAAGCCATACTTCCAAGCTCCATAATTCCATCATCCAGAGTCCAAATCCGAACTTCCATAGGTCAAAATGGGGCAGAATAAAATTCTCTACAACATGGAACCATCAACTAGTAGAAATATACAAGTTTGACAGATCAAAATTCATGAAAACTGAAAATACCACAAAGCTAGATCTACAAGAAATTAACCACAGAAATAAAAAATGCTAAGTACTAAAGTGGGTTAGAAACACATGGGAAAGACAGTGGAACAATAAAAATGGGATTCCTCCTTGAAGTAAGATGCACTTGCCTAAGCTCTCCACTCTCTCAGGTTGGTGGAGAAGAAAAAAGTTAATGTGGAGAGAGAAATGTGTGGTGGGATATTTAATGAAGGTGGTGGTAGGTGGGAGTAGTTTGGTTCACATAAAAGCAAGCAAAACCGAACCAAGCCAAACAAACCGAACCGAACCAAGATAAACCAATCAATAAAATACCAAAATAAATCAAGCAGAGAGACATACAATACGGGTCAAAATACGTACATGTATTCCAAATACGTAATACGAGATATGGGCATTATATTTGGTCTTGTGGTTCACACTTGGGGTTTCTCGTCAGTACCTTGCTTGAGTCGTGTCATAGAACGAGTACGTGTAATTGAACTGCTAAATCCTTGATATTGTTTCCTTGGCACCAGAGTGTCCACACTCAGGACGAGGGTGTTTTTCTTGATCTGTTTACGTCTGTGAGTCCACACTCGGGACTAGAATGTCGATTATTTGCACCAGAGAGTCCACACATGGGACGAGGGTATTGACTTGACTTGACTTGACTTACACCAGAGAGTCTACACTCGGAACGAGGGTGTTTACATCAGAGAGTCCACACTCGGGACGGGGATGTTATACTTGCACCAGAGAGTCCATACTCGGGACGAGGGTGCCTTGCCATGAACTAACCAGAGAGTCCACACTCGGGATGAGGGTTAGTGTTTAGTTCAAACCCGTGAGTCCACACTCGGGATGAGGGTTTGGTTCTTCCATTGATCTCGTGATTCGCCTGGCAGTTCATTTATACGTAGTTGTTCTAGTGTTCGTGTGTTCGTGTTCGTGTTCGTGTTCATAGTCATTTATCGTGTTCATGTTCTTCTTGTTTATTTTCTCACGCATGATAAAACTGTTAGATAGGCATGTATATTATGTATCTTGCTATGTCCTCTGAGGACCTGATGATCTCCTCAGGTTTAGCGGTTGCATAGAGTTAGCTAGTAGTTCTGGGTGGTGGAGGATTTACGATTCTTGTGGGTTTCGGATGCGATGATCCGCTTGTGGGATTCAGGTATCATTATTACGTTATTATCCTTTCATGCTTTCATACTTTATCATGTTTCCTGATTCAGTTTAGACTCTTGTTACTTTCTTTAGAGTCTTATCGGACATATATGCTAGTGGGCTGCAGACCACGATCCATAGTGTTCATTCATGTTTCATATTCTTATTGTGGATTGAGATATAGATTTGTTTGCCATGATTTGGCAGTATACCATAGCCTTGACAGCGTTTACGTATTCGAGTCGTACTGGAGTCCGTTCGATACGTAGCTGGCTTGCTCACAAGCTCGCATCCGAAAACCGGGTACGGGTCATGATAAGTTTTTTTGGTGGCCCATGCAGGTCAGAGCATATCGTATCGGTTACGTAACTGTACTGGTACGAGCCTGCGACTATGACTAAACCCTTAGAAATCTCAATCCACTCTGCCTTGAAAATTTTCCTAGAAATTTACTACGTCCTTGAAAACTCCATATTTGCTCTCGATTATACTTTCTTGCTTTCCGTACCATTGAATCTCGTCCCTTCCT
This sequence comes from Iris pallida, assembly GCA_029216955.1. Taxonomy (NCBI): domain Eukaryota; kingdom Viridiplantae; phylum Streptophyta; class Magnoliopsida; order Asparagales; family Iridaceae; genus Iris; species Iris pallida. Next base: position 8,127,998 of record JANAVB010008800.1, on the reverse strand, counting down.
ATTTCGGGGTGACGAATGATCGTGTTGTCTAGAATTCATCAGAAATTCTTAAATTATAGTATAATATTGCTTGAAGAATAATTGGTTGTTTGATAGATATGGGAGGATATAGATGCCATATGTCTTAGATATCTAAGGATAATGACTCTAGCAACTTGATGGAAGGTATAAAATTTTAGTGACATAACCTTGAGGGAGTAGCGTGACCAAAGGTGGGTAGAAGTCCTCGAGATTTCATAATTACAAATGGCTAGGAGCAAGATATAAACTATTCTTGAGGAGATTAAGGTAGTAGTAGACTTTGAATTTTAAGGGATAGTCAAGAATTAGAATTTCGAGGACAGAAATATTTTTAAGGTGGGTAGATTTGTAGCTCCCCTTCCCGAATTTTTTTTTGAAATATTTAATTATTCCTTTATTTGATTTAATATTGATTTTATAATTTTTGTAAATAATTATTTAGTTAATTATTACGGTAGATGACATTAGCCATGGTTGATCTACAGCAGCATGGGAAAGTGATTGCTTATGCATCTAGACAATTACGGACTCATGAGCAGAACTATCCTACCCATGACCTGAGTTAGCTGCGGTGATCTTTGCACTCAAGTTATGGAAACATTACTTATACGGAGAGCGTATGGAAATCTTTACTGACCACAAAAGCTTGAAGTATGTGTTCACGCAGAAAGAGCTGAACATGAGGCAAAGACGATGGTTGGAGTTGATGAAGGACTTCGACATCGATTTACAGTATTACCCCGAAAAGGCAAATGTGGTGGCGGATGCACTGAGCAGGCATCCGATGGCATGGTATCTGATGATAGATCGGCATTTGCGGGAAGATCTGGAGAAGCTTGGTATCGAGATAGTTCGGCCAGGATCAGTAATACAGATGATGGCGCTTGACATTCAGTCAGGTTTGATGGAGCAGATCAGGGAGGCACAGTCTACAGATGAGAGCCTTCGCAGACTTCGAGCCCAGGCTTTAGCTGGATTGCTGGATGACTTCACCGTAGCAGAGGATGGATCCTTGAGATATGGCAGCCGGTTGTGCGTGCCGAAGGGAGAGCTGATAGAGGCAGTCTTGCAGGAGGCGCACCGATCGAGATATTTTATTCACTCTGGTGCCAACAAGATGTACCGTGACTTGCGGGAACATCTTTGGTGGCACGTGATGAAGAGAGATGTATCCCATTTTATTTCGAGATGCCTAGTTTGCCAGCAGGTCAAGGCGGAGCACCAGAGGCCAGCTGGTCTATTGCAGTCGTTACCCATTCTCGAGTGGAAGTAGGAACACATTACGATGGACTTCGTCTCAGGGTTTCCTCGTCCCCAAGGAGGGAAGGATGCCATTTGGGTCATCGTGGACAGGCTGACGAAGTGTGCGCACTTCATACCCTTCAAGATGGGGCTTTCTACCGAGAAGTTGGCGGAGCTATACATGCAGCAGATAGTTTGCTTGCACGGAGTACCAGTGAGCATCGTGTCGAACCGATACAGCAGATTTACGTCCCACTAATGGAGGAGCTTGCAGGAGGAGTTGGGCAGTCGGCTCAAGTTCAGTACGGCGTACCACCCGCAGACAGATGGTCAGTTCGAGAGGACGATATAGACGCTAGAGGACATGCCGAGGACTTGTGTGCTGGACTTTGGTGGATCATGGGAGAGCCATCTGTACTTGGTTGAGTTTTCATACAACAACAACTACCAAGCCAGCATCGGTATGTCTCCTATCGAGGCACTATATGGACGACGATGCCGTATACCGCTCTTTTGGGATGATGTTGGAGACATAGTTATGCTTGGGCCAGAGATGATCACGGATGCAGTAGAGAAGGTTGGGATGATCAGAGACAGGCTCAGAGTAGCTCAGGACAGGCAGAAACACTGGGCCGATGCTAGTCGTAGACCGATGGAGTTCGTTGACGGTGATATGGTGCTAGTGAAGATATCACCTACTAGAGGGACGATCCGGTTCGGACGAGGAGGCAAGTTGAGCCCCAGATATATCGGGCCGTTCGAGATACTTGGCAGGATCGGAGAGGTAGCTTACAGGATTGCACTTCCACCCAACCTAGCAGGAGTTCACGATGTCTTTCACGTATCTCAGCTGAGAAGATATGTTTCGGACCCCAGCCATGTGCTAGATCATTCAGAGTTGGAGATCGGACCGAGCTTTGTAGTTACTGAGCAGCCCGTGGAGATATTGGACAGAAGGGAGAAGAGGCTGAGGAACAAAGTCATACCCTTAGTACGAGTAGCTTGGAGCCGTCACTCTCCGGGTGAATCTACTTGGGAGAGGGAGTCGGACATGAGGAAGAGATATCCTTACTTGTTCGACCCAACAGCTACGAGGGAACCACCCGTTCCCGCTTGATACCTTAGAGGTTAGTTTCGATCGTAGCCTTAGTCATTTGTTGCATTGCTTGTTAAATTAGAATGATTGTAGAGTCTTCTATCCTTGTGAATTTTGAGGACAAAATTTTTCAAGAAAGAAAGGTTTGTAAGCCCCTAATTTTCAAAATAATATTTTTATAATATTAAATGGCTTTTATATATTTAAAATAGATTAATATAATTACTAGGAATTTTTCTAGAATTTTTAAATGATTTTTAATAGTTTTTAAATCAAAATATATCATTCTGTAATAAATTGAATTATTTTAATATCTTTTTATAATTTTTAAATTTGTTTTAATGTTGTTTTGCAATTTAATAATTTGTTTTGGTTACAGTTTGCAAATGATATTTGCAAACTGATAGGTCTTGGGTTTTTCTGCCAAACCCCAAAAATTGGGGGACCCGACTGCAAAACCACCGTCACCCCCCCCCCCCCCCCACGTTCTGGCCAGCTGCCCCGACGACCGACGACCGCTTTCTCCGCCTTTTCCGGCCGACCTAAACCCTAGCACCGACCTCTCCCCCCTATAAATACCCCCCAGACTAAACCCTAACCCTAGAACGCCACTACGACCCCACAGCGCCGCCTCCACTCTTTCTTTCCCGATGAAACACTAACCCTAACCCTAACTCCGGCGACCACCCTAGCGCCACCTCCACAGCCGACGTCGACGCTCGCCACCACCACCACTCGACGCGTCTCGTCGAGGCGAGAGCAGCGCCACCCGAGCGTCGCGACCACAACGCCTCTAGCCGCCGTCAGCACCCTCCACAACACCTAGCTCGACCGGACACGTAGGTAACAGCTCTAAAAATTGTGTCGTGCGTGTCCCAATCTCACCTATGTGACTCGCCAGGACACGAGCAACGCGATGGTAAGTCAGGACACGGCTGACTTGGGTCGTGTGTGTCGTGCATGGCCAAGACACGGAGACTCAGCCGTTCTTCGTGTCCCTAACAGTAAGGACACGAAGTTTGGACTACCGGGTCAAAACCCGCTAACCAAAAATCTAACTTAAAATTAACTATAACCTATTCCCTAACACATGACTCGGGCTGACCCCCTGGCCAGCCCGAGCGCGCTCAAACCCGACCCCCTCTGGCCGAGTTCGAGCCCCCCTTCCCTGTTTTGTTTTTTTTTATATTTTATTTTATTATATATATGTATATATATATATATATATATATATATATATATATATATATATATATATATATATATATATATATTTATATATATATATTTATATATATATATATGTATTTATGTATATATATATATTATTATATATATATTGTTTTATGTATATATGTATACAGTATTTGTATTTATATATATATATATATATATATATATATATATATATATATATATATATATATATATATATATATATATATATATATATATATATATATATATATATATTGTTTTATATATATATATATATATATATATATATATATATATATATATATATATATATATATATATTTTGTATTTAGTATTTCTATATATATATATATATATATATGTGTATTTATTATATGTATATATATATATCCCTTATATGTATATATAAATATCTATATATTTATATGTATATATAAATATTGTTGTTGTATATTTATATATGTATTTCAAATTCTACCTTGTACAAAATATTATTATGTAAAATTTCACAAGTTATTTTATTGTATATTTTGTTACTTGCAATTTTATCACTTTAAAAATATATTATTATTATTTAAATTCCTGTATTTTATTTGTTATGACCAATTGATGTCCAAACCTAGCATAGATTTTTGGGCCCAATTGTGTCTAATATATTCAGAGTCTGTACAAGTCATATTGGACTTGATTCATGGCTCTGGGTCATGTATCTGGACTTTGGTTCAATTTTAAATACATGGACAAAATAGTAAATAATTAATTAATTATTTTCCAGAAAGTGTTGCTTGCTATTTTTGAATATATATATATATATATATATTTTAAGTGCTGGAAAAATTTGGAAAAAATTATATTCAAATACTATTTTAATTTAGATAATTTATTATAATTTTTCCAGCATTTAATAAGTATATTTGGTATTTTATAAAAATAGGAAAAACAGAACTCATTTTCAGTATATATAGGCTTGCTGATTTTTAATAAATATTTATGAAGGTTTATAAATTCCAGAATAATTAGTATAAATTTCTATAATTAACAAGGATCATTATGGTACTTTAGTTTATGTAAAATTGAGCTTTTTGTCTATCTCAAAAATTGTTGGAACATAGTGTACAGTTTGATTTATTTATTGAATAATTACGTTTTTCAATATTTTGTGTTGTTTTGAGTTATAGTCGTATTGGACCTCAACCCGCACTAGTGTAAATGTCCTAGAAAGTTAGTTAGAGTATTGTGTCACCTCACATTGGTCTCCTATGCTAAAGTCACCATTTGACAATGTTGACACAAAGTCACAGTCAACCAGATATTGATAACATTGACTAAATAATATTTATAATAATTCAATACGACACACGACGTCTACATTAAGCTCAAGTCAGACGACAGCTCAGTCTCAGCTTCTCAGTTATTTGAGTCTGTATTTTACACTTTTGTTGAGTCTAGACTGATGTAAACTGTGTCATGCTGAGCTCTTGAGACTTGACCTATAGCCTACCCAATAATCCTCTAACTCCACCATCCAGAAAAATACCCACTGGCCACTTAGAACCTTTCTGTGCTCTGGAGACAGAGTTTGGACCGAACTCTGCCTCCACACAGAGTTCGGGCCGAACTCTGTCCCCTAGAAATCAGCATCCCTAATTTTAGGGTTAGCTGGTTGCTAGTTGTCCAACGGCCAAATATTTAAAATTTCCTATCCGAATTCTGGCTGAATTCTGCCTACAAAAACACTATAAATAGGCCATGAATTCTCTCATTTCAAATCATCCAATCTTCTCTTCTCTTCTCTCTTATAGCTCAAATAAGCTATACCCTTCCCATCTACTAGCCACAAGCCTCCTAAGTCTCGAGTGCTCAGCATCTCTCAGTTAGGATTCTTGTACAAGAGTTGAAGAAGTCGCTTGGACAATTCCAAGCAAATCGCCACTGCGATCCTCTGTAAGAAGTTGACGTGCTCTTCTGAAGTAAAGGCACGGGTTGTAAACTACTATTTCGCAAATAGTGGATTTAATCCTGAGCTAGAGTTCTCAGGCCTGGACTAGTCCTCCACGAGGGAAACCAGGTTAAAATCGCTGTGTTTGCGTATGCTTTCTTGCTCTTCATTTACTTTCCGTATTTTACTCTGATTATTTATTATTCGTGAAAGAGTTAATTTTTAATTGGTTATTTTCTATATATACTCTATTCACCCCCCCTCTAGAGTTGCCATCTGTTCTTCAATTGGTATCAGAGCCAGGTTCTCTTTACAAAGGATTTACATCCTAGAGCTGATCCATGGCAACCACACAATCCTTGATTTCCAATCACGATGAAGGACAGTCCACTCATAGGCCTCCCCTATTTGATGGAACTAACTACACGTATTGGAAAACAAGGATGAGTTTCTATCTCAAGTCTCTAGACTTCGACATGTGGACAGTCGTCACTGACGGTTACAAAAAGCCTGCCAGGATAGTTGTCAACGGTGATCTCATTGAGAAATCCCATGACAAATATTCTGACGAAGAGAAGAAACAGGCAAGTCTAGACGCGAGAGCTATTAATGCTTTATTCTGTGCTATAGACAGGAATGAGTTTAACAGGGTATCCACATGCACCACATCCCACGAAGTATGGAAGCTTCTAGAAGTGACGCATGAAGGAACCACCCAAGTCAAGAAATCAAAAATCAGTCGTCTTACGCAAGAATACGAGGCATTCAAGATGAAGCCAAACGAGACGATCACACAGATGTTCACAAGATTCTTCGACATCATCAACCCCCTGTCTTCACTTGGAAAGCAATATTCAAATCATGAGAAGATTCGTAAGTTGCTTAGGGGGCTACCAAAAATTTGGAACCCTAAGGTGACAGCCATCATAGAAGGGAACAATCTCACAACCATGTCAATGGAGACCTTGATGGGTAAGCTCATGACTCACGAGCTTGACCTCAAAGACTTCGAAGAGCCTGCTCCGAAGACTAAGGAGATCGCTCTCAAAGCTCATCGACGAAGGGCTGAGCACGATGAGACCGAAGACGACAACTCGGATGATGAAGACCAAGCTCTCATGGTTCGCAACTTCAAGAAATTCCTTCGCTTCAATAAAAGAAAGAAGGAACCACAAGAAGACGATGAAGAAGTGCCAACCTGCTATGGTTGCAAGAAGACTGGACACGTCCGAAAAGACTGTCCATTCTTGAAGAAAAGCAACCGCTATGAGAAGCCATACAAGAAGACCTCATCAAAGAAATATGCGAACACAAGCATTTGGCATGAAAGTGAAGCAAGTGACTCCGAGGAAGAAAAGGACTCTCCTCAAGATAAAGCAAATGTGTGCCTAATGGCAACTTCCAACAAGGTATCTAACGAAACTTTAGATGACTTCTCTTTTGATGAACTTGGCGATGCCTTCACTGATTTACTCGATGATCACAAAAAGGTCATCGGTAAATACAAACATGCCAAGGATAAAATCAAAAGTCTTGAAGTCGAATTACAAAAAATTTCTCTATTACTTGATAACATTAGAGACACGATACCCACTGATGACACTAATGAAGTATCCAAGCTTAAATTAAGCTTACATGATGCTGAAACACGTATTGAGCAACAGACACAAGCAATCACAACACTCAACACGTTGCTTGCTAAAGAAAAGAGTAGACACAAGGTTTCAATGACTAAGATATATGGCTTAAATATTAAGGTTGATGAACTGCAAGCTGTTTCTACGAGATTAGAAACCAAATTGGGAAAACAGGTTGCTCAACCTCAAACCCAATCACATGGGCACAACACCACTCAAGCTAGTCAACCACGTCATCCTCATGCAACACGTAACCATGCTTTTATATACACTAACTTTCATAAAACACAAAAACCACGTGCACGTAAGAATACTTCACATACTCATCATGCTGCACAAAGACACAACCAACATCACTCTACATATAGAAATCATCACCATGCCATGCCATATAGACAAGATCATTATGCCATGCCATATAGACAAAATCACCATATAATGCCATATCACCATGCTATGCCATATAGACAATATCAGCATACTATGCCACATAGACAATATCAGCATACTATGCCACATAGACAATATCAGCATGCCATGCCACATAGACAATATCACCATGCCATGCCACATAGACAACATCACCATGATCACCATGCAAACTCTACACATCATGTCTATCCACATCATGCTGCCTATAGATATTATTCTCATATTCCTAGTGTAAATAAAAATGCTATCTGTACTTACTGTGGATCACATGGACACATTTTACCATAATGTAGAGTTAGAAGACTGGTAGACAAAAAGATATATGCATGGTTTTCGAAAACTAACTTTTTAGGACCCTCAAGAACTTGGGTACCAAAGGTCACATCTACTCTTGATGTAGGTGGACCTTTCCTCCTCAACTGAAAGTAAGTGGATTCTCGATAGTGGATGCTCGCGACATATGACAGGAGACGCAAATCTTTTTGCATCACTATCAATGAAGAGAGAAGGATACGTATCCTTCGGTAACAATTTAAAAGGGCACATAATAGGTAATGGTATTATTGGTCATCCTCCCTCTCCTGTAATAAAGGATGTCTGCCTAGTGACCGAGTTAAAGCATAACCTGCTCAGCATTAGTCATCTTGCTGATCATGGATATGATATTAACTTTGGACAAAACAATTGCCTCATTTATGAAAGGTCAACGGGAGACATTATTTTTGAAGGAAAAAGAGATGATAACATTTATATTTTCTATCTTTCCATAGATACTAACAATGCAGGTAGATGTTTATATGCCCACAAAGATGAACGATTACTTTGGCACCAGCGTCTTGGTCATGCCAATATGGATACGATATCCAGGTTATCGACCAAGAAGCTAGTGAGAGGATTACCCGACATCACATTCAAAAAGGACACGGTATGTGCCGAATGTGAATTGAACAAAGCAACCAAATCCTCATTTTATTCCATCAGCTCTGTAAGTACTTCCAGACCCCTGCAACTACTCTATATGGATTTATTTGGTCCTAGTAGAGTAGCTAGTCTTGGTGGTAAACTTTATGCATTTGTTATTGTTGATGATTTTTCGAGATTTACTTGGGTTTTCTTTCTCACAAACAAAAGTGATGCTATTTCAGTTTTTAAGATTTTTGTCAAGAAAGTTCAAAACGAAAAAGGCTACATGATCACTCGAATCCGAAGTGACCATGGAGGTGAATTCAAAAATTCTGATTTTGAAAAATTTTGTGATTCTAATGGTTTTGATCATGAATTTTCTTGTCCAAGAACTCCTCAACAAAATGGTGTTGTGGAGCGGAAGAATAGGACTCTCGGCGATATGGCTAGAGTCATGTTGAATAAATTTTCACTTCCAAAATATTTCTGGGCAGAAGCTGTCAGTACAGCATGCCATATTTTGAATAGGGTGCTTATTCGTCCCATTACGAAGAAAACACCCTATGAGCTTTGGTTTGGGAGAACCCCCAATGTGTCTTATTTTAAAGTTTTTGGATGTAGATATTTTATCCTTAACACCAAAGACAACTTAGGCAAATTTGATGCCAAAGCTGACGATGGTATTTTCCTTGGTTATGCCGCCAAGAGTAAGGGATATAGAGTCTTTAATAAACGCTCACTAATTGTGGAAGAGTCAACAAATATGACTTTTGATGAAGATAACAGTGCAGCAAGTACTCTTGATGATGACATTGAGCCATCAACTTCTACTCCAATGAATACTTCTACCGAAACAAATTCTCTGGAGGGCTTGCCAAAGAAATTTTCTTTCAAGCCTTCTCATCCAGAAAATTTAGTGATAGGTGAAGTTTCACGTGGAGTAACTACCAGATCATCACTAAGAGACTCTATTGCTAGCACTGCCTTTATTTCACAAGTTGAGCCGAAAACCATTTCTGAAGCTTTTAATGATGAATTTTGGATTTCTGCTATGCAAGAAGAACTCAACCAATTCGAGAGGAGCCAAGTGTGGGAACTAGTTCCTAGACCGACTAATCACTCGATAATTGGTACTAAATGGGTGTTTAGAAACAAAGTGAATGAAGATGGTTCAGTCACATGCAACAAAGCTCGTCTAATAGCTCAAGGATACAACCAAGAGGAAGGTATCGACTACGATGAGACATATGCTCCGGTTGCTAGATTAGAATCCATTCGGATGCTTTGTGCATTTGCAAATTATCAAAATTTCAAATTATTTCAAATGGATGTGAAAAGTGCTTTCTTGAATAGTTTTATTAAGGAGGAAGTTTATGTAAAATAACCCCCTGGCTTTGAAAATCACAAATTTTTCGACAACGTGTTCAAGCTAAAGAAAGCGCTATATGGCCTTAAACAAGCCCCCAGAGCTTGGTATGAAAGGCAAATCAGTTTCTTGCTTGAGAAAGGTTTTTCAAAAGAGAAAATTGACACTACACTTTTTATAAAATCTTTTAAAGACACTATTCTATTAATTCAAATTTATGTTGATGATATCATTTTTGGGTCTACTGATGAAACCCTCTGTCAAGAATTTGCCAAGTGTATGCAGACAGAATTTGAGATGAGCATGATGGGAGAACTCAACTACTTTCTTGGTCTGCAAGTGAAATAAATGGCTAATGGAACTTTCATCTGTCAGTCGAAATATACAAAGGACATGCTGAAAAAGTTCGATCTTGACAACGTCAAACCAATCAGCACTCCAATGGCTACTTCAACCAAACTCGAACCAGATGAGAGTGGCAAACCTGTTGATCAACATAAGTATCGAGGTATGATAGGCAGCTTACTTTATTTAACTGCTAGTCGCCCCGATATCATGTTTAGTGTTTGCTTATGTGCTAGATATCAAGCAAATCCTAAGAAATCATACTTGACCGCGGTTAAGCGTATCTTTCGATACCTTAAGGGTACGGTTACAGTGGACCTATGGTATCCCAAGTAAACATTATTTGACCTCATTGGTTACTCTGATGCTGACTTTGCTGGATGCAAGGTCGACCGTAAAAGTACAAGCGGCACGTGTCATTTATTAGGAAAGGCTTTAGTCTCTTGGTTTAGCAAGAAACAGAATTCTGTCGCACTATCCACAACAGAAGCTGAATACATCGCAGCAGGGCATTGTTGTGCACAAATTCTGTGGATGAAGCAAACCCTTGAAGACTATAATTTATCTTTTATGTACATTCCTATATTCTGTGACAATACTAGTGCTATTAACTTGACTAAGAACCCTATCCGTCACTCACGCACAAAATACATTGAAATTAGACACCACTTTTTGCGTGATCATCAGCAAAATGGCACGATTAACTTAGAGTTTATTGACACTGATCATCAGCTAGCAGACTTCTTTACTAAGCCATTATCCGAAGAGCGCTTCAATTTCCTTTGTCGTGAACTTGGAATTTTAGATGAAGCTGTCATAAATTAAAACTCACCTGCGTAAATATCGATTATATTATGATTCTCTTACGATGAATTTGCTATGGGTACAAGCCGAAAGGGCCCTTCTGACAACAAGGCGTAAAAGCCTAAGCGACACGGTGCACTAGTCCACAGGACTACCGCTAGCTGGGATCCGGCCCCTGCAGCTAACCCATGGCAACTTCAAACTATTGAATTATGATATATTTCCTTATTTATTATATGGTTCATTTTGATTTCTTACTGCTGATTCACTATTTCTTAATTTCATTCTGCTATTTTTCATATTGATTAAATCTTTCAAGCTATTTCTTTTATATCTTACTTATTTTCCCATACTTAGCCATTTTTTCATCTTCTGGCCTGTTTTTCAGTTCTGGAACAAGGATCCAGAACTCGGGCCGAACTCTGTCTCCAACAGAGTTCGGGCCGAATTCGGTTCCCATATTCCAGAATCGGGGACAGCCACAGCCGTTTGATCAATTATGATTCTACGGTCCAGATCTGCTCCGACCAAAGAAAACCCTCATCTTATATTCGGGTTTTCATCTCTCTCCTTCATTCTTACCACCACCTTCACCTCTCCAAACATTTTTCACAAATCCTAACCCTAGTTTTCTCTCCAAAGTGCTCCATTGCTCATCAAAATCAAGGAGAAGGGCTATTTCCTCATTCTCTTTCACTGTTCATTGTTGATTTGAGGTATAACTCCTTCTCCATCTCTATTTCAAGTTCTCTATTTGTTTGCAAATGGCTCCTCGCTTGTTTAACCGTGGGAAGAGAATTCGGCTCGAGGGTGCTTCCTCTTCGAATGCTCCTCCTCCCGTTAAGCAACCCTTTGAACAAAATCAACCTCCTCATCCTTTGTTCAACCCTTCTCGTCCACGTGATCCAAACACCTACGATGACCGACTTTTTATATCACTAGACGCTTCAAATGCATGGTTTAGTGATTTTCGGACACGTCCGGTGTTTGCGGGACACCCTATCGACTTCTCATTATGATACACTCTTTCATGACCTATAACTTGACGAACTTGTTACTTCTACATCGGTCATTTATCGCAGTGCCATACAGATGTTTTACTGCAACTTGACTTTTGATGATACTCACATCTATTCACGTGTTGCGGGTATCGATATCTCCTTTGATTATTTTAACTTAGCCGAATATCTTGATCTTCAAGAGCCCAATTCTTGGGAAAAGCTTGTTGATGCTCGGTCGTTCCGTTTTTCCGACGGGATTTCCCTTGAGAGCTTCAAGGACGATTTATGTACTCCGTACACTCGTCCTCGCAAGCTTATGGCTAAATATCTAAATCCTTACTTCTATGACCTTCATCGGATTGTTTTCAATTCTATTTTACCCAAGGCAGGTTCTACCGATGAAGTTACATATTTTGAGATCTCCGCTTTATATCGTCTCCACTTTGGTGTTTCTTTTAATCTTCCACGAACCATGATGGACTGGATGATTAACTGTAGGAAGAAACTACGAGCCTTGGTTTACGCCTTATATTTTCCTATGGTATTTCGTGCATTCCATATACCTCTTCTTGCTTGTCCCTTCTTGCCTGCTACTGCATTCCTTTCTAAGGCACGACACCTTCAGGCAGTTGTTGCTTCTCCTGACACTTCTGAGCATTCTGATGAGGTGCCCGATGCCCCTCCACTTGGACAGGATGCGCCTCCTCCTCCTGCTACTCTTGACTCCATTCAGACCATGCTCAGAGATCGTTTCGCATTGAAGGACGATCGCTGAACTCAGATGGACTATCGGACTACCCTGCAGATGAGTGCCCTCAGCAACTCGCTGCATGATATCCGGTATTCTATGTCTCGTCACCCCTCTATGCCCATTCCCATAGAGCGGAATCCTGGTCGCGCTGGTTATCGCATTGACGACCCCTGGGTCATGCGCTATCTGGATCCGGATGCCGCTATTGTGGACCCCAACCGTTCATTCACTGATCATTCAGACTCTGCTGGGCCTTCTCGTGCTCCATGATGGAGATGGCGTTTACTATCTGCTGCTGCTGCTGATGATTCTAGTTTCTGTTTTCTGATTTCCAGTTATTTAATTTTATTTGGATTTATGTACTTGGGTTGTACTAAAACTCTGGTAGTTTGATGACTCTGGTTATGTGTGATGACATTTTATGCTTATCATAGTTTATTATTCTATGCTAGTTGCTCGTTTTGATCATTCATATACAGTTTCTTCTCTATTTGGTGTGGTTGCATCATTATTATTCATATACAGTTTATATTGCTAATGCCAAAAGGGGGAGAAATATGTATATTCTTGTTTGTATGTGCTATTTGGTGATTTTGGGATATATTGTTTATCAGGCCAACGGGTTCAATGCATTCTTTACGGGGGAGCTATTGATTCTAGCTCGGCACCGTTCACCGGTTACGGGAGAGCTATTATTTCTGCTTGGCATTGATTATGGGGGAGCTATGTTTTTGTGATCAACTGTGTCCAGGTATGAATATTGAATATACATATATTATTTTGTCAATTATCAATATGGGGGAGATTGTTGACACAAAGTCACAGTCAACCAGATATTGATAACATTGACTAAATAATATTTGTAATAATTCAATACGACACACGACGTCTACATTAAGCTCAAGTCTGACGACAGCTCAGTCTCAGCTTCTCAGTTATTTGAGTCTGTATTTTACACTTTTGTTGAGTCTAGACTGATGTAAACTGTGTCATGCTGAGCTCTTGAGACTTGACCTATAGCCTACCCAATAATCCTCTAACTCCACCATCCAGAAAAATATCCACTGGCCACTTAGAACCTTTCTGTGCTCTGGAGACAGAGTTTGGGCCGAACTCTGCCTCCACAAAGAGTTCGGGCCGAACTCTGTCCCCTAGAAATCAGCATCCCTAATTTTAGGGTTAGCTGGTTGCTAGTTGTCCAACGGCCAAATATTTGAAATTTTCTACCCAAATTCTGGCCGAATTCTGCCTACAAAAACACTATAAATAGGCCATGAATTCTCTCATTTCAAATCATCCAATCTTCTCTTCTCTTCTCTCTTATAGCTCAAATAAGCCATACCCTTCCCATCTACTAGCCACAAGCCTCCTAAGTCTCGAGTGCTCAGCATCTCTCAGTTAGGATTCTTGTGCAAGAGTTGAAGAAGTCGCTTGGACAATTCCAAGCAAATCGCCACTGCGATCCTCTGTAAGAAGTTGACGTGCTCTTCTGAAGTAAAGGCACGGGTTGTAAACTCCTATTTCATAAATAGTGGATTTAATCCTGAGCTAGAGTTCTCAGGCCTGGACTAGTCCTCCACGAGGGAAACCAGGTTAAAATCGCTGTGTTTGCGTATGCTTTCTTGCTCTTCATTTACTTTCCGCATTTTACTCTGATTATTTATTATTCGTGAAAGAGTTAATTTTTAATTGGTTATTTTCTATATATACTCTATTCACCCCCCCTCTAGATTTGCCATCTGTTCTTCAGGCTAGGTGTCCAGTTAGAAAGTCGTGTTGCACAACTAGTGTCTTAGTGTTTAACCTAGTATAAAAACTAAGTTTATGTGTTATTTCTACAGTGACGAGTCACCAGGCATCTATAGCATTTTTATCGCTACTTTGCTTTCCTAAAGGCAAGTACTTCTACAAACTTTACATACTGTTACAACAATGAACTGTGATTCCAACCATGTTAAATGCTGATCCTTGGAGTAGCAAGTCAAATCTTCACATGTTGTATTATTTTCAGTCCCTACCATGTTTAGAACAGTTTTATATCTCTCACATGATTAAAATCTGGGTTATGGGAAAACTGATAGTTGAGTACGTGATCATGCCCCCTTTATCATACCGAGCAAAGTTTCATTCTACATGTTACTGCGCCGTAGGCCATTATCCCGTATTTCTGTACGGATGTACACCTATGCTTTTATACTTGTACGTATGTACATTTTATTTACATGTGTCACAGCACATTGTACACCTATTGACGATCACGTACCTGCTACAGTTTTAAACATTACATATACATCTGTCTCTATGACATATGTGTCCTTGCCATGATAGATTATGATGTGCCATGATTCCAATTTATTACATTCCTGTTCATTTCATGTTTCGTATATTTAGTTTGCTAGAATCAGTACTTGTTCCCGTCCTGACAGGATAACGTTGTAGGTATACTTACTGAGGAGGAGTTGCTCTGTGATTCATATTATGGAGTTACTGCCGAGGACCAGGTTTTATCTTACGAGGATGTACCTGCGGGGAAACTCGTCTAGTTTTCTATTTACAGTTTGGACTTTTGAGAGTAGTCATGTATTAGACTATGTATTTTATGACTGGACCTGTATCCAGCTTTACATTTTGGACTTGTACTTGGACTTACTATTATACGAGATGACTTTTGTGTTTGGGAACAATTCTGACTCTTTATTACTTATAGAACTGTTAGCACATTTTAGTATTATCTTGTTATCTTTATAGAACAGCTTACTACGCTTTATCTCAAGCGTAGGCTGGATCTGACTCGGCCCGGCCCAACAATTTGGGTAGCGGATCGTGACATCTTACACACGGGGATAAGCCGTATCGCGTCGCTAAGATGCGATTGTACAACCCAAGCCGATCATAGACGTTACATATTCAAATCACATTGTTTCAAGTATTAAATTGTTAAATTGCTGGAAAATATTGTTTCAACTGTTTAGCTTGCACTTTTTTGTTATTATTTGAAATGTGAGATACATATTCGTACTTGCTCCCTCCTGACTGGAGACCCAACATTTTTAGGTGACAACGACGAAGAGGAGTTGTCTTATTATATTTTCTACGGGACAGACTTGGGTCCCGCAGAGGCTGAACCAGGAACCCCAGAACCCTAGAATGTTGGCTTAGCACTTTCTTTTATTTTTTTTTCAGAAAACAGTTGTAATAATTAAATATTATTAATGTTTGTTTTTTCCACCCTTTTCCAATTCAATAAATTATTTTTATTTCCGTTAGATTTCTGTATATTGTGTTTCACTGCTTGATACAGCTTACTGCCGCCGTCTCACAACGGTACAGGCTGGGCATGATCCGACTAGAGCCATTATATTGGGATCGGGTCGTGACAAATATTAATATTAAATTTTGCCATGTCAGCTGCCATGTCAGCAACCATGTCATATGCAACATAATGGGAGATGACATCACCCAAATATTTTGGGAGCCAAATATCATCTTTTGTGATATTTTGTTACACCCCTTGCTTGTATGTTTTGATACTTTGTGATTGTCTCGTGCTGTATTATGGCTAGTATAGCTAGATGAGACCTCAGACTGATATTGCCTGCCATGACCCTGTATGTTATTCTTTCAAATTGTATGATTTAGATGAGCTTCTAAGACCATGATTGTTGGGGACGAGACTCTAGAAGGAGTACGATCATCTTAATTTCGAGGACAAAATTTTTCTAAGGATGGTAGATTTACAACCACCCACTTTTCTAAAATGAGGGTAATTTTGAACTTTTGTAAAAGTTTATTATTTAATAATAGGATTTATGATTTATGGGGATTTTTAATTAATTTAAAACTATTTAAAATTGGTGAATTATAATTTTGATGTGTTAGCTAGTTAACCCTAGAATTGCTAAGCCTAGAGACTAACCATGACCATGGAGGCCTAACCCATGTGATTGGATTAGCTAATTACCACTTTTTAGGCTAAGGATATTTTGGTCATTTTGTGACTTTTGAATTATATAGAATTTTGATTAATTTATGAATTTTAGATTATTTTAATAATATTAAAATTGATGTACTGTGATTTTGGTTATTTTTCATATTTTAATATTTTGGAAATTTTTATACTTTAATATTGATTTTATGGGATTTGTTTAGTCGGGTTTGAGTTTCGTTTCGTTCTGACTTGTGTTAGTGACCCGGGTAGCTTAGACTCTAGATGGGACCCCAATATTAGTTAGTCATGGTCCACAAATCCCACTAATTAAGTTAGTAAGTTTAGACTAATCCCACTTGTTAGATTGGTTAAGTTAGAGGCTTAAATTTAACCATTTTGATCCCAAACTTGAACCTAACTTAAAATTAACCAAAGGGACTAGTTGAGGCCTTATTGGGCTTTCCCCCAAGGCCCAAACAGGATTTAATGCAGCCACTATAGGTAGGTTAGTCTCCCTTCATTTCATTTCATTCCATCTTGTCTCTTTTCCTTCACAAAGTATTCTTCCCCAAAATAGAGAGCTTTCCTCTTTGATTTGATCTCCAAATCTCCTCATTCCTCCACCAAAACTTCCATCCAACCTTCTCATACTATCAAGGGAGGGTGCTAGCAAAGATTTGGATCAAAGTGCAAGGAGGAGTGTCCATTTTGGAAGGATCTTCGTATCGAAGCCGTGTCCTTGAGAGTATCATTGGGATCCCACTCCCAATAGGTAAAACCAACCCTCTAAATTGATTTTCTATGCATATTAGTTAGTTTTGAATCCATAGGATCCACCCCCATGCATGTACCCCATTTAGATTCAAATTTGAGGCCATTTGGTGCTCTCTTGAGAATTTTAGATATGTGTCTTGTGTCCTACTTGATAGATCCCAAATTAGGATACCCCATGTGTATGTATGTATGCTAATAGTTTAAATATATATTTAAATTCAGTTTTAGAATGGTTAGAGAGTGGATTGATCTTAGTTATGATGGTTAGAATGAGTTTCATTTGGATACCTATGTTGGTATCCATGAATCTTGGCCTACATGTGTTTCTTTTGTCCAAAATAACTCAAATTCGTCATAATATTCATCCACGTTTTTATTAACCAAAGCAACTTAGAAATGTCATAACTTTTAGCGTAGAACTCCGATTAATCTTCCATTTTTTTAAAAGAACCGTATCGAAGTTAGCTTTCCAAATATATATATTAATAGGTCAAATACATTCTAAAATTTTCTGTAGAACTGTTTGAGTGTCAGCTGTATGAAAGACGAACGCGTTTCGGTGTTTTCGCGATTTCGGGAGCTTCCGGACACGAAAATGCGATTCGTTTGAAGTTTCGAAAAGCTATACGAAGGGTTAAAACATACTTTAATCCTAGAATTTAGTGATGGCCCAATTGGTACAATATTGATTTTAAGTAGAAGGGTGACTATACGATATAGGCATTTTGTGTAACCTATGAGCCTATGTGTATGGATATTAAGTGAATGTAGGTATATATATATATATATATATATATATATATATATATATATATATATATATATATATATATATATATATATATGTTAATATATATATATATATATATATATTTTTTTATATATATGTTAATATATATATATATATGTTAATATATATATATATATATATATATATATATATATATATATATATATATATATATATATATATATATATATATATATATATATGTGTGTGTGGGAAAACGGGATATGAGCCATAGGCTCATACTCTTATATGAGCCATTCCACGTGGACCAATAAAAATAGAGTAATTTGGAAAAGAAAATTTAAATAAATGGAAATGAAAGATCTCATAAAAGATTTGATAAATAATTTACCATACTTTTACTTAGCAACTTACCAAATCAATTTGCCTAGAAATTTAAATAGGAATAATGCCATTTGTCCCTCCAAATTAAAATTAAAATTAACAATAACATTAAAATTAAAAATAAAATTAACATTAACATTAACATTAAAATTAAAATTAAAATTAAAATTAAAATTAAAATTAAAATTAAAATTAATATTAATACTAACATTAACATTAGTATTAACATTAAAATTAAAATTAATATTAACATTAATATTAAAATTAAAACTAATATTAACAATAATATTAACATTAACATTAACATTAATATTAATATTAATATTAACATTAACATTAACCATTAATATTATCATTAATATTAACATTATGAGATCTTTTATTTCTATTTATTTAATTTCTAGGTAAACATATTTGGTAAGTTCCTAGGCAAAGATATGATAAGTTATTATTTATCAAATCTTTTATGGGATCTTTCTTTTCTATCTATTTGATTTTTTTTCTTCAATTCACTATATTTTTATTGGTCCATATGGAAGCCATGTGGAATGGCTCATATCCCGTTTTTCCTATATATATATATATATATATATATATATATATATATATATATATATATATATATATATATATATATATATATATATATATATATTATTAAGTTATATATGTTAGTATGTTTGTTAGATGTTGGTTAATAGAGGGTTATATATGTTAGAGTTTGTTATATGTTAGTGTAAGTTATATTTGTTAGTATGAGTGTTAGTTAGATAGTAGAGGTTAGTATTTT
Source organism: Iris pallida (assembly GCA_029216955.1). Taxonomy (NCBI): domain Eukaryota; kingdom Viridiplantae; phylum Streptophyta; class Magnoliopsida; order Asparagales; family Iridaceae; genus Iris; species Iris pallida. The sequence goes on along the minus strand of JANAVB010008800.1, from coordinate 8,108,616 downwards.
ATTAGATATTTGATATGTTGTTAGATAGCTTGATGTTAGATATCTAGTATGTTAGATATTGATATGTTAGCAGATTATGTTAGTTCTAGATATTGGTATGTTAGCAAGTTATTCTCTATAGGTTATATGTTAGATATTAGTTAAGAGATTATGTTAGTACATTAGATAGTTAGTTAATTAGATATTTTAGGGGTATCTTGGTATCTCATAATACCAAGTTAGTATCTTAAGGTAAATATGAATTACCTTTACCTTTAAGGTAAATGATTAGTTTACCATATGACCAAGGTTGATATGGTATCCTAGTGTTAGTGGGTTAGCACTACAACAAAAAGACCTATTAATGACGCTGGATAAGTGGATTTCATGACGACTGATAAAGAAGCGTCATCAAAGTTCGAAATACCTTTTTTTTATGACGGTTTAGGCTAATTCTGGGCTTTTTATAACGTTTATAAAGCCAAGCGTTATTAATAATTTAGAGTAGTGGCAAACTTGTAATATTGTTTAAGTTTAATTGTTGGCAAAATTCTTGTTATAGCCCACCTCTCCCCCAAAACATTCTGGTCTTCTCCTTCTCCTCCTTTTTTCTCCCTCCTCTCCTCCAACTCCAAAACCCTAACCCTAGATCCAAAATCTTCGAGGAGGGCCTCACGCTCCTCGTCGCCCTCCAGGACAAGCTTAAGGCCGTCGTGCACGCGATCGACAAGAACGCGAAGGAGGAGCGTTAGGGTAAAAGAAGTGGACTCCAAAGGAGAAAAAATTCGAAACTTTCTGGAACTAGAAAAAAGAAGAGAAAAAGAAAGCGAAGCTCTCACTCTCCACCGCCAACAAACTCACTCCTCCTCCATTTTCTCTCAAGAAAGATCCAAAAAAATATCTAGGGTTTTGGTTTCAAAGATGACGACGATGGAGAGCCTGATCGGACTCGTCAACCGCATCCAGCGCTCGTGCACAGTCCTCGGCGACCACGGTGGCGCCGACGGTGCCCTGTCCACCCTATGGGAGGCGCTCCCCTCCGTCGTCGTCGTCGGAGGACAGGTCAGTGTTAGGGTTCCGGAGCTTCTTTTTTCTTCTTTTTCTCACTCTTTAGGAGCTAATTTTGCTTGTTTCTTCGAGTTCAGAGCTCGGAGAAGTCGTCGATTCTGGAGAGCATCGTCGGGGGGGACTTCCTCCCCCGCGGATCTGGTAGAATCTTCGTTGGAATCTTTGATTAATTTTAGTCAAGAGTTCGGATATCTGTAGGGTTTTGATGTATCTTTTTTTGGAGGAATTTTTTAGGAATTGTGACTAGACGGCCGCTGGTGCTTCAGCTGCACAAGACGGAGGACGGGGAGCCGGAGTATGCGGAGTTCCTTCACATGCAGAAGAAGAGATTCTCCGATATTTGTGTGCATCTCGATTTATTTAATGCTGAGAAACCTTTGGAATGTGATAGTAATGATTCTGTTTGAAAGAGAGAAACTCATTTGCTTTACTTAGTGATGATACATAAATTGCTCCAAATATGTTGCATGCTATTTGCAGGGACATGGATAACTACACTATACAGATACGATACTGGTTTTGGCGTGTCCTAGTGTATCTTGTAGTGTCTGTGTCTTGTTCCATATGACGCAACATGGGTATCGTATTGATTTTACGGAGGCACGTGCTTGCTAGGTTGCCTGCATGCTTAACTATAGGAGTATCGTATGTTCTTAGAGGACTGTGTAAAATCAGGTCAATTCCTCCGCTGGTTTGAATCAGCTGGGCCAGACATGGATCGTTGTTTGTTAGTGAGCTAATTTTTTTTCTCAACGCGATTGGATAGGTCTGCTCAGGAGAATTATGACCAGTTTGTGTAGTAGAGATGGTTTAGAGATGCATTTAGTTCACACCTGGAACACTAAGGTTTTCTAGGGTTTTCATTAAGTAGTGCTTTGGTCTTGGAAAATTATATGTTTTATTATATCTTCTAATTAAATGAAGACGCCACTTGGACAAACTCCTACAGGTCCAAGATTTTTTATTATAGTACATGATTGTGTAATTTAATCATTTTTCTTAAGTCACTGGGCATGTTCCAGAGGTTATGTTTCTAATTTCTTCTATTTATGAAAAAGACGGGAGTTCTGATTTAACTTTTGAGCTGGATCTTACGTGATTCCTTGTTTTGATTTGCACTTAGGCTATAGCTTGTGTGTTTCTTAGAGGCTACTTACTGTTGCCTATTTCATATACCAGGTCATATTGAGAGGAGATTTATTGAGGTTCCACTTGGGGCTACATGGGCTGAGGCAACAATGCGGACGTCTGGATTTGATACTGCCAGAAGATTTTTTATTGATACCTTTCAGGTACCACTTGATATGTACCCACCTTGAGAAAACTGTTTTAATTTTATTTATACGCAGGTTAAGCTGCAAACTCTTAATGCTATTGGTTAAGCAAAGCTGGTTAAGTTTAGCACACCTAATGTTTGCTATACAGATTTATCCTTTGAAGAGGCCTGTTAAATGGGAGGCTGTTGCGACATTTTCATGCCCCTCACTGAAAAGTTTCACATTTCCTATACAAGGTGGCCTGACTATGGAATTGGCTATTGCTCAGTTCTGGTCTAGCGGAATTGGTAGCCATGAAGCCACTATTGTTGAATTTGAGGTAATTATTGCACGCTGAGGTCTTTAGATATTATTGTTGCTCATCTAATTTTTTCATTGGTGCAAGCCCTAAGTTTTGTTGTGCGTTAACCTATGCATGGTCACCACTACAAAAAAGAGAGTGAAACAACATGGATTTGAGAAAATGTTGAAGTGATACTTTGGGAGAGGGGCCAAGACTATTGCTAAAATTGATGCTATGAATCTTGCTTATAGCTTTAAATATGAATTCAACAATATTTTTGTTAGTTCCATGGAGTGAAACTAAATGTTCTTATTTATCCCCTCTACTATACCTATCTACATTCGGACCCCATCATCTGATATGAGGATCCAACATCTTATGATACTCATATTTGTTTGGACTTTGGAGGCAATTAGGTGAAAGTGGAACTGCAAGTCAATTTGTACTTGCACTGGTTGTTTTCTTTTAATTTAATCGAAATCAATACCAGTAATTAGTCATTTGAAGCTCTTACAATCAAAGTTGTGTTGGAATATTTTGGTTTGAGGGACTCGGTATAGTTTGGTTGTTCTGGTTCAAGCTTTTTACAAAGCCTTTTAGAGCATGCTATGTTTGAGTTATGTAGGGCTTTTTACTCATTTCTCTTGATATTTCATGATTAGATTTGATTTTTAGGCCTGACAATTATATGGACTGATTTAGTTGTCTTCTCTTTTTCTCAGGATTATTTCAGTGGTGTTCCGGCTGTCGTTGATCTTTCATGATTATTGGTTATGTGGCCAAGTTTTGATGTTGACAATTTTGGTAGTTGTAAATATATATATATGTATTTGGATATTCTATTTTGAGAATGTAATGAAGATGTTGATATGTACTCTATTTTGAGAAATGTAATAAAGATGATGATATATAATGTTAAGTTTTTGGAATATAATATATAATGTGCAGTATAGAGCGTTATAAATATGCTAATTTGAATAGTATAAAGTGTTATAAATGTGCTGCATTGAGCCTATACATATTATCTATTCATGACGTTTTAAAATTGTTCTGAATTGTGCACTATATATTAACTATTCATAACGCTTTTATAGAAACTATTCATGACGGTTTCTTTATGAAGCTTTTAAAAAACATTTATAACACCCGTTTTCATAATGGTTGCTGTGAAAAAAAAAGCGTCATGGTTCGTCATTAATGACGCTTTTTAGCCGTCATTAAAAGAGTTTTTTGTTGTAGTGTAGTGTCTAAGTGTTTGAGTTTGAGTAAGTGATGTTAGATTGTGGAAGGGTTATATAGATAGGTATATATATTTTTGGGTTATAAAGTATCTATATATATTATGAGAGCATATAGATATAGGTTATGGTTCATAGTGAGGATATGTATATACTTGATATATGATATCTATATGTATGTGTTAGAGTGGTACTATATGGGTAAGGATATATGTGATATGTATATATGTAATATATATTATATAACTAAGTTTGTGTGCTTGTTAGCTATATGGTTTAGCTATGTGCCTTGATTTAGGCTATGTTTTAGATAGAAATGGTACTAGTATACTTGATTGTTTTGGCCATAGACTTGTTTAGACCTAGAATTGACCAACCTAGACTAGTTTGACCATTGTTGACCAAACCCTAGCTAGTTTGACCACATTAAACTAGTTGTCCTAGTTTGACTAGATTGTTGACCAGAGTTGACCAAGAGTTGACTTTGACCTAGATTGACTTAGACTCATGTAGATTGCATTATAATTTCAATTACCATATAAATTTAACTCTTTATAACCTGTGTTGCTCTAACTAGGACTCTGTGACTCCAGTTGGCCATCTTTTTATATCAGCTGTTCAGGGTATCAGACGAGTACATTCTCTGACCGTTTTATACTTGCTAGAACTTATATTCTCGTTCTAGATTACTTTACTTGATGCTGTCACGTTGTTAACACGGATTGGTACTATATGGATCTTTTTATGAGATGTTATCCCCCTCGGGAGCATCGGATACTTCATGTCATGTGTGTTTTACTTACATTATGTATCTCTATGCTTTCACTATTTATGTATCCTCTGGTGAATCATGTATCCTCATATTCACAGAGTCCTTATGAATCAATTTTACGTGCTCTCATTTATGAGGCAGTGAAATCATGAATCTTAACATAACTTATCTCGATCCTTTTGTATTGATTGGGGATGGGGGAGTAAAAATAGTCATGTGAATAATTCCAAAGTAGTGTAGTCATGAATCAACTTTTTAGTATAGCCATAAATCATTTTCAGCTGTTCACATGTCTATCTTGTACTCTAAATCACTAGTCACTGATAGTTCTCTACTTATAGTAGATACTTCCATTACAGTTATCTTTTTTACTTCATGTACATTCTTTCAGTTATTCATATATCTTACTCTGTTGCATACTTTATATTTTCTGACATGATATGAACTGCGTGAGATGTATTGTGCTCGTTCCTGTCCTGACTGGACCTGTTAAAAATATTACAGATGATTGCCTTAAGCACACTTGTCCAACTTGCTTGGGATCCGGAGACGGTATAGCTACCTTTGGCCCCGACACTCGGGAGTGATCGAAAGATTAGTTTAGTAGACTTGTATTAGACTTTCATTTGAACTTGTATTGTAATGAGTCGAGATCTCGACTTTGTTTTGCGATTATTTGAGATATTATTATTTTAGTAGTTTATATTAGTTGTTGGAGTTTGGAGTTAGTATGGCTTTGTGATTCTGTGTTATCTTATCGTGCTTAGACTGTGATTGAGTATTATCATATCTTCTACTTGTCCTCCGTTCAGAGTTGAGTTTTGACAACTACATTATATAATTGTGTGAGTTATTGCTTAGATAGTAACCTTGTACAGCGTTCTATCGCCGATTCTGCGGCGTAGGCTGGGCGCTGTTACGGACTGTGCCCTAACACAGGGTGCGGGTCGTGACACCGAGTATTGAGAAAACTTACCGTCGACACCGAATCAATCACGGACAAGTGAATAAGAACCTTTCCAACTAATGGATTGGTTTCTCTTAAAATGCGTCCAAGAGTTTTCTCTTGATGTTTTGCTGCTGGTTTTGTTGCTTGGTTTTGATGGATGATTTTCTGAATAATTTTTGATGATTTAATTTTTGTCCGTTTTCATCGATTTGTATAGCATTCATTCTTGAGAATTCTGAGAGAAGAGAACATAACGAGACGGAGTATTAACCAAGCTTTTGGTGCCATTGCGGACTGACGCGTGACGGAAGGCTAAGCGCGCAAGGGTTCCTCTCTCTATCTGCGATTCTCTAATTTGGTGAATGTGGATCTCTGTGGTGGTATTGTCCCTCTCGTTATTCCTTCATGCCAACTAAATAAATGTCTTGCAACATTCATTTATCGATATCAAGTTGCTAATGCCACAAGTTAATACCACTAAGAAGCTAGAGAACGAACATTGAAATGAATTGATTTTACTGAAATGAACTGAACATTGAACTGAAATGAATTGATGCCTGGAATGATGGTTATGAAATGCTGAGAATGATCATGTTGCCTATTACTTCAATATTTCTATACACACTGTGTTTATCGAGTCGAAAACACATTCGCCTGACCATGGACAACTTGTATACAAGGATTGAGAAATAATTTCCTCGAACGGTACCGGGACGCCGGGACCGATTCGGTCTAGAAAAAAATAATGAAGTGCTTTGGGAGCATGAGTAATGCGAGGCATCATAGAGACTAGCTCTTTACTGTGCTGTCATCTCATTACCTTGAAGTCCCAAATGCAAATGAATGAAAAGAGTCCATATGGTTTAACAACACCAGTGGTCATATTGTGGGGATGTATGCTAATCAATATATTTTGTGCAGAGGGGGTAAGTACTATTATTATCCTGTAATTTTATGCAGGACAGCTGGATTCGGCCAATGGTAAAGTAAACATTATTTTATGCAATATCATATTGTCCCGAATGTTGCCTGTTCCATAATGATCTCATGTATTAAAATGCTTGTCATTAATAAAATGTTGGTTTAGCTGAGTGGGCCAACGGGACTTACCAGCGCATTGTTATAATGTGCTGACCCCTCCTCCACAGGTACTGGAGAAGGCTCGGACGCACAACGCAATTAAAGCTTTCTGAACTGTTGTTTCCTTTCAAGTTGTTTTCCCTAAAGAGGCACAAAGTATTACGGATGTTTTCAAAGATAGATGCTTATATTTCAAAGTACTAAAGGGGCATGATGTATGGAACGGGAAGTTATTTCATGGCAGCCTATCAGTTGTACTTCTTTTCATGAATCAATGTAACCGAAAAGATATTTCAAATATTATCGATAAAAGTTGTATTCTGACTACAATCATTAATAAAATGAATATTATTCTTCCTATTCCGCTTACTCGATGTTTCCGCCACTGTGGTATACTTTCAAATATTTTGAAATGACATAAATGTGCATGTTCTAGCCTTGTACAAGTGCAACTCCAGACTTGTACGACATCACGTCTTAGCGAGGACGATCGATTCGGCGTGAATCGAAGCAAAGCGAGCGATTCCCCGAATCGGGACGTGACAGGCTCCTCGCTGCCTCCATCTCCGCCGCCCTCAAAACCTTCCTCACCTCCGCCGTCGATATAGGGTTCGAGTTTGGCAGGGGATGAGGCAGTCGAGGTTGATCCGATCCGGATTTAGGACCCGGATCCGGTCGAGGAGGCGGCCGGCAAAGGGATGGAGGAGGGTGACGGCAGATCGGGAGGGAGGGTGCTTGGGGAGATGCTGAACTAGAGAGAGTACATGAAAGATAATGGAAAATGTACTATAGAGAGAATGGTAATGAAAATGAAAAATGATCTGGAAATGAACTGGCGAGAGAATGGGAAAGGAGATGTGATAGTAATAGTAATAAATAAAATAACTATATTAACAATAATTTATATTACAATATTTTAAATACAAATTATTTATATACAAAAAATTGGAGGTAAGCATACCTAGGTTTATCACATCTCCAACCAACATCCACTTTCAACAACCATCCAAACAACGAAACTCCTTATTCCTCTACTTTCATATTTTTCAATTCCATCAACCAAACAACTTTTGGAAACTCAAAATTTATACGTACGCATCGCATACGTAAATTTCATTTTTCCACTTTTGCACTTTCATACACTTTCGTGCAACTATACAGCCCCAAAATGTTTGATGGTTTTTGACTTTCGACCACAATGTCGATGGATACATATACGAAACTTATCGAGTTTTAAAATCCAATACGGCAATCAAACTTTACTATGAAGTGTACTTTACTATGAAATGTATGAGAAAACTCAAAGGCTAATTAGTGTTTAGATGCTGAATTTTATGTCAGCTTAAAAAGTTTTAAGTCTTGACATGTAAAATTGAAAATTTTAAAGTCATTTGAGTGGACTTTTTTCCATGGAAAAATTTCCATCATAGATGTTCCACTAATAGTAGTGTTTGATAGCTTATATTTTTCATAAAATTATTTTCAAAAAAACTATCATTTTTTATATCTTCTCTTCTATAATGATGGAAAATGTAACTTGCTCAACCATAGAAAAATATTATTTTTCATGAAAAATAAAAATATATAATTTTTCATTATTTTCCTTGAAAAATAATGACAATTAAATACCCAAATTAAATTTTTCATAAAAAAATTTCAAAATTCCATGTAATTTTTTTCCTACTAAAATAATTCCGTAGAATTAATTTATTTTTAACATATTTTTCACCTTGCAATCAAACACACCTTAAAATTTTATTTTTGGTTTTTTTTTTTACTAGAATACCCTAAACATGAATACAAGGACATAATAACACATGCTGGAAATTATGGTATAATTGGAAAAAAGAACCAAAAATAAAAATTTAAGATCTAAGGTTGTTAATTGAATATATGAAGCTAGTATAAAATCCAAAATCCAAAATGAATAAATCATGACTTGCTACGCTAGTATAAAACCCATAATCTAAACCCCGTTGTATGATATGTATATATGCAAAAAGACTATTCCAATGAGAATTTCTAAAATTGAGTTTCTATTCTACTTGACATTCTATTCCAAGACACTTTTATCTTAGTTGTTAGAATTTATACATAAAAATTGTACAAACAAAATACTCTCCAACGATTCTCCATTTTTAACCTATGTGGCGACACATAAAATGAACAATCTGTCGTCCAATATTAATTGATTTGAGAGATGGACAATTTTTATTAGAAGTTTTTACATGCAGAAATCTTTATAGAAAGTATCCATCCTACATGTCACCTAAGATAGAAATTGAAAAAGTAAGTCACAATTTTTTTTTTCTAAAATGGATTTATATCCTAGAAATAGGCAAGGTATAAACCTTCGTTGGAGATAGACATGTTAATTGGGTCGGGCCGGCCCAGCCCGGCACGAGCCCGACATGAAAAAATTGGCCCATGTGTCGGCCCGACCCGATTAATCGTGGGCCCGGACCGATCCGGTCCCGTATATTGGGTTGTACCGGGCCACGTATATTGGCCCATAAAATAGGCCCAGCCCGACACGACCTGGCCTGAGGCCTGGCCCGAAGCTCGAACCGGTTGCAACATCCCCTGTATAATATCTTTGATTTGTCCCAAATCCTAGCAGCTAACAGCAGTGTTGTCACTTTCACAAAGAAAAAGAAAAGAAAAATATGTACACAACAAACACTCTACCCTCCAAATATGACTAATACCTCTGACTAAAGTAACAACCGCAAGTGGTGGTGGCCTATGTTATTATTATGATTATATAGTGTAGTAGTGGATTGAATTGAATTGAAATGAAATGAATGTTTGAACTGAATTGAATTGAAAATCAATTCAATTCATTTCAATATATATTAGTTGCAAGTTGCTGCAACAACAACATACATGCATGCATCCATGAATGATATATATGATGGCCTCCTGTCCGATCAGTCCAGTCCCTTATTTTTATTTTAATGTTAATTTAAATTAACATTAAAATAAAAATAAAAAAATAAAAATAAAAATTTAATAAATTGGATGGTTAGTTTTTTGGATAAGAATTTGGCATATCAGCTAATATCAGCTAACATGTCATATTCCACATAGCAATTATGCTATTTGGCTTCCAAAAATTTTGGATGTCATCGTCCATTATGTGACATCTGACATGGCAACTAACATTGCAGCTGACATGTCATGTTTTAACCCAATAATTAATTACTCAATTTTTTTTTGTTAATGTTAATGCTAATGCTAATTTTAATTTAATGTTAATATTAATTTTAATGTTAATGTTAAATTAATGTTAATATTAATTAATATTAATGTTAATATTAATATTAATATTCATGTTAATTTGATATTAATTTTAATTTTAATATTAATTTTAATGTTAATGCTAATTTTAATTAATATTAATACTAATTTTAATGTTAATGTTAAAGTTGATAACTTTAATATTAATGTTCATATTAATAATAATATTAATTTTAATATTAAATTTTAATGTTTAATTTTATTATGTCAACTGTCATGCCATCGATCACGTCATATGCCACGTAATAGAAGATGTCATCTTCTAAAATTTTTGAAAGCCAAATAGCATTTTTGTTCCACGTAGTGTTATTTAATAAGAGATGGTTTGGAGGGATGAATGATAGCCCTATTTATTTCCTTCTCAGTACATCCTCACTCCATCCATCCTCTCTTGCCCACAAGAGGCAGCCAAGCCATGGCCATGAAGACACTACTCGCACTCCTTCTGAGTCTCCTCTACCGGAGCACCCTCTCCACTTGTCAGCGAACATGTCCAAAGTGCGGATCCATGGAGGTCCCGTACCCGCTGAGCACCAGCCCCGACTGCGGCGACCCCAGCTATCCCCTCTCGTGCGATCCCTCCAGCCGAAGGCTCTACCTCGACGCCCTCAACGGAAGCTCCTACCTCGTTCTCTCCATCCACCCCTCGTCCCAGCGCCTCGTCGTGCAGCCGCCGCCGTGGCTCCCCGGCGCCGCCTGCACCACCCGCGACATGCCGACGAGCGAGGGCCTCTGGCTCGACCAGTCCCTCCCTTTCAACATAACCACCTCCAACACTGTCTTCCTCTTCAACTGCTCGCCGCGCCTCCTCGTCTCCCCCCTCAACTGCAGCGCCGCCAGCCTCTGCCACCGCCACCCGGCCGGCAGAGCTCCCGGCCAGTGCGCGAGCGCCCCGGCCGGGCAGTGCTGCTGCACCTTCGTCCCGGGCGGCGCGCCTTCGGCCTACAGGATCCGGCTCCACACCTCGGGGTGCCGCGCCTTCCGGAGCGTGCTGCGCCTCGACCCCGCGGCGCCCCCGAGCCGGTGGGAGGAAGGGCTGGAGATACAGTGGGCCGCCCCGCGGGAGCCGGCCTGCCGCGCGCAGTTCGACTGCGGCCGCGACTCGACCTGTGCAGGCAGGCGCTGCATCTGCAACAGGGGCTACCACTGGGACGCCGCTCTCGCAGCTTGTTCAAGTGATCACCCAACTCGTCGTTCCGACTCTCGTGTCGTGCTGAAGAGCGTGATGGGAGGATTGGTAGGCTCGCTGACGATCTTCGCGATGGCGTCGATGATAGCGAGATACAGATGTTGCGGGCTATACACGCGGCGGCGGTCGAAGCTGGCGAAGGAGAGGGAGGAGGAGCTGAAGGCGCACAACGGGGGGAGGCCGGTGAGGATCTTCCGGCGGAGGGAGCTCCGGAAGGCGACCTCCGGCTTCGCCAAGGACAGGCTCCTGGGGAGCGGAGGGTACGGGGAGGTGTACAAGGGCGTGCTCGAGGACGGCACCACGGTGGCGGTCAAGCTGGCCCGGGTCGGCAGCCTCCGGAGCACCCAGCAGGTGCTCAACGAAGTGGAGATCCTCTCGGTCGTCAGCCACAAGAACCTCGTCCGGCTCCTGGGATGTTGCGTGGAGGCGAAGCAACCCATGATGGTGTACGAGTACATACCAAATGGCACGCTCCACCAACACTTGCACAACAACAACAATTCTATGCTGTTGGATTGGAAGGCTAGGCTGAAGATTGCGCTACAAACAGCCGACGCCATCGCGTACTTACACTCGTCGACCCAGACTCCGATCTACCACAGGGACATCAAGTCCACCAACATCCTGCTCGACATGGAGCTCAACGCCAAGGTCTCCGACTTCGGCCTCGCGAGGCTGGCCGAGCCCGGGATCAGCCACGTGTCCACCTGCGCCCAGGGCACGCTGGGGTACCTCGACCCCGTCTACTACCGGAACTACCAGCTCACCGACAGGAGCGACGTGTACAGCTTCGGCGTCGTGCTGCTCGAGCTCCTCACGTCGGAGACGGTCGTCGACTTCTCGAGGGACCCCGACGACGTGAACCTCGCCGTGTACGCCACGAGACGGGCCGACTGCGGGGCGATCATGGAGGTGGCCGACAGGCGGGTGCTGGGGGCTGACGCTTCGCCGGGGGTGGTGAGGAGCGCGGAGCAGTTCTCGGAGCTGGCGGTTGCTTGCCTTAGAGAGGAGAGGCCCAGCATGAAGGAAGTGGCCGAAGCGTTGAAGTATATCGTAGAGATGTTGGATTGATTACAACTAGATTACCGTCGTTGCGAAGTGAACTAAAACTTATCATGGTATATGAGAGAAAATAATAATAATGATTTTTTCATTATATCATAATGAAAAAACCATTATTCTTTTTTTTCATGAAGTGAACTAAAACTTGTCATGATCTATGAGAGAATATATATATATATATATATATATATATATATATATATATATATATATATATATATATATATATATATATATATATATAAAATTTCATAAAAGACTGAGAATAAATTTATTCCATCTATGAATAATAATTAAAAGAAAAACGGAAAGAAAATTTTCTTATATGTTTAGATAACAATAGAAAAAAGAGGAAAGAGAAAGTAATTTTAAGATAAGAAAAATATATGTAAGAAAATAGTTTCTCCCATCCATCCAAATAAAATAATGTTATTTGTCCCTCCAAATTGTACCACCAAACCGTATTTCCTTACGTGGCAGCTGACGTTGCATGTTGATGTGGCAGCTGACGTGACAAATTTTAAAATTCAAATTCAAATTAACATTAAAATTAATGTTAACATTAACATTAATTAATATTAATATTAACATTAACATTAAATTAACATGGACAAAATTGGGTAATTAACTTTTTGGGTTAAAATTTGCCATGTCATCGGCCATGTCAGATGACACATAATATTATTTAACATGCCATGTCAACTGCCACATAAGGAGGAATGTATCGGATGGACAATTTTGAAGGTACGAATAGCATTACTCGTCCAAATATTAGCATCTCACAACTATTCAATATTCTTTCCATTTTTTTTATTTTTTCAAATACCGGAAAAAAAATAATAGAAATTATAATTTTTCAATTGAAATAATTGAGTAAGAAGTTAATTTACTTTCCTTGATCGGAACGAGACTTAAGTAAAATATTTTAAAAAAAAAGACAAATAATTAAACAAAAGTTACAAGACTGTTGTAGGGGTGAGCGTCGGTATAATCGGTCGGTATTTGGTTGGATTTTTCGGTATTTTTTAAAATCGGTATTTAAAAAATTAATACAAATATCGTACCATTTGGAATCAGTTTTTTCGGTTTCGGTTTCGGTTACGGTTAAATCGGTATTCGGTCGGTTTTTGTTCGGTATCGGTATTTTACCATTTAACATTTGATCAATCAACACACTTAATATGAACCTCTTAACCTAGAAAAATATTTTTTTACTTTTTTTTTTGAAGCATTAAATTTCAAAGCCAAGCCTCTACCAAGCAAGCAATTAATCAAATTTATTAGAATAATATGTAACAGTCGCAAACACCTAAAAAAGGGCTTAAAACATCAAACACGATCACTAAGTTTAATTCTTAGTATAAGTTTAATTACACTAAAATTTATTTTAAAATTATATGAAAACACAAAAATATAAGTTCAAAAGACCAAAACTCAATTCTTAGCATTCTTAACATAACTTCAAGTCCACCAAAATCCATTCTACTAACAAACTAATTTCCAACTAAAGCAAAGATAAAAATAAAAAAGAGTAATATAAAATTAATCACGAACAACATTCTAACGGAAAAAAATGTATATATATATATATATATATATATATATATATATATATATATATATATATATATATATATATATATATATATATATATATATATATATATATATCGGTTCGGTTCGGTTCGATATTTTCGGTATGGTATTACATTCAAACCGTTACCACTACCATTATACCATATTTTAATCGGTTCGGTAATTCGATATCAGTACATAATTTCGTTTCGATTTTTTTTGGATATTTTTAATCGGTATTCGGTCGATTTTTCGGTAGCGGTCGGTATTTGCTCACCCCTACTCTGTTGTCGTCAATAGTGTCTTATTGAACTAAAAAAAAAATACAAAAGCAAAAAGATACAGGAGCTAGTCATCAATAATATTTTCCTCACGAGCTTCAAAAAACATAAAATTATACAAGACTTTAATTGTCATCAATAATGTCTCATCTTCTTGAATAGAACTCGGGATTCAATTTTGTAGTCCATGCAACAGAAAGAGTGCATGCATTACATAGCATATACCACTGTTTTCTGCAAAACCTCGCCATTGATGCATGCATGACCCAGCAAGGACTTTTAAGTGAATATATATCAGTTAAAAGTCAGTTTAAAGAAAGCGACTTCTAGACCTAATTTACAACTGTGAATCAGTTGGAATGTCTGTAAAGTCTTGTGTCGATGGAGAAAAAAAAAAAATTGGAATCAAATGCCTTCTTGATGTGGTGCGAAAAGCTTCTTTAAAATTAGTAAGTGGTACTCTATGATACTTGGAATGTAAACTTTCAGGTATCATTCATTCTCCGTCCCCTTGGAGGACCAAAAGACGGTCTATTTTTGCATAGCTAAGTGATTGAAAGCAAGCACGAGCGCTTGTTTTATTCCTTTCAAAGTTGTGGATGTGTAGCATGATGGATTTATGTCGTTCATTTATGTAGAAGAATATTTGTTAGATTTTGGATAGGTTACGTGGCGGTCCCGGCTGAGGACGTAGAGGTCCGTGCTAGGCCATCTGCAATTAGGGGTGAGCGTTCGGTTTATTCGGTTTCAACCGATTCGAATTATCTAAAACTGAATAAATCGAAATTCTAAAAATTCAAAACCGAAACCGAATCGAATTAGCCAAAACCGAAATCGAACTGAACCGAGTGATGAATTCGGTTTATTCGATTTGTTCGATTGGAATTAATGGGTCGGACCCAAAGTTCATATCATGTTTAAATTATATTAAAAATTATAATTTTTATACACACATTTGTTGAATTTCAAAGTTACACACAAAGTTGAACTAGTTGCTAAATTATCAAAGTTGTAATTCAAAACATATACATAGAATTGTTGTTTACAAAATATACACATTTTTAAATTGAAGGTTTTTATATAATTGTATAATTTTTGTTCGGTTTTCGGTTTTGGACCCAAACCTAAACCAAAAACCGAAACCGAAACCGAATAAGAAATTTTGTATTTTGAAAACCGAAACCGAACCGAATTATTTTTGTATTTTATATAATTTTTGTATTCGGTTCGGTTCGGTTTGATTTTCGGTCCAAAACCGAATAATGCTCACCCCTATCTCCAATGGGAATTTTTAAAACTAAATTTCTATTATACTTCTCATTATATTTTATGAAAAAATCTATCTTAGTTGGTACAAACACTCTCTCAAATGGTTGTCTATTTCTATTTTAAGTGTCAACAAATAAAATGATGAATTTAATAGTGTGGTGTGGGGCCAATAGAAATTGGCATGGGAGATGAATAATTTTCATGAGAGTTTCTAGATATATAAATCCTTATATAAACTCTCCATCTTGCATCACTGCCACATAGTATAGAAATTGGAATAAAAATATCCATTGGAAGGTATTTTTTTGTAAAGTGGGTTCCTACCATAGAAACAAAAAGATAGAAACCCCATGAAACTACAATGTGATCGAAGTATAAATAATCTAAATATTTATAATAGAGTTGCATGGGCCGCCAACTATTTGAGTCAGGGACGGAGGCATGATTAAAATTATGGAGGGACCGTACTACTCTATATAGAAATCTTTAAAATTGACATGTTAATTGGACTTTAATAGCAAAAAATATGCTAAAACTCAAACAAGAATGGTTAAAACATAAAGCCAATATTTTTAAATTGTTACAAAAGAGCAAGCAAACATTATATATAAAATATGTAAAGTATTTGATTATGTGAGAGGTGAGATTTGAACTTGTAACATCTTAATTAAAAACCCAAAATACTACCACTTCAACTAATTTATTCTTTGTGCTTTAAGAGGTCAAACTAATATATATTGTAAACTTGTAAAAAGTTCTGTATAATAATCAACATTTTTTTATAAAAAATTGAGGGGGCTGTGGCCCTCCTTGGACCCTACATAGATCTGCCCCTGATTTGAGTAGACGGGATCTTTGTGTTGGAGTGGGTGGGGTTCCCAACCTATGTGGAGAAGACCCCGGAGTGCGACGAGCGCCGTCCGAAGTCGGAGAAGCTCGGGAAGTAGGCGACGTTGCTGCTGCTGCTGCTGCTGCTGGAGCTTCTGGGAGCAGAGGATCCGAGTTCGGCCCGAACTCGGTCCCAGGCCGAGTTCTGGCCGAACTCGGTCTGGTTGTTCCAGCGTTTGGCCAGTAGGTGCTGGCTGCCCCGCACAGAGTTCTGGCCGAACTCTGTGTTGTCGGGGGCTGAAGCGGGATTATGGATGAGTTTTCATCATTGGATCTAATCCAACGGTCCAGGTTGGTTGCGGGATTGGGGAGTTATATTGAGTTTTCTCAACCCTAATTTATGATCGCAAGTATTGGACAACACAAAAAAGGTTCGAGAGAGAAGGAGGCAAGAGTGCCATTGCAACTTCGGAGAAGAAGGCGGAGGATTGAAGGTTGATATTCGGAGGAGATCGTGTTCGGGTAATCTCTACTCGTCGTTCTCGTTCTTCGCAGCCTTGTAATCGTTGTTCTTTTCTCTGAGTGTTGTGGGGATCCGATTTGGATCGGAGGAGTTTGTAGAGGGTGTAATTCTTCTATTCCATTAGTGGAGGCTTCTCAGGGTTGGACTCCGATCGTCCCGTGGTTTTTCCCGCAAGGGTTTCCACGTCAAAAATTCTCTGTGTCTGCGTGATTGTTGTGTGTGCTTGTTTTTGGGTTCGTGCGTTGTTTGCTCGGTCCTCTCGCAGGTACTCTCCGGTTTGGGGAAAGGTTTCCGCGCTTCTTTCCCAACAGAGTGGTATCAGAGCTTTGGGTTCGAAGGGTGTCAGGAGTTGACAGAGGAACCAGAGAGGAGAGATGGACGCGAAGCCGGTGCGCATGGTGAACCTTAGTGGCACAAACTATCATTATTGGCGGAGCAAGATGAAGGATTTGCTATTTGTCAAGAAGCTGCATCTACCTGTGTTTGCATCCGAGAGGCCCAGTGATAAATCCGAGGAGGACTGGAAGTTCGAGCACATACAGGTGTGTGGGTACATACGGCAGTTTGTTGATGAGAACGTGTACAATCACGTTGCCAATATTGAGCACGCGAAGACGTTGTGGGATAAGCTGGAATCCTTGTATGCGAAGAAGACCGGGGTAAACAAGTTGTTCCTGATCCGAACGATGATGGGTCTGCGGTACAAGGATGGGGCGTCTATTTCGGATCACTTGAGTGAGTTCCAGGGCGTGGTTGACCAGCTATCTTCTATGGGAGTCAAGTTCGACGACGAAGTTCAGGGACTGTGGCTGCTGTGTACCTTGCCAGACTCGTGGGAGACCGTACGAGTATCTATGATCGCTTCTGCTCCAGAGGGCGTGGTCAGTCTGGAGTTTGCCAAGAGCGGGGTGTTGAATGAAGAGATGCGGAGACGTTCTCAGGGCACTTCATCCACATCCCACCACTCAGAGGCATTGGTTTCAGAGAGCCGCGGAAGGGGCAAAAGCAGGGGTCCAGGTGGTGGCAGAGACAAGAGCAGGGGGAAGTCCAAGGGTCGGTACGAGGACTCAGAGTGTTATCATTGCGGTAAGAAGGGCCATATCAAGCGGAATTGTTTCGCTTGGAAGAAGGAGAAGAAGGGCGACAAGGGGAAGCAAGAAGAGAACACTACAGCGGCGGCCTCGGTACATGGAGGCGATGTGATCGTCGTAGGTGATGAGGTCATTACTAACCTCGCCTGCGATGACAATTCTTGGCTGGTGGACTCAGGGGCTTCAGCACATGTATCTCACAATAGGGCACTGTTTGCCACTTACACGACAGGCGACTGTGGCGTGTTGAAGATGGGCAACGGAGATGTGTCGAAGGCGGTTGCCGTTGGAGATGTGCATTTGAGAACGAAGACGGGTGCGGTTCTTGTTCTCAAGGATGTTCGTCATGTCCCTGATATCCGTTTCAACCTGTGTCGGTTGGAAGGTTGGATGACGAGGGATTCTTCAGTCTCTTCGGGAATAGTCAGTGGAAGCTTTCCAGAGGTTCGTTGGTGATTGCCAGAGGAAGCAAGAAGTCCGATCTCTACTATATGGAGGGGAGCGCACAGGGGACACAGGAGGTGAACGCAGTCAGTGATGCGTCTACCGAGTTGTGGCACAGGCGGCTCGGCCATATCAGCGAGAAGGGGATGAGCTACTTGGTGAACAGGAAGGTGATTCCGGGGCTCAAGTCTACAAAGTTGGAGAAGTGCACGCACTGTTTGGCTGGGAAGCAAAGTAGGGTGTCTTTCCAGAGTCACCCAAGTTCGAGGAAGCCGGCGTTGCTCGAGTTGATTCACTCGGATGTCTGCGGTCCTATGAAGGTAAAATCTCTTGGTGGTGCTTCTTACTTTGTGACTTTCATTGATGACTGTTCCAGGAAGGTTTGGGTCTATGCCTTAAAGACCAAGGATCAGGTGCTGCCTACTTTCAAGGAGTTTCAGGCCTCCGTTGAAAGGGAGACGGGCAAGAAGTTGTTGTGTGTTCGGTCCGACAATGGCGGCGAATACATCGGTCCCTTTGATGCGTATTGCAGAGAGCAAGGGATACGACACCAGAAGACTCCGCCAAAGACACCTCAGCTCAATGGTGTAGCGGAGCGCATGAACAGGACACTGATGGAGAGGGTGCGGTGTTTGCTGTCAGAAGCAAACTTGCCGGGCAGTTATTGGGGTGAGGCTCTTCTCACAGCTGCTTATATTATTAATTTGTCTCCTAGTGCTCCTTTGCAGGGTGATGTGCCTGACAAAGTATGGTACGGCAAAGAGCCGTCATACAATCACCTGCGGGCGTTTGGTTGTAAAGCCTTCGTGCATGTACCGAAGGACGAGAGGACCAAACTTGAGCCGAAGACGAGGCGATGCGTCTTTGTCGGCTACGGTCGGGATGAGTTTGGCTATAGACTCTACGACCCAGTGGAAGGAAAGCTCTACAGAAGCAGGGACGTGGTGTTCGTCGAGGATCAGACCATGACCAACACTCAGGACTCCGAGACGCCTTCTGAGGCTGAGGAATTGCCTGAGTTAGAGTCATTTCGCTTCGAGCAGTTTCCAGAGGACATCGCGGAGGATCCAGTTATGGGGGAGCCGGTACATGGAGTTGCTCCCAACCTTGATCATCAGCCTGCTGATGGTGGTCAGGGTGTCCCTCAGGAGGATGAGCATGCCGGAGAGGTAGTTCCTGAAGGGGAGGAGGCTGTCGGTATACAGCCAGCACCAGTGGCTCCACTGAGAAGGAGCAACAGGGATCGTCGACCATCTACGAGATACTCGCCGGATGAGTATGTGCTACTGACTGACGGGGGAGAGCCCGAAAGTTTCGCAGAGGCTATGGAAGACGAACACAGGCAGGAGTGGATGGTGGCTATGCAGGAGGAGATGAGTTCCTTGCACACCAATTCTACTTATGATCTGGTGCGGTTGCCAAAAGGCAAGAAGGCTTTGAAGAACCGATGGGTGTTCAGAGTGAAGCAGACGGATGATGCTACTCGCCCTCGATACAAAGCGAGGCTGGTAGTCAAGGGCTACGGTCAGCGGAAAGGCGTGGATTATGATGAAATCTTTTCGCATGTCGTCAAGCATTCGTCTATTCGGGTGGTGCTAGCATTAGCAGCCAGTTTCGACTTGGAGGTCGAGCAGATGGACGTGAAGACGGCGTTCCTCCACGGTGATCTTGAGGAGGAGTTGTACATGGAGCAGCCGGAGGGATTCTGTGAGAAGGGCAAGTCACATTTGGTCTGCCGGTTGAGGAAGAGCTTGTATGGTCTGAAGCAGGCTCCGAGGCAGTGGTACAGAAAGTTCGAGTCGTTTATGGGGGAGCATGGTTATGCACGGACGACGTCGGACCATTGTGCATTTGTGAGGTATTTTGCCGATGATGATTTTATCATCTTATTGCTCTATGTGGATGATATGCTATTAGTGGGTCGGAATGCCACTAGGATAGCGGAGTTGAAGCGCAAACTGGGCGCGGCCTTCTCTATGAAGGATTTGGGCGCAGCGAAGACTATTCTTGGGATGGAGATCAGCCGAGAGAGAGAGTCCAAGCTGCTACACTTGTCCCAAAAGAAGTACATTCACCGGGTACTTCAGCGTTTCGGGATGGACGGGTCGAAGAAAGTGAGTTCCCCCCTCGCGGCTCACTTTAAGTTCACTGAGGAGCAGTGTCCATCTACCGAGGACGAAAAGGAAGATATGGAGCGGGTTCCATATGCCTCAGCTGTGGGAAGCCTGATGTATGCTATGGTGTGTACGAGGCCAGATATTGCTCACGCAGTTGGTACGGTTAGCAGGTATCTTTCAAATCCTGGAAGGGTACACTGGAGTGCGGTTAAGTGGATTCTACGATACCTTCAGGGCACTGCCGGTTGGAGACTTTCTTTTGGTGGTGACGAGCCGAAGCTGGTCGGGTATACCGACGCTGATATGGCTGGAGATGTAGACACGAGGCGATCGACTTCGGGCTACGTGATGATGTTTGCGGGAGGAGCAGTGTCGTGGCAGTCGCGGTTGCAGAAGTGTGTTGCCTTGTCGACGACGGAGGCGGAATACATTGCGGCGACGGAGGCTTGCAAGGAGCTGTTGTGGATGAAGAAGCTGTTGCAGGAAATGGGACTGAAGCAAGAGCAGTATACTTTGCTTTGCGACAGTCAGAGTGCGATCCACCTTGTGAAGAATCAGACGTTTCATAGCCGGTCCAAGCACATCGAGACCCGGTATCATTGGATACGGGATGTGGTTGAGAAGAAGGACGCGGCGCTTGAGAAGGTGCATACAGACGACAACGGAGCTGATATGTTTACGAAGATTCTACCAAGGGGGAAGTTCGAGTACTGCAGGCAGATCGTCGGGATGACGACGTCCTCCCCATAGTTGTGAAGGGGGAGATTTGTTGGAGTGGGTGGGGTTCCCAACCTATGTGGAGAAGACCCCGGAGTGCGACGAGCGCCGTCCGAAGTCGGAGAAGCTCGGGAAGTAGGCGACGTTGCTGCTGCTGCTGCTGCTGCTGGAGCTTCTGGGAGCAGAGGATCCGAGTTCGGCCCGAACTCGGTCCCAGGCCGAGTTCTGGCCGAACTCGGTCTGGTTGTTCCAGCGTTTGGCCAGTAGGTGCTGGCTGCCCCGCACAGAGTTCTGGCCGAACTCTGTGTTGTCGGGGGCTGAAGCGGGATTATGGATGAGTTTTCATCATTGGATCTAATCCAACGGTCCAGGTTGGTTGCGGGATTGGGGAGTTATATTGAGTTTTCTCAACCCTAATTTATGATCGCAAGTATTGGACAACACAAAAAAGGTTCGAGAGAGAAGGAGGCAAGAGTGCCATTGCAACTTCGGAGAAGAAGGCGGAGGATTGAAGGTTGATATTCGGAGGAGATCGTGTTCGGGTAATCTCTACTCGTCGTTCTCGTTCTTCGTAGCCTTGTAATCGTTGTTCTTTTCTCTGAGTGTTGTGGGGATCCGATTTGGATCGGAGGAGTTTGTAGAGGGTGTAATTCTTCTATTCCATTAGTGGAGGCTTCTCAGGGTTGGACTCCGATCGTCCCGTGGTTTTTCCCGCAAGGGTTTTCACGTCAAAAATTCTCTGTGTCTGCGTGATTGTTGTGTGTGCTTGTTTTTGGGTTCGTGCGTTGTTTGCTCGGTCCTCTCGCAGGTACTCTCCGGTTTGGGGAAATGTTTCCGCGCTTCTTTCCCAACACTTTGTGGTCTGACTCCACGAATGGGATCGTCAATTGAAAGAACAGAAAAATTTGTTGTAACAAAATTATTTTTGTATAAATTAGTAAGAACGAAACAACTATGCATAAAACTAGATGATACGAAACGTTCCGCTAATACAGTTGGAGAAAATAAATTATTAATAAAAAATAAATATTTGTATAATTTTCGTCAGCCCAGTTGACGAAAAATTAGCAGTGCAATAATTGATTATATTTGCATGAATTCCGCCAACCGTATTGGCAGAAAAATGGTGGTTTGCTTTTGGTTTGGTTTAGAAGTGATTTTTGTGGGTTTATTTGTTTTTTTTTTCTTTTCAAACGACTACTTTTAACGTTCAAACGTTCATCTCCATCACAACGACTCTCCTTTTATTTGTATATAAACACTTAGTGATTTACAGTATCACACGAAATACTCTTTTAATTTTAATATATATATATATATATATATATATATATATATATATATATATATATATATATATATATTAAACTATATATGTGCGACTACTACTGGTGGATAATTAAATCTGTGATTGGTCCCTCCAGAATACCTCTAACAGTTAATAAAAGAACAATTGTGATTAACAAAGAACAACTGTGATTATGTGATTAACTAAGCTATTAATGACATCTCGCGATTACTATGATCAAACAAGAATTTCATTTGCCCCTCACATTGTTCAGATCAATGTTTTAAAAACCGGACCGATGATCGAACCAAATTTTTTTGGTATAGGTCGGACCGGGGTTCAACCGTGGTTCAACCGGGTTCAATTGGAGTTCAATAGACTTGGTTTAGTTTGGTTCAAATAGGTAAAATATCCATATTTACTTCTTGGTTTAGTTTGATTTGATCATAAGTATGTTAGTTCGGTTTAATTTTACAACTATAAGGTCGATTAAAACCAAATAAAGAATCAAATGGTCCAAATTTTTCATAATAATTTATTTTGAATTTTTTTACAATGAAAAAAATAACCAAAATTGGCCGGTTCAATTGTGAACCGGTTCGGCCGGTTCACCGGTTGAACCCGGTTTTGACAAAAAACTGACGGTTCTTTAAAAGATCCGGTTTTAGTCGAACCGGACCGATTTTTTGGCTTAAACTGGTTGGATCCGGTCCAACCGTCGATCCGGTCCGGTTTTTACACCATTGGTTCAGATGTATATTACAGCAACTTATTAATATATCGACTAATTATTGAAATCAAATCTATGAACTCTCTCACTTCATTCTCCTTTACTTTGTTATTTCCGAACTCCACTTCTTTCTACTTTACTTGGTTCTTCTTCCTTCTGTTGTTATTCTTCTTTTCTTCTTCTTCTTATAACTTGAAAGCTTCTTCGCCCAACCCCATCATTAACTCTTTATAACCTGCAGAATTCACTCTCCCAACCCAGCCACTCACACCCCCACAAAGCCATTCCATCCCTCCTACTTTACTCTCCCTCTCTCCTCTCTCTGTCTCTTACTCTCATTTAAACCCCCCGCCCGCACCCACGCGGACCACCAGCCCCCAACATTTAACATTTAAACCTCCACCTAGGGCTGCAAATGAGCCAAGCCAAGCTGATCGAAGCTTGGCTCGATAAAATGTCGTTTGAGCTCAGTTCGTTTAGTAAACAAGCTGAACTCAAGCTTCATTTTCGAGCTCGTTTAATAAACGAGCCAAGCTCAAGCTTAGAAGTACTCGGCTTGTTTGAGCTCGCAAGCTGGTTCGTTTATGAGCTTGCGAGCTGGCTCGTTTAGAAGCTCGTTTAGGAGATCATTTAGGAGCTTGTTTAGAAGCTCGTTTGTTCTTTGTTGAATTCTAATTTTATATATGTTTGTATAACAATATGGTTGTGTGCATTATATATTTATATGTCCTTAATAATTGATATTAAGGAACATTTTAAATTAGATTTTTATACATAAATTGTTACTATTACAGGTACTTGAATTCAAACCTATCTTGAAATCGAGCTCATTAAGCTTGAAATTAAGCTTAATGAGCTTGAAATAAAGTTGGACGAGCTTGATTTTGAGCTTATCGAGCTTGTTTATCAAGCTTGAATCAAGTTTGCTTATCAAGCCAAGCTCGAGCTCAAACCAAGCCAAGCTCAAGCTTAATATAAACAAGCTTGAGCCAAGTTCAAGTTCTAAAATAAAAAAAACTTATCAAGCTCGAGCTCGAGCTCGATTAATTTTAGTCAAGCAAGCTCAAGCTTACAAAAGCTTGGCTCGGCTTGGCTCGTTTGCAGCCCTACCCCCACCCAACCGGACTACCACCGCCCAAATTCTGCCAACCCCTCCCTCCCTCCCCCCCTCCCCCAACCCAAATTCCGCCAACAGAGTTGGCGGAAACATGCCATGCTCGATTTTCAGCATCTCTGATGGCGGAACATGTCTCCCGTTCTAATTTATCCAAATTTATTTT
The DNA here is from genome assembly GCA_029216955.1 of Iris pallida. NCBI lineage: Eukaryota > Viridiplantae > Streptophyta > Magnoliopsida > Asparagales > Iridaceae > Iris > Iris pallida. The sequence goes on along the minus strand of JANAVB010008800.1, from coordinate 8,084,276 downwards.
GTTGTGGCTAATTTAGTTAAAATTAATTTCGGTACAATAAATTTTCTCTTGGAAGAAATGTAATAACTTGCGTTAACTGAATCTCAGTATTGTCACTAGAGCATAATAATATATAGAGCTTAAAAATACACGATCCTCAAATTTGTAATAAAAAATTAATATAGAATTGGTTATAAATCTTGATGCTCATATGAGATGTAGATTCAGCTATCATCATTATTTTTTCAAAAAATATTATAAAATCTAGAATCTAGTAATTCGAGTTTTAAATTGAGCCTTACTATTCTACAAAATGAGTTCATATATTCTGAAAGAGAACTTCTGAGGCCCGTGTGACATCATTTTTTCAATTTAAAGATTTTTTTTTTTTTTTTTTTTTTTGCATTCTTGCATTGTGCATCTCTATGTATGATCTTTCGTATCTAATACTTCTTTTCCCCAATTATCGGTGACAAATAGTTTAATAATAAATTCATAACATCCATTTTCTCCTGGTTGAAATAGTCGTATTAATATATCTAACTCCCAAAGGTGACATTTGTGTCGATGACACAAAATATTCTATAGAGTTATTACCAAAACAATTTTCATCAGAATTATTATAATAATTGTAACACGGTGCTGAAATCCCTTGATAGGATGATTATAGGATGGTTATAACCAGTAGCATCATTATGATTCATATTAATAATTTAGAAAAATTTGCAATTTAAAAAACTAATCAAATTTCATATTGATTTCCTCCAAAAACTAGTCAAATAATAATAATAATAATAATAATAATAATAATAATAATAATTATTATTATTATTTAAATCTCAACTTGATTTTTAAAATTCGGATTTAGAATTGTTGCACCTTTGTAGTGGTCGATTAAGTTGAAGCCTCCAAAATTCTCTCACTCTTGTGATTTTTCTTGCACTTCAGTCTCCAGAAAGTTGCTACTTCATAGAAGAGAGAGAAAAAATTATTGTGATAAATTTGGATGAATTATGTTCTATTTATAAAAAAATAAATTGGTACCAAATGACCCCAATACTTTTAGAATATTGTTGTTGTTTCTTTGAAGTAAGAATATTGTTATTACGAGAGTATTTTGGTCATTTTTAGCAATATAATCAAAATATCTTTGATTAACGGTCAGAAATGAATATAATTTGGAAGTATTTTGGTAAAAATAACACACCCCCCTCCCCCCAACCCCCACCACCACCACACGCGCGCGCACACACACAGAGCTTTATGTCAATAAGGTTGTTGTGAGGATTTTTTTTATTTTTTATTTTTTTACCAAAATATTTTCCCAATGTTTTAATAAGTGATATGTTGGGGAGTATTCTAATAAATTAATTACTTCCCCAAAACTGGTAAGGTTGGACGGTTTTAACAGGGCCTATTTGGACTGAGTCGTCGACTGGGCCGGGTTGACTGGGTTGGGGGGACTAAACCAGTTCGGACTGGGTTTGTTCGAACCGGACTTTTAGGCAAAACACCATAATCCAGCACGAACCGGCACGAACCTGTGGCTAATGTTAGGCCGGACTAGGTCGACCTGTTGACCGAGCCCGGGATGGCCTAGCCTGGGTGGCCTGGACTAGTTTCCGGAATGCCCGTCCCAATTAATACCTTGAGGAAGGAATGTGCTATAGGCGTAAATTTGGGATTGAATCCATCCCCCTTTTGAGTGTATGACTGTTAGCAACGTTCGGTTCAGTATATAAAACGAAAAAATTGTTAATCGTATTTCTCAAAATCGAAAATCGAACCGTTTTCATAAAAATCAAACAAAATCGAACCGAATTCGGTTCGGTTTTCGACATGTTCTATTTCGTGGGCCAATGGGTCGGACATTCACATTATAGCAAATGAGCCAAATTAAATAGCAAATCTAGAAAAAAATCTGACATTGTTGCATTTATGAATTATTACAATTACAGATAGTGAGAAAATATTAGCTATATAGATTGAAGGTATAAAGAGAGCGCTCAAAGAAGTGGAAACAAGTGCCGGAGAATGGAAAGAGAGGACGTGCTTAGATAGGGTTAGCGAAAACATTAGTAGACATAAATTGAGGGTAGTTTGGTAAATTATTGAATCTAAATCGGTTTTCGGTTCGGTTCGGCTACTCCGACAAAGAACCGAAAATCGGACCCATATTTTAAATTGTCAAATCTCCAAACCGAAAATCGAATCTATAACCGAAAAATTGAACCGATTGTCATATTTCAGTTCGATTCGGTTCGGTTCGGCTCGATTTTTGATTTCCAACCGTTATATCCTCACCCCTCCTCTTGTGCACTTTGACTATCTGGTGAATTTGGACTTGCCATCCTCCTCCTTTTTTGGGGGAGAGAAACTTTTGGATGTTAATTTTTTATCAGTTAAAATATAATAGCTAAGAATTGATATTTAGCTAATGATATCATTCTATGTTGTAGGACATGATACTGTATCCTAGTGTACTTCGAAATGCTCATGGCGTGTCTGTTGTGTAATTCGACTTGAACACAACATAAATCTTGGAGTGTTATTGCTCATTAGATATTATTTTGTTAACAATGAAATTTAGCTTATTAATTAAAAAACTATTTAACATAAATAAATATTTAGTTAACTATAAATATGTAATTAATTTTCAATTAGTTATTGAACTAATCAATTTTAATGCTATTATTATGTGATTAGGACAATTAGGTATTAAATAAGAAAAATTATGTAATGTTTAAGATGATTAATAGATATCAACTAATAATCGGTCAATAAAATTATTTTTAATAATAATAATAATAATTAGTATTTAGTAATTGTAGTAACTTTTAAAACATATTAGTTAATGTTTAATACTCTGTCGCTTTTTTATTTTATTTTAACCAAACACTTCACACATTTTGGTATTACCAGAATATAAGAAAATGCATAATTCTTTACGTTTTCAACCACCTATAAGTTCAAATCCAAATAATCTACTTACTGTTTACCAAACACCTTTCATTATATTTATATGTAAGTACAATCAATCAACTCCAAAAATTCCAATTAGCCTATGACGACATGATCGTTTATGACAGTCTTGAGGACTTTGTAAAAATACAAAAAAATATTTTTGGTAACTATTCTAAAAATTAGACATTTTTCTCAATTCTAAAGACTATGTTACTGTACTTAAAAAAAAAAAAAGTCAGAACTTTCAAAGAAAATAGTCAGGATAGAATTATAACGTCTTTGGCTCGACGGACGGTCTCTGAATCGAAAGACGTGTGTGTGAAAATTGAGGACAATGATCCAGTTACGTCGGACATTAAAAAAAAAAAACTAAGAATAATTTTTTTACATTAGTAATATATAAGAAAATAAAAAATAAAAAAAAGAATATTTTGGGACTCTATAAGATTGCACACCTAGCACATGGATAGCAACGGCCCTGCCTGATGGATTTGAAGCATGAAGCCATGAATGCTCGACCACCGGCCACCGAAAACACGGATAACATACATAGCAGCGTACCATACACATTATCATATTTATGGTAGCAAAGGAACCAATCGACCAAAAATGGAGCTCTCCCTCCTTCCACTAGGTCACCACCACCACCACCACCCACAGCTCCTTCTCAACTCTCCTCTCCACAATCGCACCATCACTCGTATGACTCTCTCTCTCTCTCTCTCTCTATATATATATCTTTCTCTATCGTTGCTGATCCTATTGGAAATGGTGTAGAGAAGGGGGTACTCTCCAGGAAGCGCCACCTGCTTTCTTTGGCGTGCCGCTGCGCCAACGATCCTTCTTCGAGTTGGACGGAGGCTGAGACGTCAATCCAAGGAAGGAGATCTTTCTCGGGTTTCCTACTGGCAGCAGGTTAGCCTTCCCATCTGTAGTCCATCAGATCTTTATTTCCACACAACTTTGTGACATAGTTCGGGAACAAAGTTTTTCGTACAATTAGGAATTAGGATAGAGTTTCAAGTAATGGCCGAACTCCGAGTAACCCTTGTGGTTACCGAGAAGAGGTATAAGACCTTGGCTGGGTGGCGGAATATCAGTGGAACGAGCCATATAGGCATATTATTCCTTCCATTTGTAAATGGTGGGAGTTGGGGTGCAGTGGGCCCAAAAGGCATGCAACGCAGCGTGAGTAAAGTCCCGAGCGTTACGCCAGGCATATCCGACAATAAAAGTAATGAAACAAGTTTTGGGTACCAAAAATTGTTTGAGGTTTCCCGTTTTCATGTTATGAGTAGAATTATATATATAATTTTAGGGTTATTTAGTTTCACGGTCTCGTATAATATAAAAAATTTGCGTTTAGGTCTCGTATCGTCCACAAAAGGGTTTGGGTCTTCCTAATCCTAACCGTTGATTGGGGTTGACCATCCAAAATTGAGATGAAACTTGAATTTTGAATATTATATGAGATCCTGAAACTAAACGGAAAATATGTATGAGTCGTGTCACTTGGGCTATTTAGTTATTTCATGGCCAATCGATAATGCGACGTGTGACACTGTTGTTTGTTTCTATCCTGATCTCAGCAGCCACACAACCCTTCTGGGCTCTTGAGTTGCAAGCATTCAACAATGTGACTGGGACGAGAGATATCTGACGATACACGATGCCTATGAAGGTCGTCCCCGTCGAAACTACCGCCAAGAGGGTTGCGTGACTGTTGAGATCAGGATAGAAGTAAACAATAATGTCACAAGTCTCATTCTCGATTGGTCATGACGTAACTAAATGACCCAATCACACAACCCTTACATATTTTCGTTTAGTTTTAGGGTCTCGTATAATATTCAAAATTTGCATTTATGTCTCTATTTTCGACGGTCAGCCAAGTCAACTGTTAGGACAAGACTCAAATCCTAATCTGTACAATATGGAGACCTAAACACAAATTTTAATATTATACGAGACCCTAAAACTAAATAACCCATAATTTTAAAAATTATTAGCTCATAGTCCAATACAGTTATCATCCACAATTTAAATTTGAGCACCCAAATCTACCACTCTCATCCAAAATTTCATAAGAACTTCTAAAACCATATACATATTCAATATGCAAATCCACATCACCCATTGTTAATTTCATGAAAACCCAGAACACTAACCATTCAAATACGCATATCAACACTACCCATTTTTATCAACTACAATATGCAAGAACAGAACATCCATGGTTGGATGATGTGTCAAAAGGGAGAAGGTGCTACACTGTTATCCCATGGGGAGGAGGAGAACATGGTTTCACAAGAGGAGATAGAGGGAAGAAGATGTATTTTGGAGTGGGGCAAAAATTCGAAAGGAGTTGAGTTTGCTAACTCCACTTTTGGGGTTTGTTTTGGAGTTGGGATTGGAGTTTACCCAAAATGTTTCCAATACACCAACTTTAAGTGATTTGAAGTTTGGAGGCCTAACTGCACCAAACTCCTGCTTTCCTTTCAAAACTCTGTTCCCAAATGCACCCTAAATATAGAGTTGGGAATGCTACTAAGACGAATACAATTCTTTCGTTGTATATTTGACATTTACTTCAGGTATAGGCCATAGGTCCGTAAAGTGTGGATTCTGCAGGTCTGCAAGTGATCTAACATGGTCAAAATTTCTCTATTAGTTTCAGCAGCTGGGCTTAACAGCTGTGACATAGCTGAGGCTGTATCCACCAGTAGAAGAGCTGTAAGAAAATTGTCTACCCATAAATAGTTGTCTATGGAGATAACATTGAGATTTATATGTTTCTCTTTGTCTATATGCAGCTTAGAGGGTCAAAGATACCTGAGAGTGATTTCACAACCCTTCCGAATGGCCTGAAGTTAGTAAATTCTTCCAACGTTTGCACTTGGTTGCCTTACTAGTTTTTTTATAATCTTAAGCAAGTGCTGGCTAACTTTTATATGCTAAATATGTACAAAGAGAGAGGAGGAAATTGAATTCATCCATTCGTCATGCTCACTTATTGGCTGCACTTCTTTGCCTATAGTATTCTCGTTGTGTAGATTCTTTTTCTTGTCCAAAGAGGTTTACTTTCAGTAGGTATTTGTATAACTAGACTCCTTTTACTTTAGGTTTCAGTTCTTGACAATAATTATCTATGGACAGAGAACCTGAGTTCTGTTTCTAAGATGTTTCTTGTTCATCTTGGATACTGATATGTAACGATTGTATCGTATTGATTTTGGCATGTCCAATCTAATACCGAACCTAGCTATATTGGACGTACTAGCCGATATCACCATAGGGCTCTCTTTCCAGGTAAATTAGAAAGCAAACATTCAAATAAAAACAAAGAAATACAAAAAATATAGTCTCAACAAATGATCTAGTCGTGCCGATAACATACATTTCATAGTGTGTTGATAAGATTCATTATTAACACACTGCAAACATTACAATTTGTTAAAGTTGTATAGATATAAATTCACAATCATTTCATCTAAAAATTATTCAATTCAAAAATATCTATTATGGGTGTCTTTGTCTAAAAGCAAGTAAAGAAACAACAATGTCTATTTATATCTTTACAAACATTCAAATAAAAACAAAGAAATACAAAAAATATAGTCTCAACAAATGATCTAGTCGTGCCGATAACATACATTTCATAGTGTGTTGATAAGATTCATTATTAACACACTGCAAACATTACAATTTGTTAAAGTTGTATAGATATAAATTCACAATCATTTCATCTAAAAATTATTCAATTCAAAAGTATCTATTATGGGTGTCTTTGTCTAAAAGCAAGTAAAGAAACAACAATGTCTATTTCATGTGAACGATTAAATAATATTCTTATTAATTATAAAACTTTAGATTAATAGATTAATTAGGTTAATCTTAATTACAATGTGTATGTTATCTGATCTGTTTGTTGATTATAATATGTGTACGACATGCTGTTAGTTATCGTATCGGTCTATGCGATAGATCGATATGGTAAATATACGTATCGAGTCGAAGATCGATCGTGACTCATGAGCGCAGTTATCAAGATTTGTGGGTAGATTATATCTGTCATAAAATCTAGATTGATCCTTAGATTATTCAAAGAAAACAACGGTCATTCACATGTGCCAAAAGTTTGCATAGGACAGATATGCGCATCGGATGTGTGGTACAGACAAAAAAGAGTTCGGTCGAGTGGCCTAACCTTGTGTATCGATTTTTTTTAAAAATATTACTTCCACTACCAATTCGTGTCGTTTCGTTACAATATCACTATCACAATGTCGACTGAATTATGATTATTATTATATTTTTGTGACTAGGGTTGTAAACTTTTGTTTGTTTCTCTTTTATAAGTTGTCAATTGCTAAAAATAGCTTCATGCTTGTTATGTTCCATGTTAAATGTGATATTTGTAACTTCAACCTTATCATCCTAAGGATTAGGAAAAGAAAAAAATAATGTTGATATTATCTAGGTTTTGGAATGCATGAAGTGTAAATAATTCTTCTGAAAAAATCAACCAAAGTTCTAAATCCTGTGTGTTGAAATACATTTTGAAAGCGGGGTGTCTTAACAATTCTAGATATCCCTTCCATCTTTCGATAGTTATTGAATTAGCTTAATCACAATCCTTGTAAAAGACAGTTCTCACTCCACACTCTTTTTTATTAGGTACTACGATCTGAAGGTTGGAGGTGGGGCTCAAGCTGTCAAAGGGTCTCGAGTTGCAGTAGGACTGTTATTTCTGCTAACTTTTATTTGGACAAATGATTATAGTTTATTCAACATGATGCCATATAGTTTCTCCTTTAAGTATAGAAATAGCCTATGAGAATGCCTACGCACAATGACTTGCAAGAGTAATGTAAGTAGAACTATAAGACACGAGATTTTTCCTCATTTTCTTGTTAAATACTGAATTGCTAAAGAATATGGCTGGCAGAAATGGTGGGCAGTGTCTTGTTCACACATCTTGTCATATTTCCACCCTACTTATAGTATGATTTAAGTTCACACCGACAATTTCACTTTAGGTATTTATGTTATTCTAAATCAGGTATAGAAAATGGATTGTTGTTAATGTAACTGGTAAACCAAATCGTGAAAATGTTTTTTCAAGGATTTTACTAAAATAGTTCCACGAAATTTACCTTCACACAAAAACGGAAGTTTTACAGTTCAAAATGGGGTTGGCTATGGATCCTAAGAGAGCTCCACGAAAGAATTGATTTAAGTTTCTATTACTGGTTTACTGGAAGTCAACCCCCTATAATGGTGCCAAATTCTTGTAGCCAAGATAGCTATGAGCAAGAAAGGGCTTTGCCGAAACCTAGTAGGCCAGTTGGAGTGTAGGTAGACGTAGTCTTTCTGGTTGTGAAGTTTAAGTTCATGCAACTAAGGAGACCCTCTAAACTCCCATACTAGAAAAGAGTCTTAGATGAAGAGATAAGACGATTCAATTTTCTATAAGGAATTGATCCCATTTCCAAGCTAACAGAAAGGAACGATAGCTGGAATATTAAAGCTCATACACAATAGTCATACTGCCCTATGTTCTGATGTATTTTCAGAAATTTTCCATATCAATCTTTTATCTCGTTGCTTTTGGAAATCTTATCCAGATTAGTTTTATTTACTTTTCAAGGTCTAAATCTACTTTGGATTTCGTAGGTACACTATGTTGCCAAGTGGAAGAACATAACTTTTATGACTAGCAGGCAGGGGATTGGTGTTACTGGTGGATCGGTATGCCAATTCTAGATTATCAAGTAGAGGCTCATTTTCTCTTGCATAATCTTCATTTATTGGCTCCATGACATCAGCTATATTTTTCTTATTTATAAATAGTAGTATTTTGCTGTATTCTGTTTAGTACAATTATCTTGTCTTCACAAGGTTACTCATACCCATAATTCTATCCCCTTGCATCGTGGAGTTTTATGTACAAGGACATCAATGTATATGCCATAACATTGTCAAAAATTGATTGATGCAGTCAGATTACATTTTTCATAATTTGTTCAGTGTCAATGGTTAGCTAAAGGTATCTACTTATTTGCAGCCCTACGGTTTTGATGTTGGGCAATCCGAAAAAGGTTCTGTTCTTAAAGGATTAGATCTGGGGGTTCAAGGAATGAGAGTAGGCGGCCAGGTTTGACTATTATGTTCTATATAATTGTGTATTCCCTCTGTTTCATGGAATTGATCAGAAATTTGCTTCATTACGACAATTTATTTGAAAAGTAAATTTATTATGATTAGATGAACATCAAGTGACTTTCTGGAATTACTTTGCTTTCGAATCGAGGGTTATGGTATGAATAGTTCAGGCAATATCAATTTTTTTTTTAATCTCCTTTAATCTCCAAATACTACAAAAGTCTTGCGATAATGTAATATTTTATACAAGCATTGTATTCTATGTTGTACTGGGCGCTAGGCGAGACCGAGGCGACAACCTACCCGTCTCGCCTAGGCGCCCGCCTACACGCCTCGCCTAGGCACCCGTCCAGGTCACAGATGATTATGTGCAGGAAAAATATGCATTATAGCAGACAAAACAGTTATGTACTTATGTAAACGTTATGTACTTATAACAATATAAGATATTAAGAAGCAACAATATAGCAATATAAAAGAACAATTGATTTGTCAAGAATAGTTGATATTAAGAAGCAACGATATAGCCGGAGGTGTCTTCCCTTTTGTTTTCCTTTCCTTTTTTTTGTGGACCAGCAGCAACAATAGACTCCAACAACCTTTTTTTTTCCCCTTCTTTAGAGAATAGCCCGGAAAGGCCCTACAAAAAAATTACATGCAATGATATAGCCCACTACCTTACGCCTCCTTCGCCTTTCACTTCCCCCGGTCGACCCTAGGCGCCCGCGTAGACGCGCCTAGGCGCCCTTCGCCAGACTCGAAGAATATTTCTCCAAGTCGAGGCACCCTCCCCTCAACCTGGACGCCTAGGCCGCCTAGGCGTGCCTAGGCGTCGCCCGTAACAACATAGATTGTATTACACTATTACATGCTTCAATAAAATTTTCTACTTGATTATTGGGTAATTGATTCCTGATATGCTTGTTTGGTTGTGCTGGGAATAAATGTGCAAATTATTCCCTGATGGTTGCACCCACGACAAATTGGTGGCTTCTAGTTCTTATGGAGAAAACAAAGTTAAAAAAACAAAAAGTACACATATTACTTGGAAAACACAAAATGGAAAAAAACCGTAGGGAAAGCGAGGTCACTTCTCAACATGGATTACTAACTTAATATCAAGATCAAGGATTCTCTCAAAATCTAGGTCTCCTTATAAAGGATTGACCTAAACTTGGAGCCCAAACCGATTTATCCAACTAGGAGCCCAAGCCATTAGCCGATTTATTCAACTTTAAGCCTAAGCCATCAAAATTGGAGCTCAAACTTGGAGCCCAAGTCATCAACCAACTTACAAAAACTAGGTCCTACCAAACTGAGTCTACTCAATAAAAATCCGAGTCTTGGAAATATGATCCAATACTCAACAAAACTACCTTGGATGCTGTTTTCTAACCACAACAAACATTCAAGGGGATTAAACTTTAAGCCATAAAGTAGGAGTCACAATCTCATGAACCACACCCTCTCATTGGGACACAAGCCAACTAGTCGTAGTTCAATTCAAACTCGACTTGTGCTCGAATCATGCTTTATATCGGCAAAGATGTTCATGCCAGAGCTATTGGGCACCACCATCGTCGCCTTCAGATCATAACTAGCTCGATGTCTTTGAGCCCGTAGAATTTGCTCCACCGCAAGTGCACCATCTCAACTCTACAGCCCTCAGCTGCAACGATCATAGGAGCACCTTGAAAATATGCCCTATCAGCCAATAAATGTTGTTGTACTTTTCTCATTTCGTGAGCATGATGCCACCACGTGTCATTCCCAGTCTATCTCTTGCTGAGTATCCATAACCTGTAGAGTCTGACACACCTAACAATATCAAATTTTTGTGCATATTTGGTACATATCATACCCTACTATACCCTACCAGGCCTAAGCATAATGCCTCGTGCATATTGTTCCTACTCTCACTTCACATTTCCCTTACTACTACTATTGTACTTTCAATACCCTCCTTTTCCTGATTCACATTGTACACAATTTCTTATGGTTTGGCCGATCTCATTGCGTGGCTAACACCGCAACCCTTCTTCTTTGACTCCGATCAAGATCGTACTGCTCTGGATCCTTTATCAAAAGGCCTTCCCTTTTAATGGTATTGCCACCGTCATCTACTCCACTTAAAGTAGCTTTTTTCAGCGGATGAATAGATAAGAGTGAGGATATAACCTCCTCTAGCTTGACTGTATATTTCCCATATAGATGTGTGGTCACGATGTGGTCATATGAATATAAAAGTAAGGTAAGAAAAATAAAAGGCCTTCTCTTCTTCCTCTACTTCTATACCAATGATGTAGAGTTGGTTCAAAAGTCCATTGTAAAAACTCAAGTGGTCTATTGGATTTTCTCCTTAATGTCAGGGCATATAGTCTTTATACCCACAGCCTAATGGAGTAAGTACTCTTCAACTCCATCTTTCTCCGACTCATCATCCTTCATTGTCTTTGGCTGCTTGATTGCCCAACAAAACCTTGTGAATACCCTGTCCCACCAAACATATTTTTGACTCTGCTCTACCACAATCGAAAGTTACCTTTCCTTCGAACTTCTTAACCTGAAACTGTTTGAGCGATGACATAGACTTCACCGTCATTGTCAATCATCTGGATCTTTATTGGGAGGAGCGATACCCCTGATGATATCAAGTTACTTCAGCTCTGGTAACTCTTTATTGGGAATTAATGTGAATCTATTCCTTGAGGATTGTCCTTGTGATAAGATCACAACCTCAAAGACAAATTGGTAGTCGACTCTTGTAGAGAAAACAATGATAAAAAAATAAGATAGTAAACAAGGATTATGTGGAAACCCGAAACTAACACCGAGAGAACAAGATTACGGCTAACAATGATCAAAGAATAAGATAGTAAACAAGATTATTGCCAAGAGATTACACCTAAGAACAACCTGAGAAACCTAATTCCTCTTCTTCTCCGATTCCCATTCTTCTCGCTTTCTTTCTCTCTATCTATTGGTAGCCGTAACACCACATGAATCACAAGGACTCTTTCAAGGAAACCCTATATCTCCTTATAAAGCATTGAACTTGGAGCCTAAGCCATTAGACAACTTATAAAAAATAGATCACTACCAACCTGGGTCAGCTCAATCAGCATTGAAGTCCTGGAGATATGATCCATCACCCATAAGGTTTATGTAGGGGTGTAAGCGATCCAAGTTTTGACTGAGAACCCGTTGCTTGGTCCATGTACTTTAAGAAAATAGCTAGGCACGAGATAGAGCTCAATGTCACGGACTTAGTTTTTTTGCTACACTTCGATTCGTGCACCGTACAAGCTTCCTACTCGAAGACTCGTGCCAGCCTTTCCCAACGCTTAGTTAGATCGCTAAGGCGTAAATGAGAACAATGTGGAGCAAAAGAGAGAGACTGGAAGATTAAAACTTCACTATACTAAAGAGAGTACAACTTTTGGGTGGTGAGGAACAAATGACCCTCCTACCTATTTATAGGGCCTCAAAGGCTTCCAATAAACTACTTGAACCTTCTAGAATTGGCATATTTCAGGGATTATTCTAGGAAACTCTAGAACATAGATATTTATAAGGAGGCTTCTAGAACATCTAGAAAGATCACGAGTCTTCGTGAAAGATCCCTAGTCTTCCAGATGAGTCCACCATCTTCTAGAAAGATCTCGAGTTTTCAAGAGGCTTCCACCATCTTCTAGGAAGTTTCAGAAGCTTCCAGCATAACCCCGGTCCGTGGAGAGTTATGCAAGTCCGTCTCGGTGGGGCGCAAACTTTTGTGCGTAACATCGAGCTCTTTATATATGGGTGTAAACAATCCAAGTTTTAACTGAGAACCCGTTGCTTGGCTCATGTTCTTTAAGAAAGTAGCTAGGCACGAGATAGAGCTGGAGCTCGGATTGTTTGTACTTTCTTTATTTTTTTTCCTAGTTTAATTGGCTCTAATGTCTTAGGATTCAAGTATGTTAATTATTATATAGAATACAATAAAAAATTTATTGCTATTGATTTCTTATTGATATTGAGTTTATCTCTTATTGTTCTCGTGCTTGAGAATTAGGGTTATAGTCCCTGTTACCTTGGGGGGTTGGTTTTTCATAGGTCGGTGTTGTTGTGCTGTGTCAGGTAGTATCAGTCTCAACATGTTGAGAAACGTGATGGGAACCAATGATGACGACGACAACCAACAAATTATTACCGAAGAGTAAGGGTTGAAAGCCTATTTGCAGTAGTCCGTCACATAAAAGTCTTTCTGCAGGATCTAATCATATGCATCCAACAAGCTGAGCAGGTGGTAGACAATCTAGAACTATTGAGGAACCAGTATGTTATTCAGAAATGATGTTATTGGTGAGCAACACCAGTGAGCTCCTAGAAGATGATCAAGTACTGGTGCATAAGCATCCTCTATGAAAGGCTTATTTAGATTTGTCTACTTCGAGCTAGGAGTAGTTCGATATTTTTGCCAGACGGGATCATGATGACGATCGTAGCGGTAACATGCTGCCAAACCGATGAGTAGGACGGTCGGCGGGGCATCAGCAAGCACAATGGATATGGAGACTGCTTGAGGAACGATTTTTATGATATTGAAGAATGATTCGACGACGACTACGCTTGTCAACGTAGAGGTTGTGAGAAAGGTCCATATGGGAGAGAAAACAATTTTAAATTGAAAGTCGATATTCTGATCTTTCATGGAGATCTCGGTATTTAGGAATGCTAACTTGAATATGTGCTACTTTATGACGTCAATGTTGCTCTTTCTCAAGTTCATTGTAGATGAGGTGGCATCCACGTCGAGGATTCGTGCAATTCGGGAGCGGTCGACACATAAGAGAGGTACACAACTTTCATTGATTGACATCATTATATCGATGATTCATCCGAGATTTCATTTACCATTATGGCACCTATTATAGATAGAGTGCATGATGAAGGAAAAGTTCAATTGGAGAGGACGATTTTCGTGCTAATTAAGGAGATGCTTTGTATAACGCCAATTTTAGCTCTTCCTAATTTTGACAAGCTCTTGGAGGTCGACTGTGATGCCAATGACATTGACATTGCCGTGGTACTATCACAAGAGAGACGTCTTGTGCATTTTTCAATGAGAATCTTAGTGACACACGAAAGAAGTGGTCTACCTATGACAATGTATTATATGAGATGGTGCAAGCGCTCAAGCATTAGGAGTATTACTTGGTTGATAAGGATTTTTTTTATTATATTTTGGCTATGGATCTCTGGAATATTTGAGTAGCTCGAACTGCATTAGCAGCAACATACATGCACGGTAATGTAATTTTCTACGTAAGTTTTGCTACAATTTTGTGCATAAGTGTCACCCCCAGTTTTCACAAACAGGGGTATTTTGACCTTAGCGGGCCCACACACTAGCTAACCATGGCCCACATGTTAGATATTTTGGTTAGAGACTAGACCATTATTTTAGTTAATTATTAGTTAGAGATTAGTGGTTTCGGTTTGACTAAACTACCCCCGGTTTAACCATTTCTCATTTTTGGACCATTTAATTAATTGGAGGGCAAACTTGTAATTAATCAAATGGGACAAAATGGAAGGTATGGCCGGCCACATCATGTAGATAGGGTGGAGAGAGAAATCACTTTATCATTTCATTCCAATCCACATTTTCTTCTTCTTCTCCAAAGGCTCCATTTGCTTTTGAAAGCTCCATTGATTTTAGCTCTCAAACCAAGGTGATTCCTTCTCCAATACTTATTCTTTTCTCATGTAGATCATGTAGGAACCCCCCATGATGATTCTTAGGGTGATTCCATCATTAGAAACCATTTTTGTGTCCTTTAGACATTTTAGGAGTGTCCACTTGTAGGCTTGTGTCCTATTAGGAAAAAGCCCCCTTTTTGATCCATGAATGATGTTAAAATATTGCTATTGTGTGTTTTTCCATTTAATCTCAGATTTTTAATGTTGTAGAGATGATCCATGAGAGTATCTTAATGTATCATATTATTTCTATGTGTTTTGGTATATATATAGTTATATATATATCATTCTATATATATATATGTATATATATATATATATATATATATATATATATATATATAAATGGTGATTAATTTATGTGATGTTGTGATGGTTGTGGGACATATATAGGGCTGTCCATTTTCGGCCAGATCTGAATGGGTTGGAGTTGGTTGAGTTTTGGGAGTTAATGGTGTTGAACAATTAGTTTTATGCATCTATATATATATATATTGATATGTATATATATATGGTTGTATAGGGGGTATATTTATATGAAATATATGGTGTTGTGTGGTGTTTTTGAGGGGGGAAAACTTAATCCCAGGTTTGGTTCAGATTTTAGTGGGAATTTGATTGAGAGTTGGTTGGGAGTTCAATTCTATTTAAGTATACAACTAGTATTGTATATGTTGATATATATATATGTTGTTATATATATATTGGTATATATATGTGGTTTAATTGTGTGGGAATATATATAGATTATGGTGGGTGTTGTGTGATGTTGAGAGAGGGCTAGGGGCTGTCCAAAAACAGTCCATATTAGTTAGTTGTGTGTGTGTGTAGTTGTGAGGAAGTTTTGTGAGTTGTGTGTGTGTGTGTGAGAACCTATTAGTGAGTGTCTATAGTTAGCCTATGTGCAAACTAATAGGAAACCTATTAGGAGACTTGTAGAGAGGTCTATGTGAGGGTGAGGTGTTGTGTGTGAGTGTTGTGTATGAGTGTGGGTGAGTGTGGTAGATAGAAGGGTATATTCATGTCGTAGAAATAGGAAAAAGGGTAAATGCTAGTTTTTGCCTAGAAGTGGGATATTGTGTTAGAAGCCTAAGATAGTGTTAGAACTTGATCCCCGTGGTTGGTAATGATCAAATATGGTACTCTAAGACTAGTTTTGACGTCGGTTGACCGTTTTGACCAAAAGTCAACAAAAGTCAACCGAAGGTCAAACTTAGCCTTAAAGCGACCCGATTTGACCGAAACCAACCGAGACTTGACCAGTTGACTGAAAGTCAACAGTTGGTCAACATTAGACTTGTTTGACCTAGGTTTGACCATAGTTGACCATAGTTGACCAGGGTTGACCAGAGTTGACTTTTTGACCGAAGTCAACTGTAAGTCAACCGTTGATCCCGATTGACCTAGTTTGACTTGGAATGACTTCCAGTGACCTAGTATGACCTAGTATGAACCAGTAAGACCTAGTATGACTCAGTTAGACCTAGATTGACCTAGTTTGACTTAGACTTGCATTCATGGCTTGTATTAGTTTCCTTTTTCAGCATTTAGTCCTGTTTGACTTATAGTATCTTATCTTAGGTCTGTGATCGCTCTGAGCATCTGTTCACCCTATCAGCTCAGGACCACAGGCGAGTACATTCACTGATAGTTTTCATTGTCTTGATATCTACTATATCCGATTCAGTCGTAGTGTTTTACTTGATTCCCGACACGACAGTTCACGGACTAGTATGCAACGGATCCTGTCATGAGATGTTATTCCTGGACTTTCTTGGTATATGGGTATGAGATATTTCCATGTTCATGTACTTATATAGACACATATCGGGAGTGGGCTGGCCCCCTGCTCTCGAACCCCGTGTCATGACGTGCCATGTCCGGATCCGTGATACTATTCGGGGGAAATATAATGGGGGAATTATTAGGTGTTATGTGATCAAAGCCCCATGTCCCTATTTTGCTGGCGCCACCCTCACCTCACGTAGGGTGTAGCAGATACCCCATGTCCATGTTATCCAGGTTGGCCGGCATGACCCTTTCCAGATTTTCATGTGATTGTCGGGCCAAGTGGATAATCATGCCATGACTCCCTTTAGCCGATCACATATCACTCTAATAATTCAAAACACCTTTTACTTTATTTGTCATGTCTTACATTCCAGTTTCAGCTTTACTTACTGTACCTTCACCATGCTATGATTCATTCTCATATGCTCTATCTGTCTCTTATACTGTACCTTGGTTATGGGACTAGGTTCTGTTCGGAAGAAGGGTTACAACTCCGGTCCTTGTTTGGTTTAATGGTTGTAACTCGGCTTTCGAATGGTTTCCAAGTCGCCTTTACTCTTTGTCTTGTATTTCATTATTACTGTTTCTTATAGTATTTCTCAATTCACATGGAACTGCTGTTGGTGTTTTGTACTTGCTCATTTTCCTGACAGGATACGTTGACAAAATTTTACAGATGACTTAGAGGATGACTGCCCTACTTATTACGGGGCAGAGACCGAGGAGCATGACTTAGATAGAGGCTTAGTAGTAGAGCCTCTTGACTTTGCCCATCCTGAGTAGCTTAGCTAGTAGGTTTGCCTGGCCTGCGAGCCAGCTGTTTACATTTCAGTTGTAGTACTTATATTATATTTCTGAGACTTGGACTTGTATTAGCTGTGACTTGTGGATACTTTCTGGACTCGTTTCCTATTTATTACTATCATATCTTTTTCCATGCTTTCTACCTTAGTTTTGATTATGTGATTGAGGCAGTATTGCCCTATTCCTCCGTTTGGAGTGTATATACTGCACAGGTACATTTATCTGTTTAGACGTAGCATTTACAGACCCTATATACAGCGTTCTACCGCCGATTCTGCGGCGTAGGCTGGACGTAACCGCTTCTCGTGCCCCTAATCAGGGTGCGGGTCGTGACACGTTTTAGTGGTGGCCCATGCAGGTCTGTGTCGCAACTAGTGCGAACTCGTAATGGTGCTCGACTTAGAGTGCTAATTACGAGCCTGCGATTAGGATATAGGATTAGGGTATGATAGGAGTTACTCAATCACATGTTAGGAGATTCTGATCTTTTGATTACCATGACAAATTCCTTGCATTGAGTTTAATTGTCCGTCTTTGATATTCCTATCATGTGCCATATTGATCTCTTGGGTTCCTTTCATCTTCAGGATGACAGTTACACGATCTCAGGCAGCGGGCCCGAGCTCAGTTCCAGGGAGGTCAGATCAGGGAGGTCCTCCACCTCCGGCTATGGGACCGACAGTAGAGAGTACAGCAGCATCGGTTCCTGCCCTTCAGGCAGGAGTAGAGGTGGCAGTTCCCGGAGGTCTTCCACCTCCAGCTGGGGGAGCAGCCCCATCAGTTCCTGCCCTTCCGGCGGGAGCAGCAGCAGCAGTACCAGCAGCGACGATCCCTGGAGGTCTTCCACCTTCAGCAGCGGGACCGTCTATGGTCATCCCCGACATTCTTCCACCGCCGCCTCAGCTACCGGCAGACACTCAGGGTATGATGGCCCTTCTGCAGCAGATGTTACAGACGCAGAGAGTTCAGGCAGAGGCGCAGCAGCGCCAGACAGAGGTGCTGAGACAGACGATGGAGAACTCGCACCAGTTAGCCATGGCAGCAGTGGAGAGGGGTGCACCGACTACAGCTGAGGGAGCACCAGCACAGCAGCAGGGCCAGAGGAGGCCCGGTACACATCTCGACTTCCGGAAGATGGGCCCGCGAGATTTCAAGGGTACCGAGGGTATCCTATATGCGGATGACTGGTTAGAGGACGTCCAGCGGTGTCTGGAGTTGGCTGAGGTTCCGAGAGCTCTATGGGTGGCTTCTGCAGCGAGCCAGTTTTTTGACATTGCATTGACCTGGTACCGCACGGATCCGCGTGCGTCGGTTCGAGGTATATCCTGGGAGGACTTCAGGAAACTCTTTAAGGAGAAGTTCTACCCGGATGTAGTCTTGACGGCTCTGGAGGGACAGTTTGTTGGCTTGGTGCAGGGAAGCTCGTCAGTGGACGAGTATGCAGCGGAGTTCTTCCGCCTGAGTAGGTTTGCACCCAGCCTGATTCAGGATGAGGGGTGCAAGGCCCGGAAGTTCCGGAGGGGTCTCATCCATGCAGTGCGCACTCGCACATCTGGGCGACGAGACGCGATATTTGAGCAGGTCCTGATGGAGGCTCAGATTGCTGAGGAGGACTTCGGCCTCAAGCCGAAGAAGGGCAGTGATGTCTTGGGAGCCAGTTCGAGTGCGGGGCCAGCGAAGCGCCTACATTCCCAGCAGGGGCAGTTCCAGCAGCATCAGCCTCAGTTGCAGATCCAGCAGGCACCGGCGCGTGCTCAGCAGCATCAGGGTCAGGGTCAGGGCCGGAGGCCAGCTACACAGTGTACCTTCTGCGGGAAGCCAGGGCATACTCGAGAGGTTTGTAGGAAGAGATTGGGCGCCTGCTTGTACTGTGGGGCGCCTGACCACCAGCTGAGGGATTGCCACGCTAGTGGAATCCGAAGAGACCAGGACGGCGCGCAGCAGGCTAGAGGAGGCCAGCAGGGGCGTGCATTCGTCATGGCAGTTGAGCCCACTCAGGCAGTAGCAGGGCAGAGTGCAGGTTCCGATCTTTCGATCTCTTTCTGCATTTGCTTCCTTATTTACTGTTTGAATTTCGATTCCATCTGTTCCTTGTCTGATTGATAAAAGTTGTTCTTGTGGTGTGATTTTCTGAGATAAGTCGTATGGGCTAGGTCGCCTCGATTATGAGATTTTAGAATCCTCTAGGGTCATGCTAGTAGGCATAGTGAGGACATATAGTCGGATTATGGTCATATTTCTCGGGTGTGGGAATTTAAGGTTTTCGCTGCCAAGCATGCGGCAATGCGAAAATTTTAAATACCATAATTCTAGAGGTACGTACCATAGTTGAGGACTCTGTGATTATCGTAGCCTTGCTCACTGGTATGACGGAGATTCTGAGTATCATGATTATTGGACAGACGCGTACGATTATCAAATTGTATGATATTTTTTTTTGTTTTGTGTTTTGTGTTGCTTCGTTTTAAGTTTTTGGATGATTCTTTTAAGGTGGATAGACTTATATTGTGAGTATTTTAAAATTTATAAATTTAGTCATTTAGTTCTTGCTTTGATTTTTGAGATTTTAATCATTTAAAATTTTTTTTTGCCATGACTTGAGAATTTGAGATTTTACTATTGTTGGTTTCAATTTTGAGGACAAAATTTTTTTAAGGTGGATAGATTTGTCACCCCCAGTTTTCACAAACAGGGGTATTTTGGTAATTTTCCACTTTAAAAATTATTTTGAAATTATTTATTTATTATTTGTATTATTTTGGGGTTATTTGAATCGGGTTCGAATTTCAATTCGTTTCGACTTGTTTTGACTTGTTTCGGGGACCCGGGGTATTTTGACCTTAGCGGGCCCACACACTAGCTAACCATGGCCCACATGTTAGATATTTTGGTTAGAGACTAGACCATTATTTTAGTTAATTATTAGTTAGAGATTAGTGGTTTCGGTTTGACTAAACTACCCCCGGTTTAACCATTTCTCATTTTTGGACCATTTAATTAATTGGAGGGCAAACTTGTAATTAATCAAATGGGACAAAATGGAAGGTATGGCCGGCCACATCATGTAGATAGGGTGGAGAGAGAAATCACTTTATCATTTCATTCCAATCCACATTTTCTTCTTCTTCTCCAAAGGCTCCATTTGCTTTTAAAAGCTCCATTGATTTTAGCTCTCAAACCAAGGTGATTCCTTCTCCAATACTTATTCTTTTCTCATGTAGATCATGTAGGAACCCCCCATGATGATTCTTAGGGTGATTCCATCATTAGAAACCATTTTTGTGTCCTTTAGACATTTTAGGAGTGTCCACTTGTAGGCTTGTGTCCTATTAGGAAAAAGCCCCCTTTTTGATCCATGAATGATGTTAAAATATTGCTATTGTGTGTTTTTCCATTTAATCTCAGATTTTTAATGTTGTAGAGATGATCCATGAGAGTATCTTAATGTATCATATTATTTCTATGTGTTTTGGTATATATATAGTTATATATATATCATTCTATATATATATGTATATATATATATATAGAATGATATCTTTCGAGCTTCCTGTTACCACACATGGTTAAGGCTTTCCACTGCGGTGGATCTTACCAAATTTTTGAAAAAAAAAAAAAAAAAAAAAAAAAAAAAAAAAAAAAAAATGGCAGCGGCGGCGCATGGGATCCCGAGCTCTGCTAGGGCATCAACCCTCGGCGTCGTGGAGGCCGCCAACCGCCCCCCGGACCGGGGGAAAGGCAAGGGGGGGGCGGGGGCGGCCGGTGGCGACCGGCCAGGGGCGGACGGCGGCGGCGGGCCGCCGGCGAGCGGTGTGGCTGCTGCTGCACGCAGCAGCGGGGGCGCGGGAGGGCAGCCGACGACCCGGGGAGGCCCGGCGACCCCCCCCGGGGGGCGGGCGGCTGCCGGCGACCCCTCCCAGGCGGGGGGGGCTGGCCGGGGCGGGCTGCGGGCGGGAAATCCCCTTCCGGGCAAGGCCTTTGCTGGGAATTCGACGACGGCGACATCCGGGGGGTCCCCGATGGTGTTCGCCGCCCAAAGAACATCGTCGGGATTGGAGGATGAGGAGGGGGCATGGACCACGGTCCAGAATCGGAGGGTCCGACGCGGAGGAGGGCAACGATCACAGTTCCCTGAGGCTAGGAGGGGCACAACATATACGCAGGGATCGGACAGGAGGGCGGGGATAGCCAGGAGAGCGGGTACATCGGGGGGACAGGCACACTCGGGGGATCGGGAGGGACAAGCCAGGATTGCATGGCGGCCTCGTGCGAAAGGGGCGACTGGGACGGCTGTCCCAGTTATCGGAGGGAGAGTTACTGCTGCGAGCACGAGTGCCAGGCCACCCCCGACGCCCCCACCACGGAGTTCGGGCCCGCGGCCTGTATCCTGGGCAGATGCATGCAAGGTGGGGGTCGCCAAGACGCCGGCATCGATGGAGTACGTTGCTCCTATGGAGATTGGGGGCGAGCTCTGCGCCGACTTCCCGGCCGATGAAGTGGCGAAGGTGACGGCATTCTGGGAGAACACGTTAGTGCTATACGTGTTGGGGAGCAAGCCCTTCTACGGGCAGATCAGAGGATATGCGGACAGAGTCTGGCGGCCGAAGGGGAGCATGGAGTTCTTCTCCAAGGAGAACGGCTTCTATTTCGTTAAATTTGGGTTGGCAGAAGATGTGACTCGGATTCTCCAGGGAGGGCCATGGACATTTGACGGTCGCCTCATCATTCTGAAGCAATGGACTCCCGACTTGAGGTGTGAGAAGGAGGTGCTCAATGCTGTGCCAGTGTGGGTTCGTTTCCCTGAGTTCCCGGTACGCTTCTGGAGTGTTCCACTGCTTATGAGACTTGCTAGTCTCATTGGCAAGCCGATTAAGGCGGATGAGGCCACCACCTTCAGGTCTAGACTGCTGTATGCTCGGGTTTTTGTGGAGATTGACGCCAGGTTGGACCTACCTGAGCAGCTGAAGTACAGGACACCTGCTGGCCAGTTCGCTTGGCAGAGGGTGGAGTATGAGTGGGTACCCCCCAGATGTCCGGCATGTGCCTGCTTCGGGCATCTCCCGAGCGCGTGTAGACGTGGGGGAGCTTCTGAGGTGGTGCCGGAGGAGGCTGTGCGGGCGGCAGATGGTGCAGACGACTCCCCCGTTGGGGACCAGGTGGGCGCGATGGAGGATGATATGGAGGCAGACTCTCCCCTCATCTCGGGGGAGGGTGAGGGGCCCCCGACGGAGGATCTTGCTGGAGCGTTGGTTGAGTATGTGGGGACGAGGACCATGACCACCAGGAGTATGGGCCAGGAGGACAGGCGACAGGGAGAGAAAGAAGCGCTTGCTATTCAGGTGTACAGTCGGAAGCGCCAGGCTACGGAGGCACATGGTGAGGACAGCGGACAGGGCGGGACAGAGAGAGTGTGGCAGGTCAACCCGAAATGGGTAGCAGTACTAGCACAGCCTCCCCCGCAGGGGGACCCACACGGGGCCACGGCCCCCCTCCTTCTACAGGGGGATAGAGATGAGGATACCAGTGATATGGAGGTTGCACTCTCCCCGGGTGCCCCTCCAGAGGATGTTCAGGGGACCCCACCAGTGATTTAGATGTCGGCCCTTGCCTGGAATGTCCGGGGGGGGTGTTCTCTGGGGAGATGGAAGGAGATTAGTGAGGTGCTGAGGAAGGAACAGTGTGAAATCTCGATATTACTTGAGACTAAGATCAGGGGGGTGAAAACTCTGACCCGTAGAACCCCTACGGGTTGGGTCCAGCTTCACAACCTTAGTCTCTGTGATATGGCGAGGATCTGGGTTAGATGGAATGGAGCTAGTTGGGATGGTGAGGAGGTTTTCATGTCTGACCAGCTGGTGGCTATCTCCTTCACCAACAAGGGGGGATTCCACTTCTTACTGGGTGCCGTCTACGGGCACAATGACAGGAGGCGTCGGGAGACCTTGTGGCAGGACATCATCAGGTTGAGCTCACTAGCGAGGCATCGGCATCTCCCCCTTCTTATTATGGGAGACTTCAATGCTACGCTATACCGGGGAGAGAAGCTGGGGGGGAGGCCGGTGCCGGACCAGATACTTTCTGATTTTCAGTCTTGTCTCCTCCAGTCCGGGCTCAGGGACCTGGAGAGAATAGGACACATATGGACCTGGCACAACAAGGCAGAGGTGAGCAGGGTGGCATGCCAGCTGGATCGGGCCTTGGGGAACAGTGACTGGTTCCGCCTATTCCCTTCTTCTGTGGCTGAGGGGCTCCCTGCGGGGACCAGTGACCACTCGCCGATTCGGGTGCGCTTCGTGGAGAGTCCCAGATGGCGAGCCCGTCCGTTCCGGTATGACAACAGCTGGTTCCTATCAGCTGGTTATGAGGAGACTGTGGCAGGAGGGCTTGGCCAGGAGGTGGACGGCACTGCCCAGTTTTGCATGGTTCACAGGCTGAAGAGCGCTAAACGCGCCATCCGGGACTGGGTGAGGGCACTCCCCCGGACTTCCCTGCAGGAGAAGGAGGCGGAGCTGCGTGACCTGCAGGCAGAGCTCCAGGGCGACATGTTGAGTGGGGAGCTGGCGACTAGAGAGAAGAGTCTGGCTGCAGAGGTCAACACCTTGAGGCTTCAGCAGGAGATTAGTGCGGCCCAACGGGCCAAATGCTCCTGGCTCAAGGATGGGGATCGTTGCACCAAATTCTTCTACGATGTCATCCGGGCGCGACAGCACCGGAACCGTATCCAGCGACTGATTGGCAGAGACGGGCGACTTGTGACTGACCAGGTTGCTATCCAGGAGGAGGCTGTCCAGTTCTACTCTGAGCTTTATCATCAGACGGATTATCCATCGGTTTTCCCACAGCTGATTACGAAGACGTTGATTACGGAGTACGGCAACAGTCTTCTTATGGCCCCTATCCGGATGGCGGAGGTGGAGACGATTGTGATGCAGGCTGATGCTTCCAAGGCTCCTGGGCCGGATGGGTTCTCCAGTGGTTTCTACAAACGCCATTGGAATTCCCTTAAGGCCCCGGTCCTTGCGGCTGTTCAGGAGTTCTTTGATACGGGCAAGCTCCTGAAGGAGCTGAACCACACCTTCCTGACGCTTGTGCCCAAGAAAGAGGGGGCAACATCTCTTGCTGACTTTCGACCGATTGCTTGCTGTAATTATTTGTATAAAATAATTACTCATCTCATGTGCAGGAGGATGGAGGAAGCTATGCAGGGTCTGGTGTCTCGGAATCAGGCGGCCTTCATTAAGGGGCGGTCTATTGCGGAGCATAGCCTGCTGGCTCATGAGCTGATTCGGGAGTTCCACAAGCCAGGAGGGATGAAGGCGTGTGTGAAGCTCGATCTGAGGAAAGCCTACGACACCGTCAACAGGGACTTCCTCTGTCATCTGATGGGTGCGATGGGCTTCTCCGAGACTTGGGTGGATAGAGTCAGAGAGTGCATCACTTCTCCTACATTCTCGGTCCTCATCCAGGGTATCCCCTACGGGTTCTTCAGCAGCAGCAGGGGGCTTAGGCAGGGGGACCCGCTGTCCCCCTACCTATTCACCCTTGTGATGGAGTATTTCACATGTCTGATGGACATCGCGGTACATAGGGAGAGGATTGTACCGATATACAGCAGGGTCTCTCCGGTGGTCTCTCATCTCATTTATGCAGATGACCTTTTGGTCCTGTTGAGGCCTTCCATGCGGGGGATGAGGGAGCTTGCGGCAGTGATGGAGGAGTTCGGGCAGCTATCGGGCCTTCGGCTGAACAGGGACAAGAGTAAAGTATACTTCAGCAACTCTTGCACTTTGAAGGAGGAGCGGGCTATGGAGCTTGGGGTGGAAAAGGGGGACCTTCCGGTGAAATATCTGGGGGTGCCCCTTTCCGTCAACTACGCGAAGGATCGTGACTGTCAGAGCCTGGTGGATTTTGCACAGAGGAGGGTTGAGGGCTGGCAGGCGGCTGGCCTATCGTTTGGAGGGCGTATTGAGCTGGTCCGCTCAGTCATTTCTGCTATTGCTCTGTTCTTGCTCCAATCGATTATGGTCCCTCTGGCTACTATCAGAAAGATTGAGGGCATCTGTGCCAAGTTCATTTGGCATGGAGGGATACATGCCATCTCCTGGGAGCAGCTCTGTCGGCCTAGGAGAGAGGGAGGTGTGGGTCTGCGATCTCTTGTTTCTGTCAGGGAGGCGGCGGGGATCAAGCTGGCATGGAGATTCCTTCAGGGTGATTCTCTATGGTCGACCTGGATGACGAGTCGGTATCTCCGGGGCAGAAACTTCTGGGTATGTGAAATTGACAACAACTTCTCTGTGTCTTTCAAGCATATCCTGAGGACCCGTCCTGTTCTTCGGACGGCTTTGCGGAGGAGGATGAGGGAGGGAAGGGAGACGGATCTTTGGCTCGATCCGTGGATCTCAGGTCAGTCTCTCCTGGAGATTCTGGGCCCCCAGAGGGACGGCGTGGCATACAGAGGACTGACGTGTCGGCACATCATCCGTGGAGGGGTATGGAGGCCTGAGGAGTACCGGTTCACTGCTACGGTAGTTGAGGAGATCAGACAGGTGCAGATCACTCCTACGGCACTATCTGATATATGGATGTGGGCCCCGCCCGGCCGCTCGGAGGGTGCTGGGGAGTTCCGATTTAGCAGCTGCTACGACCTTATCCGCCCCCACTTCGATGATATTGAGGAGTATGACTTTGTCTGGGGGAAGGGGCTCGCCAGGAAGATGCAACTGTCTGCATACAAACTGGTGTTGGGTCGGTTGCTTACTCGGGACAGATTGCTTCGGTTCGGGGTTTCTGTCCCTGATCCTAAGTGTGTTTTGTGTGAGACAGAACCTGAATCTATTGGGCACCTGTTCTTCCAGTGCCATATGGCGTGGAACATATGGGCCGAGCAGAGCCGGAGACACTTGGGAGGGGTTGGCAGGGAGCGGGACTTCAGAGAAATCCTTAAGTGGATTGGTGATCGCAGGGGCATGGAGCAGAGCTGGGCTAGGCGTGCTAGATTGAGACTTGCTGCATCAGTTTGGCATGTCTGGCGGGAGAGGAACCGGCGCATTTATGAGGGACTATCCACCCCAGTGGTGGGCATACTCCATAATATTGAGTCGGATGTACTAGTTATGTCCCCCTGAGTTGGGATTGTATCTTATGTTGTAACCTTATTGAGATGATGGAATAAAATTTACCCTTTTTCCAAAAAAAATATATATGTATATATATATATATATATATATATATATAAATGGTGATTAATTTATGTGATGTTGTGATGGTTGTGGGACATATATAGGGCTGTCCATTTTCGGCCAGATCTGAATGGGTTGGAGTTGGTTGAGTTTTGGGAGTTAAGGGTGTTGAACAATTAGTTTTATGCATCTATATATATATATATTGATATGTATATATATATGGTTGTATAGGGGGTATATTTATATGAAATATATGGTGTTGTGTGGTGTTTTTGAGGGGGGAAAACTTAATCCCAGGTTTGGTTCAGATTTTAGTGGGAATTTGATTGAGAGTTGGTTGGGAGTTCAATTCTATTTAAGTATACAACTAGTATTGTATATGTTGATATATATATATGTTGTTATATATATATTGGTATATATATGTGGTTTAATTGTGTGGGAATATATATAGATTATGGTGGGTGTTGTGTGATGTTGAGAGAGGGCTAGGGGCTGTCCAAAAACAGTCCATATTAGTTAGTTGTGTGTGTGTGTAGTTGTGAGGAAGTTTTGTGAGTTGTGTGTGTGTGTGTGAGAACCTATTAGTGAGTGTCTATAGTTAGCCTATGTGCAAACTAATAGGAAACCTATTAGGAGACTTGTAGAGAGGTCTATGTGAGGGTGAGGTGTTGTGTGTGAGTGTTGTGTATGAGTGTGGGTGAGTGTGGTAGATAGAAGGGTATATTCATGTCGTAGAAATAGGAAAAAGGGTAAATGCTAGTTTTTGCCTAGAAGTGGGATATTGTGTTTGAAGCCTAAGATAGTGTTAGAACTTGATCCCCGTGGTTGGTAATGATCAAATATGGTACTCTAAGACTAGTTTTGACGTCGGTTGACCGTTTTGACCAAAAGTCAACAAAAGTCAACCGAAGGTCAAACTTAGCCTTAAAGCGACCCGATTTGACCGAAACCAACCGAGACTTGACCAGTTGACTGAAAGTCAACAGTTGGTCAACATTAGACTTGTTTGACCTAGGTTTGACCATAGTTGACCATAGTTGACCAGGGTTGACCAGAGTTGACTTTTTGACCGAAGTCAACTGTAAGTCAACCGTTGATCCCGATTGACCTAGTTTGACTTGGAATGACTTCCAGTGACCTAGTATGACCTAGTATGAACCAGTAAGACCTAGTATGACTCAGTTAGACCTAGATTGACCTAGTTTGACTTAGACTTGCATTCATGGCTTGTATTAGTTTCCTTTTTCAGCATTTAGTCCTGTTTGACTTATAGTATCTTATCTTAGGTCTGTGATCGCTCTGAGCATCTGTTCACCCTATCAGCTCAGGACCACAGGCGAGTACATTCACTGATAGTTTTCATTGTCTTGATATCTACTATATCCGATTCAGTCGTAGTGTTTTACTTGATTCCCGACACGACAGTTCACGGACTAGTATGCAACGGATCCTGTCATGAGATGTTATTCCTGGACTTTCTTGGTATATGGGTATGAGATATTTCCATGTTCATGTACTTATATAGACACATATCGGGAGTGGGCTGGCCCCCTGCTCTCGAACCCCGTGTCATGACGTGCCATGTCCGGATCCGTGATACTATTCGGGGGAAATATAATGGGGGAATTATTAGGTGTTATGTGATCAAAGCCCCATGTCCCTATTTTGCTGGCGCCACCCTCACCTCACGTAGGGTGTAGCAGATACCCCATGTCCATGTTATCCAGGTTGGCCGGCATGACCCTTTCCAGATTTTCATGTGATTGTCGGGCCAAGTGGATAATCATGCCATGACTCCCTTTAGCCGATCACATATCACTCTAATAATTCAAAACACCTTTTACTTTATTTGTCATGTCTTACATTCCAGTTTCAGCTTTACTTACTGTACCTTCACCATGCTATGATTCATTCTCATATGCTCTATCTGTCTCTTATACTGTACCTTGGTTATGGGACTAGGTTCTGTTCGGAAGAAGGGTTACAACCCCGGTCCTTGTTTGGTTTAAGGGTTGTAACTCGGCTTTCGAATGGTTTCCAAGTCGCCTTTACTCTTTGTCTTGTATTTCATTATTACTGTTTCTTATAGTATTTCTCAATTCACATGGAACTGCTGTTGGTGTTTTGTACTTGCTCATTTTCCTGACAGGATACGTTGACAAAATTTTACAGATGACTTAGAGGATGACTGCCCTACTTATTACGGGGCAGAGACCGAGGAGCATGACTTAGATAGAGGCTTAGTAGTAGAGCCTCTTGACTTTGCCCATCCTGAGTAGCTTAGCTAGTAGGTTTGCCTGGCCTGCGAGCCAGCTGTTTACATTTCAGTTGTAGTACTTATATTATATTTCTGAGACTTGGACTTGTATTAGCTGTGACTTGTGGATACTTTCTGGACTCGTTTCCTATTTATTACTATCATATCTTTTTCCATGCTTTCTACCTTAGTTTTGATTATGTGATTGAGGCAGTATTGCCCTATTCCTCCGTTTGGAGTGTATATACTGCACAGGTACATTTATCTGTTTAGACGTAGCATTTACAGACCCTATATACAGCGTTCTACCGCCGATTCTGCGGCGTAGGCTGGACGTAACCGCTTCTCGTGCCCCTAATCAGGGTGCGGGTCGTGACAATAAGTATGGATCTTCAAACCGAGTTGTTAGTGCGCTTAGTAGAAGGGCCTTATTGTTGGCTACGTTTAGTCAAGAGGTGGTCAGATTTGAGTACATCAAGGACCTTTCTGTGGAAGATGAGGACTTTGTGGAGATATAGTAGAAGCTTCGTCAAAAGTAGGTCGTCGACAACTTTGACATCCATGATGGGTTCGATAAAGAGGAAACGACTTTTCGTCTCTTGTACTTCTTTGAGTGAGAAGTTGATTCAGGAGCTCTATGGTGATAGTTTAGCGGCATATTTGGGACGTGACAAAACTATGATGGTCGTTCCCACACGCTATTATTGGCCACAATTGAGACGAAACATGGGAAAAATTGTACAAAGACGTTATGTGTATCAAACTGCCAAAGGGAAGGCACAAATTACGGGATTACACACTACACTACTAATCCGAAAAATATTTAGGAAGACATATTCATGGATTTCATCTTGGGGCTGACTCAATGGAGCTTCGACTCGGTGTTCATGATGGTAGACCGGTTCTCAAAGATGGCTCACTTTGTACCTTGCATGAGGACGACGCAACTCATGTAGCAAAAGTAGTAGTCTCGTGGAGTGTCGAAGGCACAACGTCCGATCGGGATACAAATTTCTTGAGTACGTTTTGGTGGAGTCTTTGGAGCATGTACGGGTCAATGTTTGAGTTTAGTAGTACTGCTCATTCGTCGGCGGAAGACTAAACCAAAGTGGTTATTAGGACATTGGGCAACACAATAAGGAGTATATGTAGAGAGAAGTCGAAGCAATCAGACTTTACCTTAGCACAAACAGAATTCACATATAACAAAACAATCCATTCATCAACAAGAAAGTGTCCGATAAATATTATTTATTGAAAAACGCTAATCATGTTATAGATTTACATAGGCTAATTCTAAGGGCACACCATTTTTTGCTAGGGGCTATCCCTTACTAGGGGACATCCCATAATAGTAGAACTTTTACTGGGACAGCCCGAAATTTACTTGGGACTTGCCCACCCCCCAAAACCCTTTATCCCACTTCATTTTTTCATTTCCTTTCTCTTCTAATTTCTCAAACCCTAAAACCATTTTCTCTTCTCCACAACTCCACACACAAAATTCCTAACCCTAAATTCCTTCTCCATTCCTCCAACTCTATGCAATGGCACCCAAGCCTAAACCTTCATCACAATCTAGATATGTTTTGACCTATTTTGCTATTTTTTTTCGTTTTAATAAATTTCTCCCAAAAATTTCCCCCCAAAATTCTCCCTAAACCCTAAATTCCTTCTCCATTCTCCCAAAAATTTCCAGGTCACATAAGTAATGCTCAAAATAGTTTGATAAAATAAGTTAGACCAAATTTAGGGTTTATGTATGTAACTTTCGAACATAACAAATCAATTTTTTTGTATCAAATCCTAACCATAGAATTATTGGTTTTGGCCTACAGTCGGCCACGAAAATGACAGGACTACATGCAGTCTTGCAGTCCTGCAATAGAGTAGGACTGCATGCAATATTGCAGTCCTGCAATAGAGTAGGACTGCCTGCAGTCCTTGTTAATATTAGGACTGCATACATTCATGCAGTCCTTCCTATTTTGTGACTGATAATATGGACTGCAAGCAGTCCCACAGTCCTACTGCATTGCAGGACTGTAAGACTGCATGCAGTCCTGTCGTATTGCAGGACTGCAAGACTTCACGCAATCCTACTCTTTTGCAGGACTGCAAGACTGCATGCAGTCCTGTCGTTTTCATGGTCGACTGTAGGCCAAAACCATTGAATTTAGGGTTAGAGTTTGATGCAAAAAATTAATTTATTGTGTTCGAAAGATACATTCATGAACCTTAAATTTGTTTTGGCCTATTTTATCAAACTATTTTGAGCATTACTTATGTGACCTAAAAAATTTTGGGAAAGAAGAGAGCAAGAGAGGGAGAAGAGAAGAGGGAGAAGAGAAGAGAGCAACAAAAAAAATGTTGGTATTTATACTCATATGTGGGCTAGTCCCAAGCAAAGAAAATGAGTGGCAAACTAATATTTGAAAGAATTTTGGGATAGTCCCTAGCAAAATGTGGTGTGCCCTTAGAATTTGCCATTTACATATTTTGTGAAAGTGAATGATAAAGAGTATAACAACAAACAATTTGCAAATAAAATTTAAGTAATGAAGAGGATTGGGAACGACTGCAAGGCTAGATCAAGGTACAAGTCAATGAATAAGTACTGTAAGCACAAGGTTTTCAATGTTGGTGATGATGTCACGGTGCATCTTCAAAAAGAGAGGGTATTGGTTGGACAATATGGTTAGCTTCAACCGATAAAGTTTGGGTTTTTTAAAGTGCTGCAAAAGATTAACGAGAACGCCTACATCATCGATTTACCAGGTTCGATGGAAATCTCTTTAACATTCAACATCGCGGACCTGTACACTGATAATGCAGATGACGAGGCGCTAGATTTATCTTGGTGGCAGCACAAATAACTTGCAGTCAAGTTCGTTACAAGTAAAAGGGACAGACGCAAATGGCGTACAAAAGGTCAAAACTAGGGGAGAAGCCAAGACAGCCCATCAAATCTTTTTTGATCAGGATGTCCTATTTTAGGCTGGTTATGAAGATTTTCCATTTTTTTATTAGAATTTATCTGCACTTTCTTTATTTGTTTAAATAGTTTAATTAGGAGTAGTTTCTTAGAGTTCAAGTATGTTATTTAGTATAAATAGGACTATGTAGAAAAACACTAAACATGTTTATTGCTATTGATTTCTTATTTATATTGAGTTTCCTTCTTATTGATTCTCGTGCATGAGAATTGGAGTTCTAGTTCTCGTTTTCTTGGGTCGTTAGTTTTTTGCGATCGGCGTTTCCTTCTTGTGTCATCTCATCAGCCGGAAGTCCAGCCAGTTGAGATATTCTTGATTCTCTACAATTTTGAAGGCTAGTAGTAGTTATATCCTATAGTGGTGGATAGAACTGCTGCTGGATAAAATTATGATGTTTGCATCCCCTTTCTGCTTGATATTTAAGATAAAGAGTATCTGGGGAAGTTCATTCTCTCTTAGGCCGTCTTCGTTTGCCAAGAAAATGAGAAGGAAAGGAATCGGAAGTGGGTCCTATAGAAATGTGCTTCTGTTTGTGAATGATCCCGCTTTCCTTTCCATTCTCTCACTATCCACTGAATCGTACACAAACACAAGCAATAATGTTCTTATTTGTAACAGTTCTCAGAACTTGGATGCAAGAAGTAGACATTACTATTATGTTGACAGCCAATTACAGAATAGTAACACAAATCTAAAGTCAATTCATAACACTCTTGGTAGTTCAGACAAAGAGTTGTGATTTATATGAAAGTTCTAATATTATTATTTTTATGGGTACTATTTTGCAGAGGTTGCTAATAGTTCCTCCAGAGCTAGCCTATGGTAGTAAAGGAGTCCAAGAGATACCCCCAAATGCAACAATAGAGGTAAAGTATTATTTTTGATCATTTCGACTTCGGAGTATTTCTTGTAAACCAGCACTTGCAAGTTGCAAACTGTCATACTCTAAAAACATCATTTCTATGTTTGCTTGCAAATATTTCTTCCATGAGAACTCAAATCAAAATCCATGAAAATATTAACATATTTATTGTCTTCTTTGCATTCCCATTACTGATAGCAAAGGGAAAAAAAAAAATCCAGAAATTAGTAAGATAGGAAGGTTGTGTTTGGATGACTATATGTATCTGTCGGTTGAATCAGATGTGAAATGCATGGAAACCTTTTAACAGGTAGAATAACCAAGTTATTTAGACTTAACCCTACTTAACATAGTATCAAAATTATGCTTCTGTTCTGCTTTTAATTCAACATTTCAAGCATAGTCATTATGTTGAAGTTGAACACTACCAAATGTGTCACTATTCTATGGTGGTGCTCACTTATGTGCCCTCTTCAAGAACCTGTTAACCAATCAGGAAGTTTAGGAAACCAGGATTTAGTTTCGAGTTCTAGCAATTCTAATGGAGAGATCCATCTGGAATTCCATAGACTGGCTTCAAGCTGTTGAACTTAGGGGGGCGTTCGGTAAGCGGAATAATATATAACCAGAAATTATATATTTTCAGGAATCAAATTCTCGGTAATCAAATTTCCTGAAAAATTATATTCACATGTTTCGTGACTATATAAGTATTCCCGGGGAAAAAAAAAACTGAAAGAAATAAGAAAGGATAAAAGAAACTGAGAAAAAGCCAAAAAAACAAAACTCTTAAAAAAATGAAAATGAGAAGAAGAAAAATAAAAAAAATGAAAAAAAAAACCTAAATTTTTTTGGGAAAAAACTAAAAACTAGTGTGTATTATCTTACAAAAATACAGTATATTATAGGTAAACCAGAGGAGGTATGTATAAAAGTATGTCCCAAGGAGTAATCCTAGAAACCCATCAGTTTTCTGGATTTGGAGAAGTGCTGATTTCCGAGAACGTGAATCTTATGATACTCATCCACGCCTTAAACATACCTTGATGCCTGAAAGTTGGATAGGATGGCCCTTGCGTAAGGGCAAAAATCTTTAAAAAGAAGAAAAAACAAAAAAAAAACCAAAAAACAAATCTTAAAAAAATGAAAAAAGAACCATAAAAAATGAAAACAAAACAAAACAAAAAACAACTTAAATAAATGAAAAAAATAAAAAAGGATAAAAAACGAAAAATAAATAAAAATAAACAAAAAGAGTATATAAAAAAAATTGACCGGACAAAAAAAATATACCAACATATTTTGTGGGTAAATTGTTTATTCGGGTATTCTCAATTTCCGGAAATAAATTTTCATAACCTAAACCAAATATGAGAATAGTTTTTAAATCCTAATTTTGTCCGGAAATTAAAATAAAAATTGTGTACCAAACGCCCCCTAAGGAATATTGCAAAGATTCAGCATTTCTTTTTCTCTGTTGAGGCAAACTCCAATCAGGGGATGTCACAAGATGCCCTTGTTGTTCATGGGGTTGGTCTTGCTTGTTTTTTAACTTAAAATCTAAATATTAAATTAATATAAGTTAATTGGTGAGATTGGCCAATAAAAACTAAGTCATAATTTTCCTAAGCTGTGTGATCGAGAGGTCCAGCATGAAGCTAGCAGCCAAATCTATCGGGCGGATTGGTAGTTACTATGTGGACTAGTGCATTTTTCAATGATTTTGGATGTTGGTTCTTAAATTAATTCAAAGAGGTTTCTCATATCTTTCCAGGGCACCCATAGATGAGGAGATGCTTAAACCAGTCTCTACGTTGCATCAAAAGGTTCAGATAGGGACACAATACATATTTGAAATACAATGGGCCGGGCGGCTCGGCGACGGCGAGAACTCCCGCGGCTCCAATCGGTTCGACTGGATCTCAAATTTTCCAAACTGGATCTGGGTCTCGTCTTCAAGACGGACAGATGGATGGAGGGGGGTGGACGACGGTTACACGTCGCCGAAGCGGAAGGGTTGGAGGTAAGGAGGGTAACGGTCAGGCCCCCTTGCGGCCACGTCCCTCCTTTGATAGGAGGACGGGGGAGGGGATGAGAGCGCGGAAACCGGCTAATGCGTCTGGGATCTTTTCCCGGGGGGCGGCTGGTGATGGAGGGAGAACAACTGGGTGGCGACCGAAACTGGCTGAGGCGGATAAAGGGAAGGGCAAGGTGATGGACGTGGGAGGTCAGAGGCCTACGCCTTCGCCTACACCGGTCTCCCCTCGGACTCAGGAGACGTTCCCCCTCCCGGTGGGCAAGTCGTGGGTGGACATATGCAAGCCAGGGGGGTCGAAAAGTCCCACAACCATGGAGTTCGTTCCTCCAAAGAAAGTGGGAAGTGGTTTCCGGGCCACGTTCCCTGCGGAGGAGATCGCTCAGGTGACGGCGTTCTGGGAGAATACATTGGTCCTATATGTGCTGGGGAACAAACCCTTTTATGGGCAGATACGAGCTTATGCGGCAAGGTATGGCAGCCGAAGGGGACCATGGAGTTCTTTGCAAGGGAGAACGGATTCTTCTATGTGAAGTTCGGGCTAGCAGAAGATGTTACCAGGATTCTCCAGGGTGGGCCGTGGACGTTCGACGGGAGGCTTATTATCCTGAAAGAGTGGACTCCGGACCTGAAATGTGAGAAGGAAGTCCTCAATGCTATCCCGGTATGGATCCGCTTTTCGGAGTTCCCGGTGCGATATTGGAGCATTCCATTGCTCGTGAGACTTGCTAGCCTGGTTGGCCGGCCGATTAAGGTAGATGAAGCTACAGCCTTCCGCTCGAGGCTGATGTATGCGAGGATGTTCGTGGAGATCCGGGCTGGAGGGGAGCTGCCGAGCATAGTTGAGTACGAGGTCCCTTCGGGTGAGGTTCTATCTCAGAGAGTGGAGTATGAATGGGTGCCCCCTACCTGTTCACATTGTGCATGTTTTGGGCACCTGGATAGCTCCTGCCCATCTGGAGGACAGCAGAGGGGGGCTGCTTCGGCTCCTACTGATACACCTGGATCTTCTCGGGTGACGGAGCCTACACCCGGGGACGACGTAGAGGGAGAGCTTCTGCGGGAGGGTGATCAACCGATGGAGGAGGCTAGGGGCCAGACTACCTCGCCCGTGACGGCTACTACGGGGGGCGCTATGGTCGTCTTCGCGGCGCAGAGGAGCATGGTCACCAGAGGCATGGTGGCTTCGGAGATGGAGGGGCGTGGAGTTGGCGGATCAGCTAGTGAGCAAGTTTACAGTAGGAAGAGACGGGCGGGATGGTCCTCCAAACGGGAGAGGTCTTTCCCCTGTAGGGGGGGGGGAAGAGCTTTGTGTTGACAACCCGGCCTGGGCCCTGATGCTTACTCAGTTTCCCGCCCACCATGTCCCTACTGATGAGGTGGAGGCGGATATGACAGAGACGGATATGGTATCTCCCCCAGGTACCAGTTCCGGAGATGTTCAGAGGAAACCCTCACTTAATAATTAATGACGATTATAGCCTGGAATGTGAGGGGTGCTTGCTCACTAGGAAGATGGAGGGAGATTTGTGGGGTGCTACATAGGGAGAAATGTGATATATCTGTGCTGCTGGAATCCAAGATAAAAGGGGATAAGACGCTAGCACGTCGGACCCCAAATTTTTGGGGCCAGCTTCACAACTTGGCTCTCTGCGACATGGCGCATATCTGGGTCAGATGGAGCTCGAAGTGCTGGGATGGGGACCTGATCCTGATGTTGGAGCAACTGATTGCCATCGTTTTCACGAACAAGGGTGGCTTTCGGTTCTTACTTGGAGCGGTATACGGCCACAACGACAGGAGACGTCGGGAGGTCTTATGGCGTGACATTGCCAGAGTGGCGTCCGTTGCTGATTCCTCTTACCTCCCACTCCTCCTGATGGGTGACTTCAATGCTCTTTTGCACAGAGGGGAGAAGATAGGTGGCAGACCGGTTCCTGATCCGATATTACAGGATTTCCAGAGTTGCCTTCTCCAGTCAGGTCTCCAGAGCCTATCTCGCTCGGGGTACATCTGGACTTGGCACAACAAAGCAGTCAGGATCAGGGTGGCTTGTCAGCTGGATAGGGCCCTGGGCAACGGAGAGTGGTTTCGCCGTTTCCCCCACTCTATGGCTGTAGGGTTGGCCGCTGGGACGAGTGACCATTCCCCTATCAGGGTAGGTTTCACTTCCAGCCCCTCAGTGCGATCTCGTCCCTTCCGGTACAACAACAGCTGGTTTCTTTCCGGGGGCTACTCAGAGGCGGTCTTGGAGGGTGTGGCTCATCAGGTTGCGGGGACCGCGCAGTATAAGATGATCCACCGGCTCAAGCACACTATGAAGGCGTTACGGACTTGGGTGAAGAGATTGCCTAAGACCTCTCTTGAAGATAAGGAAGCGGAGCTTCGGGTCATCCAAAATGCCATGCAATCTGATATATTAAATGGGGACCTTGCGGCTAGAGAGAAGGAGCTGATTGGGGAAGTCAATACTCTGCGGCTTCAAAAGGAGATTAGTGCGGCTCAGCGCGCTAATGCTCCTGGCTCAAACATGACGACCGATGTTCTAAGTTCTTCTATGATGTCATTCGTACCAGACAACATAGGAATACCATTTCTCAGCTCCTTGATATGGATGGTAATCTGATTGGGGAGCCGTCCAAGTTCTCAGGAGAGGCGGTCAGGTACTACTCTGCGTTATACTTTCAGACTGATTATCTATCTGTGTTCCCAGAGGTAGTTACGAAGAGATTGGTGACTCCATATGGAAATAGCCTCCTGCTGGCCCTTGTCACTATGGAGGAGGTGGAGGCCATTATCAAGAAAGCGGACCCCAACAAAGCTCTCGGCCCGGATGGATTTAGTAGTGGGTTCTACAAGCGCCACTGGAACATTCTGAAATTTCCGGTTCTTGAGGCAGTCCAGGAGTTCTTCTCTGAGGGGAAGCTTTTGAAGGAGCTTAACCACACTTTCTTGACTCTGGTGCCTAAGAAGGAGGGGGCGACCTCGCTGGCGGACTTTAGGCCTATTGCGTGCTGTAATTATCTTTATAAAATAATTACGCACCTCATGTGCCGGCGCATGGAGGGGATTATGCAGGACCTGGTCTCCCCGAACCAGGCGGCGTTCATCAATGGGCGATCTATAGCGGAGCATAGCCTCCTAGCGCATGAGATGGTAAGGGGCTTCAACAAACCTGACGGGGAGAAGGCTTGTGTTAAGCTGGATTTGAGGAAGGCCTATGACATGGTCAACAGGGAGTTCGTATGCCACCTTTTGTCTGCTATGGGATTTGCTGATTGTTGGGTAGCGCTGATTCGAGAATGCATATCGTCTCCTACCTTCTCGGTCCTTATCCAGGGTATTCCGCATGGGTTCTTCAAAAGCAACCGTGGACTCCGGCAAGGTGACCCCCTGTCACCCTACCTGTTCACGCTTGTCATGGAGTACTTTACTTACTTGATGGATAGGGCGGTCCATTTCGGGAGGATTGTCCCGTTGTTCAGGAGAGTTGATCCGCCGGTTACCCACTTTATATATGCCGACGACCTACTGGTGTTCATTCATCCTTCGCGGGAGGGTATGAACACGTTATCTGAGATTATGGGGGAGCTGGAATCACACTCGGGACTTCAGATGAATAGAGAGAAGAGCAGGATCTACTTCAGTTCACTCTGCCTTCAGAAGGAGGAGCGTGCTGCTGCACTGGGCGTGGAGAGGAGTGAGCTCCCCGTGAAATACCTGGGAGTTCCTTTGACAGTCAATTATGCTCGTGATCAGGACTGCTGTAGCCTGGTGGAGTATGTCCAGCGGAGAGTGGAAGGTTGGCAAGCGGCCGGATTATCTTTTGGGGGGCGTATTGTTGTGAATCGACCAGATCGATTCACAAATAATTTATAGAAAAATAGAACTAAAAGGAAAATAACGATCTTTATTAGAGAAAAGAACAAACTCCCAACTTTGATGGACGGACAAAGTCTAAACCCTTCTGAATGACGCTTGAGAGTTTCTTCTCAACACAAGCATGAAAACTAATGACGGCCAGCCCTAGCTATAAATAGAAAGGAGAAACAAAACCCTAAGAGGGTTATTGTGGTGAAAGACCACAATATCCCTTTATGCCTAAATGATGATAGGTGGGCCCACATCAATACCGCCCCCTAAAAGAGCCACCTTGTCCTCAAGGTGGAAATCTGGGAACTGCGTCTGTTGCTATGGCGGCCTCTTCCTCCGTCGGATCCTCCTTCTCCTCCTCTTCCTCCGTGGTGGTCGTCGTGGGGGGAGGTCCCCTCTCTGGAAGTTGGCGGGATCCGCCATTCCCCTAAAGAAATTGCTGCCTCCGGCGTGCCTCGCTCCTCCTGGCGGTTCCGCTCCTCCCGTCCACGCCGGATCTCCCGCCAAGCCCCTTCCCGGGCCCACGAACCGATCTCCGTAGTTCGCAATCCTCGTCCGACCCCCATAGGGGGCCCCAAGCCATAGGGCCTCTCCCGGGCGTGGCGCCGGTCCGCCGGGACCGAAATGGTCGGCGGCGTCCGGCCACAGCCGCTCGCCGGCGGCTCCCCTGGCGCCGGCCGGCCCTGGGTGGCGGTCGGGGGCCGGCCAGCGGCCGCCCACAGCAGCCGCGGCCCCGCCTGGGCTCGCGCGGTTTGCTGTGGCGCTCCCGCGGCCCTCGGCTGCTATCCGGCGGTGATCGCCGGCCGCCAGGGCCCAGCCCGGAGGTGCGGCGGCGATGGCGGTTGCGGGGCAGCGGCCGCCGGCCGGTCCTTCTTCCTCCTCGGTCGCCTCCCTCTCCGCAGGAGCAAACCCTAGTTGATCGCCTAGGGTTTGGGTTGTTACCGCCTCCGCTTCCTCGCCGTTGATCTTCTTCGAGATGTTTTGTAAGAGCGTCATTATGGCCGTCATCTCCTTCCGCATGTCCCGCATCTCCGTGCGGAGTTCCTGGTTCGTGGATGCTTGATCTTTAACGGAGGCCTCCATGGATTTCTTCAAGCTATCGATCTCGGCGGTGAAGTCCTCCCGAAGACCTCGGATCTTCTCGTCGATTGTGGTTCTCGTCCCGTCTGCCATGGCTCGTAGAGGTCTCTGATACCAATTGTTGTGAATCGACCAGATCGATTCACAAATAATTTATAGAAAAATAGAACTAAAAGGAAAATAACGATCTTTATTAGAGAAAAGAACAAACTCCCAACTTTGATGGACGGACAAAGTCTAAACCCTTCTGAATGACGCTTGAGAGTTTCTTCTCAACACAAGCATGAAAACTAATGACGGCCAGCCCTAGCTATAAATAGAAAGGAGAAACAAAACCCTAAGAGGGTTATTGTGGTGAAAGACCACAATATCCCTTTATGCCTAAATGATGATAGGTGGGCCCACATCACGTATCGAGTTAGTCCGATCGGTTATCTCTGCCCTGGCTCAGTTCTGGCTGCAGTCTATTTTGATTCCCATGGCTACCATCAGAAAAGTTGAAAGGATCTGTGCCGATTTTATCTGGAGAGAGGGCCTTCATGCGGTCTCTTGGGAACAACTATGTCGGCCAAAGAAGGAGGGAGGTGTGGGTCTTAGACCTCTGTTGGCTATTCGGGAGGCCTCAGCCCTGAAACTGGCATGGAGGTTCATCAAAGGAAAATCCCTTTGGGCGGAGTGGATGCACTCTCGTTATGTGAGGAATGGCAACTTCTGGAGGTGTGGTATTGACAACAATCACTCTGTGACCTTCAAACAAATTTTGAGACATAGAGCCGTCCTCCAACCGGCTGTCAGGAGGATCATGTGTGATGGGGCTGGAACTGACCTTTGGCTGGACCCCTGGATTGAGCACCAGTCTCTGGTGGACATTTTGGGCGATCGGGACCACAGGGAGGTGGGCAGAGGTCTGTCCTGTCAGCACATCATCAGGAATGGAACTTGGAGTCCGGAGTCCTATCGTCATACAGAGGGACTGGGTGAGATTATTCGCGGGATTGAGATTGATCCATACCATCCGGAGGATATTTGGGTCTGGGATCCGCCTGGCATGTCTGGAGGTACTGCCTCGGGGGAGTTCACATTCCAGAGTGGCTACAATCTTATTCGTAGTGCTAATCCCCCAATAGGGGATTATGACTTCATCTGGTGCAAGGATCTGGCCAGAAAAATACAGCTAAGTATGTACCGCCTGCTCCTTGGTCGTCTGCTGACCAGGGACAGACTCATCTCCTTTGGGATCCAGGTCCCCAATCCGAAGTGTGCTCTATGTGATTTGGAGGATGAATCGATGCCTCATCTATTTTTTGACTGTGGTGTTTCATGGTCAATTTGGTCTGAGCAGATTCGTATGCTGGGTGGAGGTATTTCGGGAGGTCGATTGATGATATCATCATGGGTATTCGAGATTGCAGAGGGAGAGGCTCGGTCTGGTTCAAGACTGCTAGGATCCGGCTGGCAGCTGCTGTTTGGCACGTTTGGCGAGAGAAGAATCGGCGCATATTCGAGGGGCTTGTCACCCCTCCGGTTGGTATCCTCCATAATTTGGAGTTTGATGTAAAAGAAATAGTCGACTGACGGATGGGCGACCATTCGTCTGTATGTTGTATGAGTATTGTCTGATTTTGGAATAAAATTTATCCTTTTTTCAAATATATATATATATATATATATATATATATATATATATATATATATATATATTGGTGCAGCCAGGATATTAATTTAGGAGACGTAATCAGTGTTCTAAAAGTCGGCCTAGGCGGCCGCACCGAAAACCTCCTAGGCGGTGGTCCTAGGCGGGTTTCGGTCTAGGCGGCCCTAGGCGGA
Organism: Iris pallida; assembly: GCA_029216955.1. Lineage (NCBI taxonomy): Eukaryota > Viridiplantae > Streptophyta > Magnoliopsida > Asparagales > Iridaceae > Iris > Iris pallida. Next base: position 8,042,713 of record JANAVB010008800.1, on the reverse strand, counting down.
CAAATCGGCCGAATTTTTTTGAAATTTTTTCAAAAAAACTCTGAAATGATCATTAAAAAAAATAAAAATAAAAATAAAATAAAAAAACTAAACTGTACATACCTGGACGCCGCCGCCGTCGTCGTCGCAGCCGCCGCCGTCGTCGTCACAGCCGCCGCCGTCGTCGTCGCAGCCGCCGCCGTCGTCGGCCGCAGCCGTCGTCGTCGCCGCCGCCGATCACTGTTGTCCCCGGTGAGGGGAGGAGAGGAGAGGGGAAGGGAGGGGATGAGGAGAAGGGAGGAAGAGGGGAGGGGATGAGGAGAAGGGAGGAGAGGGGAGGGAACGGAAGGGGAGGGGAGGAGAGGGGAAAGAAGAGTCAGAAGACTCTCTCTCCTCCCCTTTTATTTTATGTAAAAAAAAAAATTTCAAACCACACAACCAGGGATTCGAACTTAACCCCCCCTAAATTACAAACTTATGTAGAACTCTGTTAACCCGCAAACTTATGATTTCAAAAATATTATATATTAATATCAAATGTCATAAACTATTACAATAACTAAATAACTATTTTCTTTGACAATAAAAACCTTCGAGACTTCATATTTTAAAATATTGGCCAAGATTATTTTAGTCAAGATTATTAAACTAAACATTTAACCTAAAAAGCAACACAATTTACTTAATGTAAATCACTTGAACTTGTTAGAGAGCTTTTTGATCACTGGAATCAGCAAAAATTTGAATTTGGATAATCTCTAAGATATTAGAGAAATTGTAAAATGACATCATTAGTTATTTTACGATTCAAAAATGACTAGGAAGGGGAAAAAAATATTAGTGCATAATATACAATGGTTACCTGTTGCTGGAGTATCCTGCTTTGTATGAGAAAAAGAAAAATATATGAGAAAAAGAGAGAAGTTGCCAAGGGTGGTGTTGATGTAGGGGCCTGTTTGGTTTGCAGGAACTGCATTGAAAGTGAAGGTTTCCATTGCAAGTGGAGGAAGCAAGTGCCACTTTCACCGTTTGGTTCAAAGTGAAGATGGAGATGAAAGTGACAAAAATCTGACACACTTGAGTTCCTGTCCTCCCTTTTTTTTCCATTTCCACCTACATCAAAAATCACCCGGAGGTGTGCTGCAAGTGGGCTGTGGTGAGCCTAGGAGATGAAGTTGAGGAACCCAGCGACGGCAGATCCGGCTCGACGACGTCTGGCACCGCTGCCGACCACCGCTCGACGACGGCAGATCCGGCTCGACGACGGCAGATCCGGCTCAACGATGTCTGGCACCGCCGCCGACCACCGCTCGACGACGGCAGATCCGGCTCGACGACGGCAGATCCGGCTCTGGCACGACGACGGGAGGCCCTTGCGTCGGCGGAAGGTCCTGGGATCCAGTTTTGTCACCACCGTGGGGGAGGTGGTGGGGGTGGAAGTGGTGGATAGAAGAGGAGAAGGCTGTGGGGAGAGAGTAAGAGAGAAGAGGAGGAGTTAGAGAGAAGACATAAGAGGGGGGAGAGGAGGCGTTGTAGAGAAGAGGAGGGAGAGGAGGCTGTGTGAAGAGGAAGAGTTGGAGAGAGAGAGAGAGAGAGAGAGAGAGAGAGAGAGAGAGGGAGAGGAGGCTTTGTAATTATATAAATATAAAAATTTGGGTTTTTTATATGTAATAATTATTTGTATGTAATAATTTTTAGGCTTAAATAATAATTATTTGTTTGTTAATTTTTTTTGGTTTAATTATGATAACTAATTTAATTATTGGGGGTAACCATAACTAGGTTTACCACATCTCCAAAAAAGCTTTCACTTTCTACTTACATAACTATCCAAACACCAAACCAATTTTTTTTCCACTTTTACCAGACAAAAAGTACTCCATCCAAACACATTTTGGAAAGTGCCACTTGCTGCAAGTCCACGGAAACTCAACTTGCTGCAAGTGGCACTTTCACACTTTCAAAGAGTTACATCTATCCAAACAGCCCCTAGGAGGAGGAGAATAGGAAATATGTTTGAGTTTCTGTAGCACAGTAACTGAACTAAACAACAAAGACATTAGATGACACTGACAGACTTGACACTTAACAGAGGTCTCTTACTACATGTACAGTGGTACAAGTGAAGTAGCCCACTCCCTACAAGCCCTATGAGTTCCTATTTGTCCCACATCCCTGCCTTACTACCTGTACAAGCAATCCACTCCCTACAAGCTACCCACTCTCTACAGACTTAGTAGAGGTCTGTTGCTGTTGTACTAAAAAAATTTGAAAAAATGTTTGAAATCCAGGGGCGCAGCCGCTCCCCATCGGCACCATGTGCCTACGCCTCTCTCTCTCTCTCTCTCTCTCTCTCTCTCTCTATATATATATATATATATATATATATATATATATAAGTCCCTAAGGCACTAGCCTAGTGTTAGTGCCGGGGGGGGCGGGCGCCCAAGCACAGGTCTTGGGTTCGAATCCCCCCTCGGACGGCTGGGTGGCTTATTTAGCCACGATCCGACTTGGAGAAAGGACATCTCAAATAAATAAAATAAAATATATATATAACATAACATATTGATATATAATTCTGAATAATATTTATATTTATGCATGTTTGGTACAATAACTACTTCTAAAAGGTTAAAGGAGTGTCTCAATTATATTTGACACAATCACAACCATGCAAAATCATTTTCAACCATGCTTTGGGTCTCTTGGAGCTTAGATATGGGCCAACCTTACCTGACATAATATCGAGAAAATATTATGTCAGATACAAATATGGACACGGATGTGGTTGTATATGACTCATGTTCCATTATGGAGTGTGAAGAACATCGTCCGATGATCTGAGAAATCTGGAAGGGGTCAAAGTATTGATACAAGGCTCAAAAGAGCCATGAGACTCGTATAGGCATACCGGTGGAATACCGCGTCTACCAGTGAAGTGAGATTTTATTCGAACATGTTTGCGGGTTAAAAAAAAATCCAATCGCTGCATCTTCCGGCGGTACACCAGCCATGAGTATTGGGGTTGGTTTAGTTGTATGTGGTTCAGATCTTGAGAGTTGCTTTCGAGGTTCAGATTACTCATGGCTTTGGGATCTCGTAGAGAGAATTTATAAGGGGTTTCTAAAACCCTAGTTTAGGTGGTTGAGCAAAAGAAGGCTGATATTGATATCATGAGGGAGATACCATTAATGGAGTCATCAAGAGGAAGATGAGAGCTAGTTGGAGGTTTTCTGAGAGAATTTTGCATTACGGTAGAATATGTGTAATCCTTGTTAGGTTTATTTGTTGATTTAATAAAGTTATTTCTATCCTTGTCCCATGGAGTTTGTCGAGTTTAATCGGACCACATTAAATATTTCATGCTTGTTCTTGGTTGCTATTGTTCTGTTTAGTTGTGCCTTGTTATTCTCGTTGTTGTATATTGTGTAGCTTTTGCGGGACACCATTGGTATCAAAGTTAAAGGAACAGTTAGGATTTTAAATTATTGGATCTAGGTCAACGATAGGTGACAACATTGGTCCACTTCATATCTTCCTGGATCGGAATTCTTAAAATTATTGGTTTGTTAATGTTCGAGAGGATATTTCTCTGTTCAGAATTTCAGGATGACGTGTAATAATGTTAATATCACCAAGTTCGAGTTGTAGAAGTTCAACGGTATTCCCTTTATGGTAGAGAAAGATCAAGGCTATTCTCGTGAAAGAGAGAAAGCCTGCCAATATGAGGGGTGATGGATGGGATGGCATGGATTAGAGGACACAGTTTTGTGTGGCGGATGAGGTCATATAAAATGTTATGTCAGAGACTTCTGATTGAAGCTAGAGAGTTTGTATATGACTAAGTTGTTGTCTAACAAGTTGTACCTTAAAGTACTCTATACTTTACGCATGAAGGAATGGATCCAAATTCTAAGCCATATGAACAAATTCAACGTAATTGTTAGTGATCTTATGTGTCTCAAAGTAAAGTTAGAGGAGGACAAGACACTTTTACTCCTATCTTTACTTCTGGATTCTTATGACTATTTGGTGACAACTATCCTTTTTTGGGAAAGAGACTCTCGAGATGGAAGATGCGGCAAATCTTCTTAATAATGAAAGTATAAAGAAACCAAATACAGTTAAGGGGTCATCATGATTAGATTGCCAATTAAAGGGAAGGTCAAAGAATAAAGATGGAGGCAATAACTGAGGGAAGTCCAAATTATCCGGCATGCTTCTTATGCAAACAGTCAAGGAACATGAAGAAACAATGTCTGAAGCATAAGCAGTGGTTGTAGAAGAAGGATAAAAGTGTCAATTTAAGCAGTCGAGGTCAAGCCAATGTTGTGCAGAAAGTCGAGGAGCTACCATGTGATGTACTTATGATGCATGACAAGAAGGATACATTCTTCAAAGATTGGATTTCGGACTCGGGGTGTTCATACCATAAGTGCCCAAACAGGAAGTAGGTCAACACCTATAAGGAGTTTAATGGTAGTATTTTTTTTATGGGAACAATGCATTGCGCAAGATCGTTGATGTATGAAACATCAAGCTTCACGTGTTTGATGGAGTGACACGGATTCTCATGAACATGAGACATGTTTCGGATTTGAAGAATGACCTCGTTTCTTTTGGCGCGTTGGACATGACAAGATGCAAGTTTGTTGGCCAGAGCGATTTGCTAAAGAGAGCGAAAGACAACCTGATGGTCATAAAGGGACATAGATAGTCAACTTGTATCAGTTAGACGAAAGCATAAAAGAGAGTTCATGGTGCGACCGTCGTTGCACAGAAAGAGGTAGAGGATATCGAAAGACTATGGCATATGAGTGTAGGCCACATAAGTGAGAAGGATCTTCACGAGTTGCACAAAAGGGAGTTATTAAAGGGACCGAAGGAGTGCAAGTTAGATTTATGCTAGTATGATACAATTGGTGAGTAACATAAGGTTGGCTTAAAGAAGATGGTGCACAAGACCGGAATACATTCACTTGGACGTATGATGACTATCATTAATTCGATCGAAAGGTGGTGTCAAGTACTACGTCACTTTCATAGATGACCTGTCACGAAAAGTATGGATTTACTTTCTCAAACACAAATCAGTGGTGTTTGCTAGATTCAGAGAGTGAAAGACGGTCGTGGAAAGTAAAAGGGACAAATGGTGAAATATTTGCAGAGATACAATGAAGGTGACATCTCGATGGAGTTTCAGGACTACTATAAAGCGCAGGGTATACAAAGGTAATGGACGGTACTAGAATGTTCAGAGCAGAGCAGGGTAGCGGAACGTATAAACATGACACTACTATAGCGTGCTAGGAGTCTGCGGTTGCAGGCCCGTCTTACAAGGACTTTTGGACAGTGAGTCATTTGAGGGCTATTTGGTCAATATATCACCATCTACATCCATAAATCTTTAGATTTCTGAGGAGGTATGGAGAGGAGAGTCAGTTTACTCTTGATTCTTTACATGTGTTTGGGTGTACTGTCTATTCACTCGTGAATCGGAAGGATATAACCAAACTAGAGTAGAAGTTAAAACGATACATTTTCTTGGATTCAAACATGGTGTCAAATGCCGCAAAATAAGATCCAAAAAATATAAAGGTTTTCATGAGCCATCATGTGATCTTCATATGGGATTATACACTACCAAAACATTCTCAAAAAATATTTTGGGTATGAAAAATTGAACATAATTTTTATAATTTGTTGATAGCCCATAACATATGTAGTGCTCTTAGCATTTGCCGTCGTTTATCTTCGTAAACCTATTGTATGTCAAAATATTCCAACACAATGGTCTGGCAACTGACTGCTCTAGCTTGGACTTGTCCAGACCCATGCCTATTATTAGCGTCCCGTACACTTTGAATGCACCTCCTCTGTATTAAACCTTGGTTGGCTTTGCACAACAAAATAAAGGTAGTGATATATGGTGGCCATTTGAATCTCGTCTTCCGTTCAGTTCTATTGAGAGCCATTCTGTAGGATTATAAAAAAGACACCCTTCTTTACAACATCAACCCATATTTGTTTAGGCCTAAACAGGTCCTAACTTATAGTTCCTACTAAACAATCATGTCTAATGCTCTATGGTGTACAAGTCGAAAACTATCCGGGACGATTTTCTCTTATTTTACTATTCTCATGATTATATAACCATCATGATTTCTTATTATTTTTTAATAATTATTCTCTGTTCTATATAGAATAGTACAAAAATAAGTAAAGATTTGATTTGATTTAGCTAGATTTATTAGGAGTGATTTTAGAGATGCTTGTATATATATATATATATATATATATAATTTTATACTCTATAATTCTTATATATTGATGCTACAATTGTAGAAGAATACACAAAAATTTATCAACTTACAGTTTAGAGCTCGAAATTATCCTATTTTTTCTTGAAAACAAATTTTATTTTGCTTCTCCTTTGTATCTATTTCTGAGATCTAATCTTTCTTTAATACGCAGTTGGATGTCGAACTACTATCCATAAAACAAAGTCCTTTTGGGTAAGTAGGAGCACTAACAATCTTTTTTTCTTCTTTTTTTCTGGTTTTATTTATTCCCTTTCCTTTTTTTTTCTTTCTTCAGAAATTTATTTACTCTTAAGAATAGTTGGTTCTGATCACTGATGTGAACTTGAAATTGGTGTACAGGACCCCCGTGAAGATTGTAGAAGGATGAATGCACTTACAATTTGGGACTTTGTTTTAAACTATTTTGATTCGACATGTACGATGAAACAATACTTGATCTACATATTCTTGTAAGACAATGTATGCATTTTCCTATCGAGAAGAAAAAAATGAATGAATTCTTTTGGTTTGCTTAGTTCATTATAACCTGGATTGAGCATTATCGGTACCCAAATCCATCTCAACCATAACCATTCTTCTTTTCCGACTCCTCTATAGACCGACCCACCCACATGCATTATTTTGATGGTTTATAGTACAATTTACGTTAACTATTTCTATGTTTTATACTTATTACAGAAATAATCTATTCTTTGAAACTAATTACATGGACTACTCTATAGTTTATATTTGGACAAATTGCGGTAACATCTCTATATTTTACACTTATTACACAAACTATTCTTACTTTTAAACTAATTATACGGACCATCATTATAGTTTATATTTTGGGATATTTAGCAAATACTTTCATTCCAAATGTTGAAACTAGCATATATTCCTACTATTTTTTTTATTTAGCAAATGCTCCCATTTTTAGTATGAAAAAATAAAAAATTTAAGATATACTCTCACTTTTTTATTTTTTTCCTACTGTTTTACATAGGAGTGGAGGTATTTATTAGATAAAAAAATAGTGGGGTATATGCTAGTTTTAACATTTAGAATTGGGGTATTTGCTAAATTATCCCTTATTTTATCTATAAAACTTATAACACTAATCATCCCTATATTTTATAAAATTTATAAAGGAGGAGGCTGGTCAGTGTAATTATTTTCGGAATTGGGATAGTCTCATGTAATACTCATGAAATATAGGAGTGGTGAATGTATTTATTTCTTTACTAGTAAACAGTGTTCTAAAAATCGGCCTAGGCGTCCACCCACCGCACCGAAAATCTCCTAGGCGGTGGGCTAGGCGGGCTCTAGGCGCCTGTAGGTGGCGGATTTTTTGAATTTTTTTTTTTTTTTGTTTATTCTTAGTTGTATTTTGGATATTTGTTTGAGTTTTAAGATTGTATTTGGATTTTAGAACATGAAAATTTTAAATTTCAAAATTTCAAAAATTTCAAAAAAAAAAAAAAATCTAGGCGGCCACCTAGGCGTGCTAGGCGCTAGGCGGACCTCCGCCGCATCGAGTCCACCTAGCGATTTTTAGAACACTGCTAGTAAATGCACGTGTTTTGCATGTATAATAACGTATAATAATAATATTTATTCAGTTATAGTTAAGTATCTCTTCTAACTCATGTGGTTAATGTGGGAGGTTTTTTTATTTGGTTGAGTTCGATTCTCCATGTTGAATATATATAACAAATTTAAACTTTTTTTAACAACTTTTTACATAATTTTTTAAAAAGTTAAATGGTTGATGATATATACGGCTTAGACGGCTCAATTTTGAGCCGTTTTGAAGCCCCGAGATATTTTCTATAGAAACTTATAACACTAACCACCTCTATGTTTTATTAAAATTATAAAGCGGAGAGATGGTCGGTGTAATTGTTTTTGAAATAGAAATAGTTTCTGTAGTATATATAGTACTCATGAAACATAGGAGTGTCAGTATATTTACATCGCTTATAGAATTTGGAGCATGAGATTGTTGGAGTGGGTGGGGTTCCCAACCTATGTGGAGAAGATCCCGGAGTGCGACGAGCGCCGTTCGATGTCGAAGAAGCTCGGGAAGTAGGCAACGAGGAGTTGCTGCTGCTGCTGCTAACAAAGGGAGAGTTTCTGGACTAGGGCCACCGAGTTCGGGCCGAACTGAACTCGGTCCCAGGCCGAGTTCTGGCCGAACTCGGTCTGGCTGTTCCAGAACCATTCTGGCAGCCCGACACAGAGTTCTGCCCGAACTCTGTGTCGTCGGGCTGGGCGAAAATCTGGGATGATTTTTCACCATTGGATCTAATCAGACGGTCCAGGTTGTTGCGGGATTAGGGAGTTAAGTTGGGATTTCCAAACCCTAACCATTGTAACACAATTGTAGCACACAATCGACAAGAGAGAGGAAGGAGGCAAGAGTGCCATTGCAACTTTGGGAGAGAAGACGGAGGATTGAATGTCGTTTTCGAAGGAGATCGCGTTCGGGTAATCTCTACTCGTCGTTCTCGCTCTTCGTAGCCTTGTAATCATTGTTCTTGCTTCTAAGTGTTGTGGGGATCCGATTTGGATCGGGAGGAGTTTGTAGAGGGTGTAATTCTTCTATTCCATTAGTAGAGGCTTCTCAGGGTTGGACTCCGATCGTCCCGTGGTTTTTCTCGCAAGGGTTTTCCACGTCAAAAATTCTCTGTGTCTGCGTGAATTGTTTTGTGTGGTTGTTTTTGGGTTCGTGCGTTGTATTGCTCGGTCCTCTCGCAGGTACTCTCCGGTTTGGGAAAAGGTTTTTGCGCTTCTTTCCCAACAGAGTGGTATCAGAGCCAGGTTCTGGAATTCAGAAGGGTGTCAGGAGTTGACAGAAACTAGAGAGGAGAGATGGACGCGAAGCCGGTGCGCATGGTGAATCTGAACGACACCAACTATCACTATTGGCGGAGCAAGATAAAAGATTTGCTGTTTGTCAAGAAGCTGCATCTGCCCGTATTTGCATCCGAGAAGCCCAGTGATAAATCCGAGGAGGACTGGAAATTCGATATACATGTGTGCGGATACATCAGGCAGTTCGTTGACGAGAACGTGTACAACCACGTTGCCAATATTGAGCACGCAAAGACGTTATGGGATAAGCTGGAATCTCTGTACGCGAAGAAGTCCGGGGTAAACAAGTTGTTCCTGATCCGGACGATGATGGGTCTGCGGTACAAAGATGGGGCATCTATTACGGATCACTTGAGTGATTTCCAGGGCGTGGTTGACCAGCTGTCTTCAATGGGAGTCAAGTTCGACGACGAAGTTCAGGGACTATGGCTGCTGTGTACATTGCCAGACTCGTGGGAGACCGTACGAGTATCTATGATTGCTTCTGCTCTAGAGGGCGTGGTCAGTCTGGAGTTTGCCAAGAGCGGGGTGCTGAATGAAGAGATGCGGAGACGTTCTCAGGGCACTTCATCTACATCCCATCACTCAGAGGCATTGGTTTCAGAGAGCCGCGGAAGGGACAAAAGCAGGGGTCCAGGTGGTGGCAGAGACAAGAGCAGGGGGAAGTCCAAGGGTCGTTACGAGGACTCAGAGTGTTACCATTGTGGTAAGAAGGGCCACATCAAGCGGAACTGTTTCGCTTGGAAGAGAGAGAAGAAGGGCGACAAGGGAAAGCAAGAAGAGAACACTACAGCGGCAGCCTCGATGCATGGAGGCGATGTGATCGTCGTAGGTGATAAGGTTATCACAAACCTCGCCTACGATGACAATTCTTGGCTGGTGGACTCAGGGGCTTCAGCACATGTATCTCACAACAGGGCACTATTTGCCACTTACACAACAGGCGACTGTGGAGTGTTGAAGATGGGCAATGGAGATGTGTCGAAGGCGGTTGCCGTTGGAGATGTGCATTTGAGAACGAAGACGGGTGCGGTTCTTGTTCTCAAAGATGTTCATCATGTCCCTGATATCCGTTTCAACCTGGTGTCGGTTGGAAGGTTGGATGACGAGGGATTCTTCGGTCTCTTCGGGAATAGTCAGTGGAAGCTTTCCAGGGGTTCGATGGTGATTGCCAGAGGAAGCAAGAAGTCCGGTCTCTACTATATAGAGGGGAGCGCACAGGGGGCACAGGAGGTGAACGCAGTTAGTGATGCATCTACCGAGTTGTGGCACAGGCGGCTCGGCCATATCAGCGAGAAGGGGATGAGCTACTTGGTTAACAGGAAGGTGATTCCAGGGCTCAAGTCTACAAAGTTGGAGAAGTGCACGCACTGCTTAGCTGGGAAGCAAAATAGGGTATCTTTCCAAAGTCATCCAAGTTCAAGGAAGCCGGCGTTGCTCGAGTTGATTCACTCGGATGTCTGCGATCCTATGAAGGTAAAATATATTGGTGGTGCATCTTACTTTGTAACTTTTATTGATGACTGTTACAGGAAGGTTTGGGTCTATGCGTTAAAGACCAAGGATCAGGTGCTGCTTACTTTCAAAGAGTTTCAGGCCTCTGTTGAAAGAGAGACGGACAAGAAGTTATTGTGTGTTCGGTCCGATAATGGCGGTGAATACATTGGTCCCTTTGATGCGTATTGCAGATACGACACCAGAAGACTCCGTCCAAGACACCTCAGCTCAATGGTGTAGCAGAGCGCATGAACAGGATACTGATGGAGAGGGTGCGGTGTTTGCTGTCAGAAGCAAACTTGTCGGGCAGTTATTGGGATGAGGCTCTTCTCACAGCTGCTTATGTTATTAATTTATCTCCTAGTGCTCCTTTGCAGGGTGATGTGCCTGACAAAGTATGGTACGGCAAAGAGCCGTCATACAATCACCTGCGAGTGTTTGGTTGTAAGGCCTTCGTACATGTACCGAAGGACGAGAGGACCAAACTTGAGCCGAAGACGAGGCGATGCGTCTTTGTCGGCTATGGTCGGGATGAGTTTGGCTATAGACTCTACGACCCGGTGGGAAGAAAGCTCTACAGAAGCAGGGACGTGATGTTCGTCGAGGATCAGACCATGACCAACACTCAGGATTCCGAGACGCCTTCTGAGGCTGAGGAATTACCTGAGTTAAAGTCATTTCGCTTCGAGCAATTTCCAGAGGACATCGCAGAGGATCCAGTTTTGGGGGAGCCAGTACATGGAGTAGCTCCCAACCTTGATTATCAGCCTGCTGAGGGTGGTCAGGGTGTCCCTCAGGAGGATGAGCATGCCGGAGAGGCAGTTCCTGAAGGGGAGGAGGCTGTTGGTATACAGCCAGCACCAGTGGCTCCACTGAGAAGGAGCGACAGAGATTGTTGACCATCTACGAGATACTCACCGGATGAGTATGTGCTATTGACTGACGGGGGAGAGCCCGAAAGCTTTGCAGAGACTATGGAAGACGAACACAGACATGAGTGGATGGAGGCCATGCAGGAGGAGATGAGTTCCTTGCACATTAATTCCACTTATGAGCTGGTGCGGTTGCCAAAGGGCAAGAAGGCTTTGAAGAATCGATGGGTGTTTAGAGTGAAGCAGACGGATGATGCTACTCGCCCTCGATACAAAGCGAGGCTGGTAGTTAAAGGCTACGGTCAGCAGAAAGGCGTGGATTATGATGAGATCTTTTCGCCTGTCGTCAAGCATTCGTCTATTCGGGTGGTGCTAGCATTAGCAGCCAGTCTCGACTTGGAGGTCGAGCAGATGGATGTGAAGACGGCATTCCTCCACGGTGATCTTGAGGAGGAGTTGTACATGGAGCATCCAGAGGGATTCTGTGAGAAGGACAAGTCACATTTGGTCTGCTGGTTGAGGAAGAGCTTGTATGGTCTGAAGCAGGCTCCGAGGCATTAGTACAGGAAGTTCGAGTCGTTTATGGGGGAGCATGGTTATGCACGGACGACGTCGGATCACTGTGTATTTGTGAGGTATTTTGTCGATGATGATTTCATTATTTTATTGCTCTATGTAGATGACATGCTATTAGTGGGTCGGAATGCCACTAGGATAGTGGAGCTGAAGCGCCAACTGGGCGCGGCCTTCTCTATGAAGAATTTGGGCGCAGCGAAGACTATTCTTGGGATGGAGATCAGCCGAGAGAGAGAGTCCAAGCTGCTACATTTGTCCCAAAAGAAGTACATTCATCGGGTACTTCAGCGTTTCGGTATGGACGGGTCGAAGAAAGTGAGTTGCCCCCTTGCGGCTCACTTTAAGCTCACTGAGGAGCAGTGTCCATCTACCGAGGACGAAAAGGAAGATATGGAGCGGGTTCCATATGCCTCAGCTGTGGAAAGCCTTATGTATGCCATGGTGTGTACGAGGCCAGATATTGCTCATGCAGTTGGTACGGTTAGCAGGTATCTTTTAAATCCTGGAAGGGTACATTGGAGTGCGGTCAAGTGGATTCTATGATATCTTCAGGGCACTGCTGGTTGGAGACTTTCCTTTGGTGGTGACAAGCCGAAGCTGGTTGGGTATACCGACGCTGATATGGCTGGAGATGTAGACACGAGACGATCGACTTCGGGCTACGTGATGATGTTTGCGGGAGGAGCGGTGTCGTGGCAGTCGCGGTTGCAGAAGTGTGTTGCCTTGTCGACGACAGAGGCAGAGTACATTGCGATGACGGAGGCTTGCAAGGAGTTGCTGTGGATGAAGAAGCTGCTGCAGGAAATGGGACTGAAGCAAGAGCAGTATACTTTGCTTTGCGACAGTCAGAGTGCTATTCACCTTGTGAAGAATCAGACGTTTCATAGCCGGTCCAAACACATCGAGACTCGGTATCATTGGATACGGGATATGGTTGAGAAGAAGGACGCAGAGCTTGAGAAGGTTCATACAGATGACAACGGAGCTGATATGTTCACGAAGATTCTACCAAGAGGGAAGTTTGAGTACTGCAGGCAGATTGTCGGGATGACGACATCCTCCCCATAGTTGTGAAGGGGAAGATTTGTTGGAGTGGGTGGGGTTCCCAACCTATGTGGAGAAGATTCCGGAGTGCGACGAGCGCCGTTCGATGTCGAAGAAGCTCGGAAAGTAGGCAACGAGGAGTTGCTGCTGCTGCTGCTGCTGCTGCTAACAAAGGGAGAGTTTCTGGACTAGGGCCACCGAGTTCGGGCCGAACTCGGTCCCAGGCCGAGTTCTGGCCGAACTCGGTCTGGCTGTTCCAGAACCATTCTGGCAGCCCGACACAGAGTTCTGTCCGAACTCTGTGTCGTCGGGCTGGACGAAAATCTGGGGTAATTTTTCACCATTGGATCTAATCAGACGGTCCAGGTTGTTGCGGGATTAGGGAGTTAAGTTGGAATTTCTAAACTCTAATCATTGTAACACAATTGTAGCACACAATCGACAAGAGAGAGGAAGGAGGCAAGAGTGCCATTACAACTTTGGAAGAGAAGACGGAGGATTGAAGGTCGTTTTCGAAGGAGATCGCGTTCGGGTAATCTCTACTCGTCGTTCTCGCTCTTCGTAGCCTTGTAATCATTGTTCTTGCTTCTAAGTGTTGTGGGGATCCGATTTGGATCGGGAGGAGTTTGTAGAGGGTGTAATTCTTCTATTCCATTAGTGGAGGCTTCTCTTGGTTGGACTCCAATCGTCCCGTGGTTTTTTTCGCAAGGGTTTTCCACGTCAAAAATTCTCTGTGTCTGCGTGGATTGTTTTGTGTGATTGTTTTTGGGTTCGTGCGTTGTATTGCTCGATCCTCTCGCAGGTACTCTTCGATTTGAGAAAAGATTTTCGCGCTTCTTTTCCAACAGAGATTGTCCACACCTTTAAAAAAAAAGTCTTCCCGCTTGGTAACTCGGTCACGAGCGACCTAAACAAACAAAGTTTACCTATCTATATTTGAATAACTTCCAATATGCCAAAGAAAAAGTTATATAAAAGTAAGACATGAAAGACTATTGGGGGATCCTGACAAAGGAAACTAAAGCACATGCTAATATGGAAATGTAGTTCACGAAGTGGTCCTGATCGACCAAATTCATTGTTTCGACTCTCCATCAAACAACCAATAAGTAATGACCATTCTGGCTTTCTCCATTATTGTACCTTCGTCTATCAAACAATCAATAAGTAATGACCACCTTCGACCATGACTTTCTCGCCATTATGGTCTGTTTGAATAGTTGAGAGTGCATTGAAAATGGTTTGAAACTGTCATTTTTAATGTAACTAATTATTGGTGCCAAGTGGTGGTCATATCACATTTCGTTGCAACTGAAAGTGTCATTTCTCAGTTGCAGGAGAAATGGATTGTAACTTTATTGCAAGTGATTATGCTCTTTTTTTTAATTTATCACATACACTTTCATGTTGTCATCCAAACAAAATGGTTTTAAACTCCTCACTTGTGGAGGACAAAAAACTATGTATCCTAACAAATCTTAGAAAATGATACATTTACACCTTAATTGCAAGTGTACTTTATTACAACATGTTGAAAGTGACACTTTTATAAGCAGGGCCGACCCGCGGGGTTTGGTTGTCCTATCCAAAACTAGTTTTTGGTTGTCCCTTGACTCTTATAGTGGGTTGATCCTAGAGGATCACCTGCTATCCCGACCTATTGTGGGATCATGCTGAGCTTGGGGCTGCCCAAACAGAGAGGGGTCGTCCAAGCCCAAAATCTTGTGTGGCTTATCCTTTGGCCGGCCATGGCTACAAGCATCCATACAACTCCTTATTGTACCTTCGTCGTGTACAAAGTACATGTATTCTAACTTACAATTGCTTATCATGAACTTCATTCCCGATCCTCGGGTAAGTCGGACAAGACTTCGAACTTGGACAACTTTTTTCTGCTTATAACAATCCTCTAGGTCCAGCGTGAGTGACACACACGATATATGTTTTTATTTTTCAATAAGAGTCAAGGGGATAGCAAAATTAGTTCCAACTAGGACAATCCAACCCGGACTGGTTGGCGCAACCCAATGCCTCGCCGACCCCGACTTTATTTAGGGTAAAGTGCAAAAGATCCCTCGTTAAATGTGCGCATTTTGCGTATAAAGACCTTTTAGTCAAATTTAGCAAATAAAGTCCCCCCGCAATCTATGGCTTGCTCGGACAGTCCCCTACCGTCTGTTGACCGTTAGTTTTGACCGTTAATGACATTTAAAAAAAAAAAAAAAAAAAAATTCTAAACTACCCCCCTTTCCTAACCTCTCCCCCGTCAGACCCCCTCCTCCTTCCACCTCCCCCCCCCCCCCCCCCCCCTCCTCCCCGCCCCCCTCAGCCCCCTCCTCCTCCTCCTCCTCCATGCCCCCCTCAGCGCCCCCCCCCCCACTCCGGCCAGCCCTCCTCCCCCCCCCCCCCCCCCCTCCTCCTCCCAGCCCTCCTCAGCCCCATCCGGAAGAGAGGGGGGTGGGAAAGAGAGAGTGGAGGGGTAAAATGGTCATTACATATCCTCACTTAACAACAGTTAATGAAGTGGGGGCAAAATGAGTAGATTTCATACTTTCAGGAATTTCAAGAACATGAGATCTTTTAGTGCAAAAAACGAAAATCTAACGAGGATTTTTTTACAATTTACCCCTTTATTTATAGTTAAACTGGCATATTTAACTAATTAAGCACATGCTTAAAGTCCAGTAAATAATCTATTTTTAGTACGAGCATATTGCTGACTCAGTTTTTTTTGTCTACAGCTGAAGTTGATTTCCGTTGACACCAATTTTTTTTGGATCGACTAATGAAGTTGGACAAGAGCATTGCTGCATAAACTATACTGACCTTGGACAAGAGCATTGCTGCATAAACTATACTGACCTAATATATTTTTAAATATCGCTAAAGATATTTAAGTGAGAAGTGATGATTATTGTCTTACTTTTTTGACTAATTTGCATTAACTTGTGTTCAACTAGAAACCATTTATAGATTAGTTGGGTCTGATTTTTTTTTTCTTATTAGCAAATTGTTATCACATGTTTGGGATCTTTTGCATCCAACTTCTACCATTACATATTGTTTGGAAATGAAAGAAAATGGGGGACGGAAAAAAGTTGAGAAAAAAATGGAAAGAAAATGAAAAGTCATGATGTTTGGAAAGAGGAAAGGAAAATGGAAAAGATAAATATGAGGGAAAAAATTATGTGGATCCCACAATTTTTTTTTTCTTCTAAAAGTGGAAGAAAATTGAGAGCGATTAGAGAATTTTTTTAAAACTAGCTCAACTACCTCTCGAAAAACTAAGCATAAATTATGATTTGAAAAAAAATCAAGAACTAAATAGTAATATCTTTATCTACATACAAACAAAAAATTATTAATCACTTTTCCTCCGTCCTACTTTTTTTTGTCATGAATACAATTTTTAACTTACCTTCTTCTTCTTCTTTTTTCTCTCAAAATTTTCTTTTCCTCTCCTAAACAGTTCCCAAACACACCATGAGTCTTGTGCCATATTTAACAAACATTTGTGATCAGCACATTACTAATTTGGGACCATTTTATCTCTAAAACAAAATGAAACCGTATTTATCCATTCTTTTCTTCATTTCTCTTCCTCCTAACCCAAATCTGGTTAGTAGCGTGTGATGATGGAGCTGGCAAACAACTCTTACAATGTGAATAGTAAGGCTTATCCCAATTTCTAGATTATAGATTCAGAATGTAGGAGTCCATTTTTTAGAATAATAAGATTCAATTATTGTCCCATGATGGTTTCGTTCCAGCCACAAGAGCTATAGTTTGGACACCAGAATTTCTACATCCAAAATGTAGAAACTCATTTTGTAGAATAGTAATACTCAATTTGGAGCCCAAATTTCTAAATTCTAGATTTTATATTATTATATAAAAAAAAAAAAAAGAAGGATGACACACGGATCTATATCCATTCGTCTTATTTGGATCCCAAAATTTATTTAATTACTATTCTCATACAAATTCAATTCATTCTATATTTATTTATTTTTTATTACAAATTGGGCCTCAAGATTCATTTTTGAGTTCCATCTACTATTGATACTCTTAGAAATATGATATTATGGTAGGAATGGATCTAACAGCATCTCATCTTCAAAGTGCCTTGTTAATGTAAAATATGTCTTCATAAGTATATAAAAAAATTGTTTAGATGTTCTGAATTTGAAGTAATTCAATTTTGTTATTTTAGATAAATGGAGATGAAAACTAAAAAAAGAAGTCTACGATTATAATGAGGCCGGAAAATTGCTCAAAAGTAAGTCATCTAAGCCGTATGTATATCATCACTTATTAATTTAAAAAAATATATTATTTAAAAAATATATTTTGTTATATATAACTACATGAAAAATCAAACTCAACAAACCAAGAAGAATACCTCTTATATTAACCACGTGAGTTAGAAGAAGTGTTTAACTATAATTAGATAATAATATTATTATTTACTAGTTTGTATAAAACACTATGGATTAGATTGTTTTGGGAAAGTATTATACAAGAGTGCTTTTGGGGGGATTTATATCTGTTTCACTTAACAAAATGTCCTTGAAAGGCTTTTGAAAGAAAACGAGAAAAAAATACAAAAGTACAAGTTGTTTCTGGGAAGTATTGCTATGGAAGTCTGATCTGAGAACGATCACTTTGTTCCTTGGACCACACGATAATGATGAAAAAAAAACTGCTGGAAGATGAACAGCTGGAAGAACTAAGTCACCAGAAAGGTATCGACACACTGGGCACTGATGGCGAGGTCGAATGCTTTCCTGTTTTGCTTCACTCTGTTCTTGAGGAAAAAAATTGAAGAGAAATGTTCTGGAAAATCACTTTGCTCTTAAAGTATTTGGGCTCTAATCTCTATGTGATCTGTTGTGTCTTCTGTTTAAAAAATAAGTCTATTTATAGACTACACCCTCTGTGCGTAAAAAACGTCAATGTTGAGTCTTTACGCAAGTAACTGCCACCCACGATTGAAAATTGACCTCTACATGTGATGACACGTGTCCCATATAGAGTTATGGTCTCTACGCATGGTGACACGTGTCCCACAACTTCAACAATATGGGGAGAGCACGTACACACGTTGTCACGCCCCAGAACCAGAATACTGGCAAGTAGGGACGGACCATGCCAGCTACGTATACCAAAGTACTCCAGTACTCCGAAATAACGTAGAAGCTGTATAGACATGGGGGTTACTACTACAAGCCAACAGTCGATCCTAGGTCAAGCAATCCTAGGTATCTCAATCACAGACAGTAAATAATGTAAAAAAGTAAGATCAACTGGAATATAAAATAGTAAAGCGTCCCAAACTATCATATATCAATGATCATGAAGCTAGTAATACAGAGTGAAGACTAGCAAGAGTAATAGTCATACATGATAAGCTCTACCTATAGTCTAGAATATACAAATCATGTTCTGGCCCGTAGGCTAAATGTCAAGTCCAAAATACGAGCTAAACACGTGCTCGGAGGCTAAATGCCACAAAAGAATAATGTACATAACTAGTGGGAGAATGAAATAGAAAACCCACTAAGGTACTCTGATGCTCTGGGTAATCACCAACGAGTGGAAGGTACGGAAGATCCTCCGGACTCCTCTATCAGATCTGGCCAAACAAAACCAGTGGGGTCAGACCCCCAATAGCAAGTACCACAAAGGAAGCCAAACTATGAACTAAAACCAGCAAGCAAATCATAGCAACGGATAGAGACAGAAATAAGTAAAAGCAAATCGAGACTCGTGCGCTACCAATGCACTTATCCCGAGAATAGAAAAGCAACAGGTAGCATAAAATAATGGACATGTGACACAATGTAAACTGTGGACATGTGTATTAAACTGAACATGTGAGCATGTAAGATAACTGGAACATGTAAGATAACTAGAACGTGTGAGCATGTAGGATAACTGGAACATGTGAGCATGTTAGGTAACTGAAGCATGTGAGCATGTTAGATAACTTGGACATGTGAGCATATTAAGTAACTGGAGCATGTGAGCATGTTAGATAACTTAGACATGTGAGCATGTTAAGTAACTGGAGCATATGAGCATGTTAGATAACTTGGACATGTAAGCATGTTAAGTAACTGGAGCATGTGAGCATGTTAGATAACTATATAGAACGACAAATGATAAGATAACTTAGGAACTATTCCAAAACCCAAGTTACAAACCGTAAACCAAATAAGGACCGGGGTTGTAATCCTTCTCCTGAACAGAACTTTAGTATCTAATCATTTATCGGCAAAAGTAAAGCATAAACAAAGATGTACTGAAAGTAAACAAATCCGGACACTGCCTAGACAAACTAGACTAGACTGGACTCCATATAATAGTCACGGCCAAGCAATAAGTACGGCTAACTAGGGTTGTCACAATCCTAATTACTAACAAATGTAAGTTTGAGAATTCCAAGTCCAATTACCTGCCTGCTGCTACCTGAATGATCCAAGCCAAATGAGCAATGGTATATAGTGGATACATCGCCCAGAAGACAAATGTATCCTATAGTAGTGGTACATCGCC
This sequence comes from Iris pallida, assembly GCA_029216955.1. Classification (NCBI taxonomy): domain Eukaryota; kingdom Viridiplantae; phylum Streptophyta; class Magnoliopsida; order Asparagales; family Iridaceae; genus Iris; species Iris pallida. The sequence goes on along the minus strand of JANAVB010008800.1, from coordinate 8,023,005 downwards.
CGAGAGACAAATGTACTACTAAGACATATAATAATGGGTACATCGTCCAGGAGACAAATGTACTCGGTGCAACACTCGACGGTGCGCTGGAAGTGTGCTCATCATGACAGATAGCTCCAAATCCCATGTATATATATAAGACCAAGACCAAAGGGGCAGCAGGTAACTGGAAAATCCTCAATGATCTAAGTAATCAAGCTAGTTGTTTAGTCCTTAACATTTTCTTGTTGGATTTCGGGTGTGGCATTCTGCAGAATCCATCCTAGACATGAGACATGCAAGACTGGACAAAAGCAAGAATGTGCACCATAACAAGCCACAACAAAAAATATAATAAACTGGAAGCTAGGAGTATGCTACGACGAGCCACTATAGGAAGTACGCCATGACAGGCCACTATCATGTAAGCAAAGAAGGACATGTATCATGAGTGCGCCACGACGGGCCACTATCTAGTAAGCAAAGAAGACATGTAAGAAGAGTGCGCCACGACGGGCCACTATCATGTAAGCAAAGAAGACATGGCAACAATTATCATAGCTTGTAAGAAAGAATCTATTAAAAAGACATATCATGGCATGTGAGAAATAATAATTAAAGCGAAGTACATTTTATAGAAAAATGATTGAACATGTGCTAGTGTCAAGTGTATATAGGGTGTACAATCATTCTCTAACTATGCAAGATCATCTAATCATGTGAAAAAATTATTACAATCGAAGAAAATATCAAAAACGGACAAACGGGCAAAAACAGACTAAAACGGCATAAAACGACATACCGGCAGTATACCGGCCTAAAGACAGAAAGTTTTGGGTGCAAAAATCGGCATACCGGTGGTATACACCGGCATACCGACGGTATACCGGTTTTTCAAACAGCAACAAAATTCAGATTTTTGTCAAAACTTGTTTCGGCTATAAAAACTTTGTTTTAAACGAAATTCGGATTTTCAAAAGTCAAAATTGCATAGAATTGAATTCCCTACAACATGGAACTATTAAATTTCAAAAATTTAAAGATTTGATAGATCAATATCTCAAAATACTCCCAAAAATAGGTTCTCGGGACACCGAAACGAGTTCTGATTGCCACCAAACTCAAAATCTATAATATACAAACTATGTGAGGGCCTCACGTATGTATATGTGACCAAGATCCATGATGGAAACACTAGTATCACTCTTGATACCAAGTTTTCTACTAAGTCCATATTGGATTTTAACAGAAAATCAAAACCTTGCTTAAATAAATTTTGGAAACATGTATATATATGAGAATCATAAGGAAAACATATTTAACAAAATGAGTTTAGAACAATTCTAAGTATTTACTACCAAGAAAAATAAAATGACAACAAAAATATTTTTGTTCAAGATTTGGCAAGATGTACTTGCCTAGGTTAAGCTCCAAGCCTAATCTTCTACTCCTCCTCCTAGGGGGGTTAGACACCACACCCAAGGCCTCAAGGACAAGCTCTTGGCAAGCTCCAAGGGAGAGAGAAGGGAAGAAGAAATGAAGAGAGAGTAAAGAGAATGAAAAGAGAGAGGAGAGAGAAAGTGAAATGATATATATAGAAGGGGGAATTAATCTTAACCGTTGGATGGTGATCCATGTGAAGATCTAAGTCAATCGTGGCCATCCAAAGAAAACCAAGTGTCCATTGGATAAAAGGATGCATCTACACTATTCATGAAAATATCTAAATACTATTCATCAAAATATCCAAAACACTATTCATCAAAATATCAGAAACACTATTCATGAAAATATCTGAAATCGAAAATATCTAAAATATGGAAAATCTATCTGGACGGTATGCCGTCGGTATACTCTGGTATACTGGCGGTATGCCGGCCAAGAAGAAAATCTATAAGTCAGGAAAATTTTTAAAGCATTACGAAAATCAAGAAAATACGAAATATACTACAAAATACGTATCCGTATATAAATACCGATACTGTGAGACGAGTCTCACACACGTTTCTCGATAAGTGTGGCATGAAAGCCACGTATGCAGACCACGTTCTCACATAACCAGAAAAAGTTGAGCGTAAAATAGCCCAAAATAAGCTTCCTGCGCAAAGTGGCTAAGAAATAGCCTTGAGCGTATAGCTAGCTCAAATAAACTTTACGCACACAAAAGTAGCGGAGATTGCCTTGAGCGTAAAAACTCAAATAACTTTCATGCGTAAAGAAAGCGGTCTTTTGAGCGTAAAGTAGCTCATCTGCACATTAAACGATAAGCGTTGGATTTGATATAAAAATTTTCTTGACTTCTGTGCAATGTTCTGTCAGAAAATCATTCTGTCAGATCAATATCACGCGCATTAAATGCAGTCTGGACAGCCTGTCGCTCTCGCATAGAGTTTGAGGATAACTCTTGCGTAAAGGAGTTCGCGTAGAGTTAGACTCTGTTTGATCTCCGTGTAGGGCTTGAATCTGACTCAGTAGAGTCTCTAAATGGGCCTTGCATAGAGTCTAACTTTGCGTAAAGTTCTCAACTTCTTTGAGTTGGTCTATTTATTTTATGCTTCTACAAGACCCCCTTCAAAGTTTTCAAATTTTTCTAAGATTTGAAATACTTTGAACAGAAGCATAAAATCCGGGATATCCAACAGTCATCCGCGTAGAGTTCGGGATACCCAACAGTCATCTCAGAAGCGTAAAATTTGGGAATTTGAACCGATTTCAAAATTTCCTATAAATAGAGCTTCGCTGGTAGAGAGAGAACTTTACTCATCTCTCATAATCTCAAACTCCTTTTACTCTCGTCTTCAAAATCCCCAGTCTTCGAAATCCCAGCCTTAACCAATGGCACCAAAGAGCAAGACCAACGTCGGCGCTAAGGGCAAGAAGCCCGCTGTTGCTGCTTCGTCGACGGCTGAACGTGCAGAGACCACTATTCCATCATCAGTGGCGACCCCGAGGCCTAATCCCGCTGTGGCTCCAGCCATGATAGGTAAAATCCTATCTAGTTTCATCGTGAGTTCGTCGGAGAAGAAGAAGAGCCGAACCCTAAATTTACGCCCACGTTTATACGTGTCAGCGTAGAATAAAAACCACAAAATACGCCCACGTCTATACGTGTCAGCGTAAAACAAAAACAACAGAATACACCCACGTCTATACGTGTCAGCGTAAAAATAGATACAACAGAATACGCCCACGTCAATACGTGTCAGCGTAAAAATAGAAACAACAAAATACGCCCACGTCTATACGTGCCAGCATAAAATGTTTAAGCATTAAATACGCGTACGTCTATATGTGCCAGCGTAAAGTTAAAAATACGCAAGTCATCCACGTTCATACGTGTCTGCGTAAAGCAAGTCAAAAGACTATGTTTTTATGCGTACAACTTTTACTCTTTTTGAACAGAGAAAAGTACGCGTAAAACTTTTAGTCATGCACTGCATTAACTTAGAATATTTCCATAATTTGAAAAATATTCAAAAATCCTTTACGTACAAATCTTCACTTGCGAAAAAAAAAACGCTTGCGTAAAGATGAACCAACTTAGGATATTTCTCAATCTTTGAAAAAAATTCAAAATCTTTACGCACAAACGTTTTCTTGCATAGAACTTCTTGCGTAGAGATGTGTAGAGATCAATTCTGAATTTTACTAACTTGATTTCTTTTTTCTTGATCTTCTTTTTGCAGTGGACTTGCAGAATTCATCCTCTCTCCGGAGTCTTTGGTTTCCCAACTGGTATCTTGGGTTCCAACTATTTGGAGAATCTGTCTCATGTTGAGTTCCCACAAAGTGACAAACAGTACCCTAAAGAAAGACAACAACTGATAGCTGCTCAGGGAGACAGGATGCTGCTGATTTTGATAAACAAAGAACTGCTGACCTCGCTGGATGGCCAACAATTTTTTAAGCCTGCCTTCATGTTTGGAGACGCCATTGACTTCAAATCTCAGACAAATCCCAAGAATGAGTCTTGGGTATTTAGATTTGGGGAAAGAGTGATGTACCTCCCGTCAATGTCAAGGAATTATCCCTTGTCTTTATTTGTTCATGCCACTCACCCAAGACATATGATCTGGAACCTGACTCCCAGCAGTCATGGTAGACCAGGCAAGATTATTTTCAAGAGAGACGGGTCCAACCAGATGGGCTATCATACCAGCACTCCTAGTGGTGGCGTCATTCCTTTCTCTGGTTTACTGCCTGGATTCACACCAAGCGAAGATTCAGCTTTGATCCAACCAGTACAGATCCCAATGTTCATAAACAAGCTTATAAAGGTCTCAGTATTATATCCTCAGGCCAACCCTAGGCTGCCAGGGTGGATGACCCCTCATAATCAGAACTGGATTCAACTCAGTGCTTGGGTCATGTAGAACTTCAAAGCGGAACTGCAAGCTATTGGGCTATTTGAAGCAGTAGCCTCCACAAGTCAAGGCATACCAATGAACAATAACCTGTTCTTAGCTTTGATGGAGTTATACATTAGCTCAACAGGGACTTTTGCAACCCCTGTAGGTTCTAAAAATCAAGTTGTATTTATCAAATAAGCAGAGGAAATTAAATTGCGTACTCTTCAAATGGACTGCGCAGGAAGCAGATTGTGCTACAATTCAAACGCGCAAGCTGAACTGCGCTACCACCCGAGCGTGCTACGCTGACGTGGAAATGCCATCATTACCTGACAAAAATCCGATCTTCTGACAGCTGACAGCCCGATAAACGAGGAGTCCTTTCGTTTCTTGTGCAGCACAGCGCTCGAGGACAGCTGTACACCAGCGCAGTATGACAGCTCAACTTCAGCGCAGTTTGACCAAGCCCGAGTCTCAGCGTAGTCTGATGCTAGCGCTTTTCAAGTGGCACAATCCATCAAGATAACTGACATTTATTACGTGGCTTACATGCCATCAATTGCTTGCCACGTGGTAACTGCTTATACATGACCATGCGCATTTCAATCAAACAATGACACGTATCTAATACAGGTAGCCCACGATCGAGTAACTGGTAGCGCAGTTCACAGTCTGCCACCAGCGCAGTTCATCATGCGCAATCCAGAATAACTATAAATTAGTTATTTCTAGAACTCTATAAATAGAGTTTCAAGTTCTTCATTAAGGGGATCAGATCATTATTATCATCAGAGATCAGGAGTTCTTGTCCAAGTGCTACTGTATTCTTCAGAGGCTATCGTCTTCAAAGTTCACATCGTCCAAAGGATAAAGCGATCGTCTTCAGATCGGATTCCTATAGTTGTACTTTCCCAGAATTCAATTGTAATCTTCTTACAAAGTTTGTGAAATAAAAGACTTTTGTTTTTGCAAACAAAATGGCGACTCTGCTGGGGACGACTTTCTCCTTCGACGAGGAAGTGACAACTCAATATGACGTTGCGTCTATCGGAAAGACGTAGAAGACGCTGGTTGTGAAGGTCAACCAGACTGCCTACGAGACGATGATCAACTCTGGGGCTACTCGTCGTACTGCAACCTCTGCCAAGAGCAAGGTCCGTTCAGTGTGGACTCCAAAGTCCTCTGTGCAGTCCTCTGCGCAATCATCTGCGTAACCTACTGTCTCTGCTGCCAAGGAACCAGTAGCAACTTCTGCCCTTGCATAACATACTGCTCTTTCTGCCACAGCACAACCCACTTCCTATACTACTCTGGCAAAGTGCAAGACTCCTCTCCCCCTGGCGCAGTTGGCGACCTCCTTCCCTCCTGCACAATCTACTATTCCTGCAACCAGAGTGCAACTTAAACATTCTGAAGCCAGGACTCCTGCTGTGCAAACTACAGTTTCTGTGGCCAAAAGGCCATCTGTCAAAGCTTTCCAAGCGCAATCAGCCAATGCGCCTATTGCCACTTCAACCTCTGCGCAAGCTGTTCCAGTGCAGTCTAATAGGGATAGTCCTTTGGCTAATCTCCCTTCTTCTTATAGCAAGGAAAAAACTCTGCTCATCATTCCAAGCACCCTGTTGCTCCAGCGCAATCCACTGGGGATAGTCTGTTGACTATTCCTCCTCCTCCTCAGAACAAAGGAAAAGGTACGTTGGTCTTTTCTCGAACTTCCTCGTTCCACGACTTGGAAGACAATAGAGGAAAATGCTTTTTAGCCAACCCTTCTTCACAAAATAAGGGAAAAGGTCTTTTAGTCTTTTCGCAGTCTTCTCCAATTTTTACCGTAGAAGATCCATCTGAACGTGCCTCGGCACCAATCAGTACAAGAACTCTCTCAAACAAGAGCTCTTCTCTCCCTGCCAAAGGAAAATGTACTGATCAAAGAGGTATTCTGTCTACTCCGGTAGCAGAACTCCAAGATCTCCCAACTCTCCGGATATCCCGCTCAAAATAGGGAAAATTACTGGTGTCTCAGACAGAAACCCCTGGGGGTGAATTTGCTGATCTACGACCTATCTCAATAGACCAGCTTCTATGAAACGCAAGCAGCCAATGCTGAAGATCAATCTGCATCAGAGGCGAATTTCCAGGATGAAAAATCCTGACACCTATGCTAATGAAGTGAGTACTTCTCTATATACTCACGGGACAAAACATCTGAAGAACCGAAACCATGTTCCGAATGTGGTCAAGGAACATATCCCTCAGACTTCTTCTCGTCCCGTCATTATCCCTGACTTCCGAGAGCACCTCAAGCAAAAACGGGACAACATCTCAACACCTCCAGTTCAACCACTTGAACATCATTGTAATCACAAGGTTGTCATCAAGTGCTGTTGCCAGACAACAAAACGATCTGTCTTCGATCGTTTAAATTTTGTAACTTCTGAACCAATGTCAGAAGACGAGGACGAAGTGTTGTATGCTTCCGTCAACATGGCTTCTCGAGACACTGGGGGTAGAAAGTGCTCCAAACACGGCAAGCCTCGCAGGCCCAGCCAGCGGTACTTAGATTTACTCCAAGAATCTTCTGAAGGAGTATTTCGACACACCCGATCCCGAAGTCGAGACACAATCATTCATAGGAATCTTCTCTAAGATCCCTCTGGTCATCTCCCTATTTCTTATTCAGGAGATGATTCCTTCTCTGATTATGACACATACAACGAAAGTTCTGAACAGACAGTGTCTTCTACTGTACCTAGAGAAGTGATAGCTTATGTTGTCACTGAAGACCCAGACGCTTCTAGTTCCACAAATCAAGAACAACGAATAGCTGCACTGGAGGACAAGCTGAAGACCACGGCTGAAATGGTCGCAAGTATGCACTCTATCATCGTGGCCCAACATACAGTACCACCGACCACACCTGTTGCCCATCCTGAGATTATAGCATCGTCAGTGCCTGTCAATGCAAGTCTGGGGGTAGTATCCCCTCAAATATCCTATGTACAAATTCAACCCACACCCAGTCAGTTAGGAGCTGGGGGTAGCACTTACCATGCTGTTCCTCCTCCTAACACTCAGCCTGCTCCTTCTTCATCATTGGAGGTTGCTAATGAAGCTGTCAAACTCTTGCGCACTTAATTTGAGGCTTTTAAAGAGAAGGACAATTTATAAAGATTGGGGATCAAACAACCCTATCCGGTTGAATGGAAGGAAGTTCCATTCCCTCCTAAATACAAAATCTCTACAATTTTGCTGTTTGACGGTAGCACTTCTCCGAGTCAGTTCATTAACCACTTTGAAGTAATGACTGTTCAACTTCAGCCAAATGACGCTCTTCTAACCAGGGTATTCGTCGGCTGTTTAGCCGGTGTAGCATACGATTGGTACAGGAGCTTGCCTGATGGCTGTATCACCTCTTTCTCGGGTTTGAAACAAATCTTCTTGGAGCGATTCTACGAGGGAATTAACGACATGACCATATCGGCCCTCAACAAGATCAAACAAAGACATAATGAAACCGCTGAGAGTTTCATTGAAAGATTTTGTCGAGAAGCATTAAGGATGCCTCCTGGAACTCCGACCGCTGTCACTATAGATACCTGCAAGGCAAATCTTTTGCCTATTATCAGCATGTGGACAGGGTCAACTCAATTTCAAGACTGGCCATCATTCATTGTCAATGCTAAAAAAGCTGAAGTTAGTGCTGACAAGTTCAAGCAGTTGGGGGTACACATGTCTAACCCCGACCGGGATGAACACCCGACAGCTAGTAGCGGTAATCGCCAGAACAACCGCAAGGGTAAATAAACTTTGAACATCAATTTGAAGAACAAAGAATCTCTGGCTATCAACGTTGCTCCACCTACGTCTACTTCTACTCCTTCTGCCCCTCAACCAAGGAAAACTCGTCCGAAAGTAGAGTACTCCTTTGACGAGAATGACACCGTGAGCATATTCGATTGCTTGATCAAAAGAAATAAGCTCCAACTTTCAGACCCGAAGAAGCCTGACAAGGTTGGTAAGACTGATCATCCCAAATATTGTGTTTATCACAGGTTCATTGGTCATCCCACTCGAGCATGTTATGTGCTCAAAGGCAAGATTCAAGAGTTAGTCAATGCTGGTGTTGTCACCCTTCAACAAGATGAGAAGACTGTTACCGCGAACATGGTCTCAGTACAGTTCGGTAACTTCCCTCCACAGATGGTACAACATGGTGTCATCCCTATCCCCAAGGCCACCCTTGAGATCGAGAATGTCCCTCCTCCATGGAGTGAAGGTCTCGTTCCCCTATCTCTTGATAACGGCAAGATTATGTGGATCCACCCGGACCTTGTTGCAGACTTTGAGGCTCCTTTAAGCAAAAAGACCGCTCCAAGGGCAGAACAAAGGTCTGCAATATGGTGTCTTTTGACCCCATAGTTGAAGAGAAAATCCTGTTGGATACCAGGTCAGGGAAAGCCTATCTACGAGAATTTCCCGAAACTCAAGAAAACCCTGCTTCTTCTTCTGAGTCCGCTCCAGTGCAACCTTCTTCTACTGAGGGCGTCCCTGCTGTGTCTTCACCGATTGTAGAACCCATTCCCCCTAAGCCGACAACAGCCGACAAAGGCAAACAACAAGTCCGCTTTGACAAGCCTTTGAAGAAGTCATCCCCTTCTGGACTTGAGAAACCATATAATTTTGATATTTTGGCTCAACTAGCTAATACACCGGCTAGGCTGTCGATCTTTGAGCTCTTACGTCTCTCCAAAGAGACTCGAGAAACTCTGAGTGAAGCTCTCATGCAGGAGAAAACCTGTCTAACTTTTCTAAAAAAGCCAGAATCAGAGCCAGTCTCTTGCCTTCACTGTCACAGTGTGTTGGAGTTAATTCTAAACATTACCTTCACACAGGATGATATGCTGATGGAAGACAATAGGCATGACCGTCCTCTATACTATACAGGATACATCGACACGATAAAGGTCGATCGTATTCTGATAGATCCCGGGTCAGCACTCAGCATCATGCCGACGACAATGCTAGACGTACTGAAGATCCCAGTACATAGTCTTTCTAGCACAATTACCACCATCTTGGGGTTCAACCAGGGAAGAAGTGAGCCTCTGGGCAAGATTCGCCTAAAACTCCAAATAGGCAATCTCCGCACAAAGGTGACCTTTTATATTATAGATAACCATGGTTGCTCTTACAATGATCTTTTGGGGAGACCATTCCTTCATGAACACAACATTGTTCCTTCAACTCTCCATCAATGTTTCAAGTACGTTGATAACAATGGAGAGGTTCAAAAAGAGGTTGCGGATCTCTACCCTTTCAAAGGTGTCGAAGCATATTGTAACGATGCTCGCATGTATAAAGATGAGTTCATGAAGGTAGTACTGGCTCTGGACACTGAAGAAGAACAAGAAGCAGTGTCCAATGACACCTTCATCATACCTGTTAAAGGGCGTGTTTCTCATCCTCAGTCCTCCAAACCACTAGCTATTCACTTGCCAGTCCGGAAGCAACCAACCGATGGTGGTCAAGATCAAAGGAGCTCACCTCTTCTGAGCCACTTGTTATCGACCTACATCGTAACAAGGATAAAAGGCAGCTCACCTCTTCTGAGCCACTTGTTATTGATTTATCTCGTAACAAGGATAAAAGGGAGCTCATCTCCTCTGAGCCACTTGTTATTGACCTTCGTCGTAGCAAGCCTCCTCCACGTTCTTCTTCTCTCCCTCTTGTAATCAATCTGACCAAGCCTGCTAAGGCTAAAGGTTCTGTTGTAAATATAGATGTACAAATCAATAAAAAAGCATCTCCTTTCCAGTATACTGATGTCATTTATCATACTAAATGCTATTTGGATATGTTAGATAGCTTTCAGTCATTTACAATGGGAGTTGTACAGTCTCTTTAAACAGAGGTCTTACTCGAACACCCAGATGATTCATACTTTGTTGTCCCTTCTCGAAAGAGAGGCGAGAGTCCAATACTTTTAGTAAAAGACCAGAACAAAAATTCAGCTATACGGATGATAGCAAAAATAACGATATAGTGTTTTCCATAAAAATTCTCTTTATTTGTTGTGTTTCTGGGAAAATTACAACTGTAGGAATCCGATCTAGAAGACGATCGCTTTATCCCTTGGACTATGCGAAGAAGAAAAGCTCTCAAAATTTTGACAGTAGATATCAATGTATCTATATAATGAATAAGAAAAAGAACTCTATTTATAGAGTCGAAAATAATAACTGAAAAGATAACTGTCTTCACAGTCTGTGCTTACTTGAAAATTACGCAGGATTTAACATACGCAAGACTGTGAGCAGTTACTGGACGTGGCCTGTAACTGTTGGACACATGGCAATCATGCATGAGTCGTGTGCAAGTTACAGGACACGCAGGCGAGAGATCAGTGGTATGGCTGCCACGTACTCCAATTTGATGAAATCCATGCAGACTTATTGAAGACGAAATCCATGCAAACTCGGTGTAGAAAGCTTCAAAATCCACGCAAACTTGGGGCAGGAAGCTTCAGGATCCACGCAGACTTCGAGGCAAAGAACTTCAAAATCCACGCAAACTTGAGGAAGAAAACTTCAGAATCCACGCAAACTTAAGATGAAGATCACAAATACACGCAGACTTGAGATAGAACTGCCAGCTATCTTGATTCGGCGTGTCTCAACTGACACAAAATCTCTGACAGTGATTGCTTTGTCAGTCGTATTAAATGACAAGAAACCCTTTTGGTACGCCAACTCGACGAAGGCTGAGTCTTGCTGAAGAAGATTTCGAAAATCACGCAATAGACGACGATGATCTCTCGAAGTCTGTGCATACGTGGCATACGAAGAGACATTCTTCGACTGTTGTGCTGTCAGTCATAATTACTCTCTGACAAATGATGAGCTGTCTCCCCAGCGTGATTTGTTTATATTGTCTGGATCAACTGAGCGTGACTTTTGACTCTGTCTTGATCAACTCAGCGTAACTTTCATTTTTTGAGGCCTACAAAACCCCCTTCAAAGTTTTCGAAAAATGATAAATTATTTCGAAATACTTTGAAAATAGAGATGATAAAATGGATTTAGTCACGCTGAGATGACTTCAAAATTTTTCGGAAGTCGAAAAGACTTCGAAGTTCTTTGAAAACATCCAAATGAACTTATTAAATATCATAATGACTCTTCGTTCTCCGAGACTGATTGTATCCAATTTATGGTGGAATATGAACCGCCGGCAAAACTCAGTTATATAAACAGGAAGAAGTTTTTTTTTTAATCTTCATCTTACGTCAATATGACACCAAAGGAGAAAGCTGAGGAAGAAGCACGCAAGTTGGGCTTTTGTTCTCATGGTGACCCCACTTTTGGGGGTGAAGAGCTAGAGCCCCTTGTCTTCGAGCTCAAAGATGATCCCTTGCAACTAGCCAAGAATTTCTTGAGCTATTTTGGCTTGGATGGCTCGTCCTCTTCTGATGGGCGCAGCCTCATAGAGCAGCGTAAAATGTTTAAAGCTCTGTTGCACTGTCTGGGAGTTAGGAGCGTAGAAGAACTAGGCACCAAGCTCAGTCGCTCTGGGAAATAGAGCGTGACTTTTATGCTTTTGTTGCACTTTTTGTTTTATCTTTTGTAAGGCCATCAGTGCCTGTCTTAAGAAATGAAGTACAACTTTTGTGTTTGATCTGCGTGCCTTAATGAGAAATATTAATCAGCAGTCTTTGATTGTTTCCAATGTTGCTCTGTCTTCCAAAGCACAAGTGACACTCATTCCACAGTTTATGAGCGCTATTTATGCGGATCTTTTCCAAGAAATAGACTTGTACTTTGCCCTTTAAATAGATAGAAGAGTTTCACAGATACTCATCTCCCATTCCTCTTCTTCTTCTCTGAGAATAAAATTTTTGGGAGATTTCACTCTCAAACAGGAAAGCAATGTTTTCTAATGTTCGACTTCTGCGCACTGTATCAAACATGAGTTTGCCAATCCTTAGCACCAAACTTGAAGGTAAGTCAATATAATACGTATACTATTTTTGCTGTTTGAAGATAAGCTTTCTGTTTCTGATTTGAACAATACACGCCTGTCTCTGTTTGATAAATACACGCTGAATGATTTCTGTTGATACTTTCTGCAGAAACTTGGCTGAAAATTTTCTTCAGAACTGGCATTGGGGATGTGGATGCTGTGGAGAATATCCTGCTGACATCTACATCAGGGAGCTCATACGCTTTTGACGCATAAGTCAGACAACTCAGAACTCTTCGTGGGATAGAAGGGTCTTCCTTAGATGGTAGGAAGAGCCTTTATACACGAGAGTTGGATGGTGGAGTCAACTCTACTACCGAGAAATCGGGTAGTAGAGTTCCTTTCGCGGGAGAACTAGGAATTGTATCCCAAGGTTGGATACATTCCTGTCTTCTCTGAAAGGTCGCTCCTAATCCACCAGTTGTATTGGCTGCACCACGACTTCGGGCTGCCACACTCTGTGGTTCTCCTCTCGTCTGAGAGAGAAGACCAGAGTTTGATTCTTGCTGATCTGGTCGTGACTGAGACCCAGACAGTCAGGAATTGCCACCAACAACGAACCTGACGGAGAAGGTCCGACGGAGAAGATCCAAAGAAGAAGATAGATCTCTATTAGGTTATCGTTGTGGTATAGAATAAAAATCCAAGATTTGTAGTAGATTTCCATTATGATTTGTAAGAAAGTCTAAGAAAATGTAATAGACTTTTTGTGGTGAAATGAGAATGGAAATGATAATTCTTCTATGCTCAATGATTTGTATTTGTGAATGAATTATGGACATGATAGATAATAAAATCAACTTTTCTGTTTTAGAGTATATGATATTATCAGAGGTATTATGGACGTGATAATATATAGGAACTCAAAAGAAAATAGATTGATTTCTATGCAGAGGTCAAAACATGACAAATGAGTAAGTAGATTCGGAATTGATTCAGAGGTTATGAAAACATGATAAATAACGAATCCCCACTTAATAAAATTGATAGAAGATTATGAACGGATGAACCGTTAGGAAATGATGAACAGATGAACTGTCGAGTGAATGTAATAAATGAACGGATGAACCGTCAAGTATGTCTGATGAATGTGAGAAATGAATGGATGAACCGTTAAGCATTAATGAATATGTGAAACGTCGGATGAATGAGGAACTTCTGCCTATAAATATGACAGAAATCTGGCGAGAACGAATACTTTTACTCCTCAACATAAAAATGTCATCTGGAGAAGCATCCAAGAAGACTGAGATAGCCTCAAAGGTTCAGAAAGGCACTGAAGAACGCCCTGCTGGTCCAGTCAAAACGAAGAAGACGGAAGCAGGCGAAGGTTCGTCTGCACCCAAGCCACCAAGGGACATTCTGGATTTTCTGCTCGAACCAGAAAGGACTGAAGAAGAGGAAGCCATGAGGATGGCCGCTTGCAAATTCCTCGTGGGTTCTAGCAAGGAGGTTCTTGGCTCTTTTGCTGATCACGTCTTCGAGAAGGACGGTAGTGGCCCACGTCCAAAAGTAGAGAAGGATGATAGTGATCTTCCTTAATATCATGTATCATCATTCATGAAAATAAAATAAAAATTTTATTTTTAAACATGAATTTGTCTGATGATTACAAGTATTTACATTTATACATAGTACTTTTTAAGAAATTTGCCATTAATAGGCATCAAAACTTTTCGACCATCCAATTCTGAGAGTTGATAAGCTCCTTTTGAGAAAACTTTGCTCACAATGTAAGGACCTTCCCACTTTGCGTCAAATTTGTCCTTACTCATATGAGTCATAGTCATAGGACGTCTGACTGTTAGAACAAGTTCTCCTTTTTGATATGATCGAACTCTGACTTTTTTATTAAAATCTCTTGAAATTCTAGCTTGATAGAATTCAATATTCTGTTGAGCAGATAATCGCTTTTCATCCAGAGCTTCTAATTCCTGAAGTTGAAGACGATCGTTATTTTCAGCAGTGAGTTCATTAGCGATTGCTATTCTTAAAGAAGGAATTTGAATCTCTAATGGAAGAACAGCTTCGCAACTATACACCAGAGAGAAGGGTGTATATTTAGTAGCATTACGAACTGTAGTGCGATAAGCCCACAAACATTTCCCGAGCTTGTCACTCCAATTACGTTTGTTAGTGGAGACAAACTTCTTTAGGAGTTTGATGATAGTCTTGTTGAAAGCTTCTGCTAATCCGTTAGCTGCTAGATTATATGCGGTAGAAGCCACATTATTGATCCGGTGATCGTCACAGAATCGAGTAAATTTTTGGCTGACGAACTGTGGTCCGTTATCATGAACAATGCGTCGAGGAACACCAAATCTGTAGATGACGTGGTGCTTAATAAAGCTGATGACATTAGACGTCTTAACTTCAGATAAAGGAATGGCTTCGACCCATTTGGAGAAGTAATCGGTTATTGCGAGAATGAACCGATGACCTTTAGATGACGGTGGATTGATCGGGCCGACAATGTCCATGCCACAAGCTTCGAAGGGCCATGATGCTGCCGTCGGATGTAGAAATTCTGAGGGTTGATGAATAAAATCTACATGGATTTGACAAGCTTTACACTTTTTTGCATATTCGATGGCATCAGATACCATGGTGGGCCAATAATAACCCATACGTCGAATACGGTCTTGAAGTTTTGGTCCTGGCTGATGTGCTCCACAAATTCCATTATGTGCTTCGCGAATGATTTGTTGAGCCTCGTCACCGGCAACACATCGAAGGAGTAAACCATCATAAGCTCGACGATATAAGGTCTTTGTTGTATGATTGTAGTAGAATCTGAGTGATCGTCGTCTGATAGATGCTGCCTCACTCGGATCATCCGGAAGAATATCATATAATACGAGATCTAAGAAAGGAAGTCTCCAATCTTTATCCGTATTCTGATTCTCAGTCGAGTTACTGAAGATGAATTCCATGCTGGAATCGGATGAAGATGACATCGATTTACGACTGAATCCAAATCCTCTTATTGTGTTAACGTCATGAGATGTTGATTCTTTAATGTCAACTGGAAGTCCTAGAGTCAAGTTATTTTCAAGATGAAATAATTCTCGATTACGAACAACAATCATTTGTTGCCGTCTGATTGGAATAGCCAGCACCGCTGCAAGATTAGCAAGGGCATCAGCTTCTGTGTTACATGCTCGCCTAACATGTTCAATGAAGAATTCTTCAAACGAAGAAGCCATAGATATAGCTGTTTTATGATAAGGAACCAGATCTTGATGGCGAACTTCATAAGTACCCCTGATCTGATTGACAATGAGTTTAGAGTCTCCATACGCCTCCAAATGTTGAATATTCAGATGTTTAGCGAGTTGAAGACCAATAAGTAATGCGTTGTACTCAGCTACATTGTTTGAACACGGCTGATCGAGAGAATAAGCTCTTTGGATAGCAAGACCTTCTGGCGATACAAGAATAATTCCAACTCCAGCGACAATATCGCCATTAGGACCAATTCTTGATGCTCTATCAAAGAATAGACGCCAAGTAGGATCTTCTTCAGCAATTTGATTTGAATCTAGGACTTCATCTGGGATTTCATCATAGAGTTTTGAATTTTCTGGAATTGAGTGAGCAGCCAGAAAATCAGCTAAAGCTTGTCCTTTGACTGATTTCTGAGGAATATAGTGCATGTCATACTGAGCAAGTAGGATTCCCCAGTTAGCCAATCGAGAATTCAAAACACTGGGTTTCTTCATCATGATCCGTATAGGATTGATCCTGGAGATGACATGAATAGTCTGGCCAATGATATATTGACGTGTCTTTTGGACAGCAAACATCAAGGCTAGACATTCTTTTTCAACAGGTGAATATCGAGGTTCAGCTCCGGTCATAGTGCGGCTGAGATAATAAATAGCTTGTTCATGGCCATTTTGATTCTTTTGAGCGAGTAATGTACCCAATGAATGACTCATTGCTCGAGTATAGAGGAGGAACGGTATTCCTGAGACGGGAGGTACCAATACTGGAGGGCTCATTACATATTATTTTATATCATCGAATGCTTTCTGACATTCATCATTCCAGACAAAAGAGACACCTTTCTTCATAAGTTTGTTGAATGGTCTGCAGCGTCCTGATAAATTAGAGATGAATCTCCTGATATAAGCGATTCTTCCTTGAAATCCTCGTAGCTCTTTTAAGGTGCATGGAGGACGCATCTCTTGGATGGCTTTGATCTTCTCGGGATCCACGTGTATACCTTTAGAGGTAATGACGAAGCCGAGAAATTTACCACTAGAGACGCCTAAGAAGGACTTAGTAGGGTTCATCTTTAATTGATGCTTACGCATTAGATCAAATATAGTCTTCAAATCTTGGATATGATCCTCCTTTTGTCGACTTTTGACTGCAATATCATCAACATAGCATTCGACTGTTTTCCGCAAATGTTCACGGAATATAGTGCTCATAGCTCATTGATAAGTTGCTCCTGCATTCTTGAGACCGAATGGCATAACTGTATAACAGTATGTACCAATCGGCGTTCTAAAAGAAGTGTGCTTCTCGTCCTCTGGAAACATTTTGATCTGATTGTACCCAGAATACCCGTCCATGAATGACATTCATTCAAATCCACAGGTATTATCAATCATGACATCAGTGATTGGTAGAGGGAATTCGTCTTTAGGACATGCCGCATTGAGATCGCGGAAGTCTATGCATACTCTGATCTTGCCAGTCTTTTTAAGAACAGGAACAATATTAGCCACCCAATCGGGATGTTGTTCCTCTCTAATAAACCCAGAGGTAATGAGTTTATTGACTTCAGCTTCAATTGCATCCATGATGTCTGGACAAAATCGTCGCTGTTGTTGTTTGACCGGTTTAGCATTCGACAAGATATTGAGCTTGTGAGTTGCAATTTGAGGATCAAGCCCTGGCATATCTTCATAACTCCAAGCAAAGACATCGATGTAATCACGAATGAGTTTGATCATGTCTTTCTTATCAGTTTCTGAAAGACTTTCACTGATGAATATTGGTTTGGGAGATCCCTCTTCACCAACATCTATTTGAACAAGTTTATCTTCAGTCGGAGATTCTTTTTGCTCGAAACGGAACTCCCATTGATTATCTAATCTTTGGGCCTACTGTTCTGATTCAGGTGAGATTTCAAACTCTTCTTCGTCTTCATCACTTTCTTCAGAATGGTCAATGGAAACCATGTTGGAAGACAAAATGTTGCAGTAGAAGTCACCGATACTCGTATCGGAATCCCAAGAAGAGGTACTAGAAGAATCAGATCTCTTGTCTTCGTCAGACTCGGGATCTTCATGGATAATATTGATGAAAGGAGTAGGAGCAGTATAACCCAATCCGCATTTCGTCCTTCCATATTTCAAAGGAGGAATCCGGACAGATATTTTTCTTCCTTTTCCATCATTGAGGCCAGTCCTGAAGTCATAGCCCATATTTTTGATAATGTCTCTAGATTGCTGACTATAACGACGTAGTTGTAATCTTCCAGTATCATCATTTTTGTCATCATCTTCAAGATCAGAAGGATTTTGAGGCCCTTTGTAGAAGAATATTGGAATGTCTCCTGGCTTTCTGCTGGGAACTAGAAAGTATGAAGATTGTACAGGTTCTAGAGATACATTTGTATGAACAATCTGTACAACTCCTATGGTTATTGTGTTCAAGTCATCTAACAGATGTAAATAACTATGAACATAATTACACACATCAGCGTACTGCAAAGGTGGAGACTTTTCATTAAATGTAAAAGCAGCAATATTTACATTGGGAGAAGGCTGAGCCTTAGAGATTTTAGCCAAGTCAATGACTAAAGGGGGAGAAGAAGAAGAAGCTTTGTTTCGATTAAGGTCGATAACAAATAGCTCAGAAGAGGTGAGCTCCCTTGAAGTTTGAGTAGGAAAAGTAGTCCGCCCTCCAACTGGAATTAGCAGAGTATCCTGTTTCATATGTGGAGATGCAGGAATTACAGTACGCCCACTGACAGGAATGATCAGTGTATTTTGAGTAGATGACTGAGGTAACGGAGAGATCCGTCCACTCACTGGAATGATGAAAGAATCTTCTCCAGAGGGTTTAGGAGATTGTTGCTGAGTAGTTCGACCTTTAACAGGGATTATTAAAGTCTCACTTTGTGCATCTTCTTTCTCCATAGCTTGTATAACCCTTGTATACTCTTCTTTGTACATTCGGGAATCGTTGAAATAAGCTTCAACCCCATGGAAGGGATTTATATCAGCAACTTCTTTTTGTACTCTTCCATTGCTATCAATGTATTTAAAACATTGATGAAGAGTAGATGACACCACATTATTTTCATGAAGAAAGGGCCTCCCCAGAAGAAGATTATAGGATCCCGCGATCTCGATCACATAGAAAGTGACTTTAGATCTGAAATCGCCTATCTGAAGCTTCAGATGAATCTTTCCCAAAGGCTCACTTTGGCTTTGATTGAACCCCAAGATAGTAGTAACCGTCTTGGAGAGCTTGTGAAGAGGGATTTTTAGTTCATCCAACAAACTCTTTGGCATTATGCTTATAGCAGACCCTGGGTCAATGAGGATACGATCTATCTTCATCGTATCAATATAACCAGTGTAGTAGAGAGGTCGGTCATGTCGATTATCCTCCAGTAGCATGTCGTCTTGTGTAAAGGTGATATTTGGGATAATCTCCAGTACACTGTTGCAATGTAAGCAAGTGGCAGGTTCTGCATCTGGCTTCTTCAATTGTGCAAGACAAGAGTCAGCTTGTAGAAGTGCTTCACTTAACGTCTCCCGAGTTTCTTTAGAAAGACGTAGAAGTTCAAAGAAAGACATTCTAGCTGAAGTATTAGCAAGTTGAGCCAAAATGTCAAAGTTGTAAGGCTTCTGAAGTCCAAGAGGAAGAGACTTCTTGATTGGTTTATCAAACTGAGCTTGTTGCTTGCCTTTCTTAAGAGTTGTGGGTTTGGGAGGAACAGGTTCAACTGGTGTAGTTGAAGGAACATGTGCAGTAGATGATTCTTCTTCAGGAGGAACATTAGAAGCATCTTTAGCAGCTGAAGGGATATCAGTAGGATCTTCAGGATTTTTAGAATAATCCTTTAGGTAAGGTTTCCCCGTTCGAGTAGCACTAACAAGTGCTTCTTCTTCGTCTTTTGGCTCTGTGTCAGAGGTAGACCCAAGAGAAGTCATATGACATGACTTGATCTTTCCAGCCTTCTTGGACTTTCGAGAAGAAATCTTTTGAGGAGAAGGAGATTCAAAGTCTGTTATTAGATCAGGATGAATCCACATGATTTCTCCAATCTCCAAAGTGATTGGTGCTAATCCTTCAGACTGTGGAGGAGGAATATTTACTATTTCAAGAGTTGCCTTGGGAATGGGAACAATTTCGCTTTCAAGAAATTGAGGAGGGAAATCTCCAAATTGCATAGAGACGACGTTGGAAGTGACAGTCTTCTCTTTTGGAGTAAGAGAGATAGCTCCAGACTTAATCATTTCTTGGATCTTTCCTTTCAGTACATAACATGTACGAATTGTGTGACCCAGCATTCTGTGGTATGGACAGTATTTAGGATGATCTGTCTTACCAGCTTCATCAGGTTTCTTGATCTCAGGTAATTGTATTTTATTACCTTTCAGCAGACATTCAAAGATACCAAGGACATCGTCGTCATCAAAAGAATATTCTTCTTTGGGGTGAGTTGTTCTTGATTGTTGAGTTGTAGAGGCAGGAGTTTGAACATTTGATGCATCTTTGCTCTGAAGATTAACTTCAAGAGTTTCTTTTCCTTTACGAGCATTATTTTTATTGTTAGCACCTTGTTCTGTTTCTTTAGGAGTCATCTGCACTCCTAAACCTTTGAAGGTTTCAGCACTGATTTCTGCAGCTTTGGCACTGACTATGAAGAAAGGCCAATCTTGAAATTGAGTGGACCCTGTCCACATACTGATGATTGGCAACAAGTTTAATTTGCACGTGTCAATGGTGACAGCATCAGAAGTTCCAAGAGGCATCTTCAGAGCTTCTCTTCGAAACCGTTCAATGTATTCCTCTGTAGATTCATTATTTTTTTGCTTGATTCTAATAAGAGCAGACATAGTCATGTCATTAAGTCCTTCATAGAACCTTTCAAGAAACATTTGTTTGAAACCAGCAAATGAGGTAATGCTCCCATCTGGGAGACTCCTATACCATTCATAAGCCGTTCCCTTGAGACATCCAACAAACACCCAAGTAAGGAGGGCGTCGCTTGGTTGCAGCTGATCAGTCATCACTTCAAAGTGATTAATGAACTGACTTGGAGAAGTGGTTCCATGATAGAATGAGATAGTAGGAGGCTTGTATTTGGGAGGATACGATACTTGCTTTCATTCTATCGGATAAGGTTGTTTGATGCCTAACCTTTGTAGACCATCTTTCTGTTTGAATGCCTCAAATTGAGTTTTGAGATTCTTCAATTCTTCAGAGACAACTCCCGAAGATTGTGGAGTTGTGGCTTGTAGAGAATAGTTGGGAGGAGGAACAGCATTGTAAGCACTACCCCCAGCTCCAGAGAGACTAGGGTTTGGTTGAGCTGGTCCAGGAGTATTAGATTGTACTGCTGGAGGAACTTGTACTGGACTTATATCAGTATCAACTGGTATGGCATCTGGTACAGTCTGTCGATTTTGCAACTGAGCTGTCATGAGTTCATACATCGACTTCATTGTGTCAGTCATAGACTTCATTTGCTATTCCAAAGAAGCAATTCTTTGATCTTGAGGAGTCAAGAAAGAAGAAGGTTCATCAGTATTCCCATCAACCATGTAAGTCGTGACTGTATGAGGGATTATTGATGAACTAGTGGATGTTGTATGCTCTGAATCATTGCTTCGTGCATCAAAGTCAACTATAGGAGAATTACCCCCAGTAGGAAGAGGTGGGAAGTTAGATTCTCAGAATCAATTTCAGGGATCAAATTTCTTTGACTAGAAGCCAGGACTCTTGCTCTGGTGTTTCTATATACTCTATCTGGACTATCAACTCTACCCCCGGTGTCTCGAGAAGTCATGTTGACAGAGGCAAACAAAGGCTCATCTTTATCAGGCATAGGTTCATACTGAATCCTATTGAAGACAGATTGTCGTTTTGTTTGACATCTGCATTGCATTGTGGCTCTTGGCTGGAAGTCACATTCATGATCACCATGGTCTTGAACCGTTGATTAACATCTGCACTGAATTATGACTCTTGGATAGAAGTCACATTCAGCATGTTCCTTTGACATAGAATTACTCCTTCTCTTCTGTTGAAGATATTCCTGTAAATCTGTTTGTGAAGATTGAGGAGTATACTTCCTGTTCTTGGGTCTTGATGGCTCTTGATTATACAAAGAGTGATTAATATGAGCCACATAATTTCTTGCATACTCTGCATCTGGATCTTTTATCTTCATATCCAATTGGTATGGTTTCTTAACACCAGAAGTGCTGAGTTTTATTCTTAAATCAGTGGAAGATAACACATTAATTTTGGAAACATGGAGTTTTCCTTCCATTGATCTGGATATTTGCAGAGAAGGAAGAGTTGAACCACTCCTTTGATTAGGAGTTGGTAACAGACCCTCTTTAATGGACAGATTCTGTGCCCAATTTGAAGAAGTCAAAGAAGAAGATATTAAGGAATATTTCTTCTTAGACTCAATCAGATTTTGAGACATAGAATGTCCAGAAGGAAGAGTAGTCAAAAGACTATCTCCTTTCCTTTGACTAACAAAAGTATCAGTCAAAGCTGTTCCTGAAGTAAAAACTACAGGAGCAGAAGAAACAACTAAAGAGTTATTCCTTTTCGAAGGAACTTTGTGTGGAAGACCACCCCCAGTTCTAGTAGAACTCGGTAAAGAAGAAGAGATAACTAAGGAGTTATTCTTCTCTGATAAAATACACGCTGAAACAGATTTGGCTAAGGAACCAGTACTGTTAGCGTGACTTTTAATTTTAGAATTACACGCTGGAACAGATTTGGCTAAGGAGCCAGTACTGTCAGCGTGACTGTTGAATGTGAGATTGCACACTGGAATAGATTTGGCTAAGGAGCCAGTACTATCAGCGTGACTTTTAGAGTTAAATTTGTACGCTGGAACAGATTTGGCTAAGGAGCCAGTACTGTCAACGTGACTTTTAGGGTTGAATTTGCACGCTGGAACAGATTTGGCTAAGGAGCCAGTACTGTCAACGTGACTTTTAGAGTTGAATTTGTACGCTGGAACAGATTTGGCTAAGGAGCCAGTACTGTCAACGTGACTTTTGATTAATGTCATCTTCGAGCGCACAAGAGTGTGCGTGCTTGCAGTGGAGTTCTTGCCAGAGGTAGGAGTAGACACTGTGGCAAAGACTTCACCATTGACTGCCAACTGATTCTTAGGAACATAGACAGAGTGTCCCTTCGACTTGACAGTAATGATGGAGGCTGGAGTGGGCTTGCCACCCTTAGCCCGCTGCATTTCTTCATAGGCGAGTTGATCGAATTTGATCGTCATCACCTTCTTCGTCGAGCCGATTGACGAAGTGTCGCATTGAGTTGTTGCCATCTCAGAAGAGGAGATGGTTTTTCCCAGCAGAGTCACCAATTTATTTTCCATAAAGAAATTCTCTTTATTTGTTGTGTTTCTGGGAAAATTACAACTGTAGGAATCCGATCTAGAAGACGATCGCTTTATCCCTTGGACTATGCGAAGAAGAAAAGCTCTCAAAATTTTGACAGTAGATATCAATGTATCTATATAATGAATGAGAAAAAGAACTCTATTTATAGAGTCGAAAATAATAACTGAAAAGATAACTGTCTTCACAGTCTGTGCTTAGTTGAAAATCACGCAGGATTTAACATACGCAAGACTGTGAGCAGTTACTGGACGTAGCCTGTAACTGTTGGACACATGGCAATCATGCATGAGTCGTGTGCAAGTTACAGGACACGCAGGCGAGAGATCAGTGGCATGGCTGCCACGTACTCCAATTTGATGAAATCCACGCAGACTTGTTGAAGACGAAATCCACGCGAACTCGGTGTAGAAAGCTTCAAAATCCACGTAAACTTGGGGCAGGAAGCTTCAGGATCCACGCAGACTTCGAGGCAAAGAACTTCAAAATCCACGCAAACTTGAGGAAGAAAACTTCAGAATCCACGCAAACTTGAGATGAAGATCACAAATACACGCAGACTTGAGATAGAACTGCCAGCTGTCTTGATTCGACGTGTCTCGACTGACATAAAATCTCTGACAGTGATTGCTTTGTCAGTCGCATTAAATGACAAGAAACCCTTTTGGTACGCCAACTCGACGATGGCTGAGTCTTGCTGAAGAAGATTTCGAAAATCATGCAATAGATGGCGATGATCTCTCGAAGTCTGTGCATACGTGGCATACGAAGAGACATTCTTCGACTGTTGTGCTGTCAATCATAATTACTCTCTGACAAATGATGAGCTGTCTCCCCAGCGTGATTTGTTTATATTGTCTGGATCAACTGAGCGTGACTTTTGACTCTGTCTTGATCAACTCAGCGTGACTTTCATTTTTTGAGGCCTACATATGGGACGTCTCCAACTTCGTCGTTATAGTCAACAATCAAAAGACATCATCCGAAAGATGGGTTATGACTTCAAGAATGGCCTCAACTATGGTAAGGGTATACGAACTTCTATCCGTACAGTTGTTCCGGAAGGAAAATCAGAGATGTACTACAGCAGGACAAAAAGAGGTCTTGGATATGCGTCACCTCCAGTCTTATCTCCAGCAGCCTCCGAGTCTGATAGGGAGGAACGTTCTAATTCTTCTGATTCCAGATCATAGGATTCTGACACCAGCATCGGTCAAGTTCATCGATTGATCGTATCTTCTAACATGGTCTTCGCTGAACTCCCGGAAGGTTATGACGAAGATATCGAAAAAAATCCTGAAACAGATCCTTGGGCTCAACAAATGGACACCCAATGGGAACTCCGATTTGAACAACGAGAACCTCCTACCGAAGATCAATTGGTCCAAATTGACGTAGGAGAAAACGGGTCACCTCGTCCAATATTCATCAGCAAGAATCTCCCCGAGGCGGATAAGCAAGAATTAATTCTTCTTATTCGAGAATACATTGACGTCTTCGCCTGGAGTTATGAAGACATGCCAGGTTTAGATCCCAAAATTACCACTCATAAACTGAATATTTTGCCTAATACAAAGCCGGTCAAACAGCAGCAAAGGCGGTTTAAGCCAGAAATGATGGACACAATTGATGATGAAGTCAAAAAGCTCATAGCTTGTGGCTTTATTCGAGAAGAACAACATCCAGATTGGGTAGCCAACGTTGTTCCATTCTTGAAGAAAACTGGCAAAGTTCGAGTTTGCATCGATTTCCGGGATCTTAATGAAGCCTGTCCAAAAGATGAGTTTCCTCTCCCTATCACAGATGTCATGATTGACAACACTTGCGGGTTCGAAAGGATATCCTTCATGGATGGATTCTCTGGATACAATCAGATTCGGATGAATCCTGAAGATAAAAAACACACTTCTTTTCGCACTCCTCGCGGAGTCTACTGCTACACAGTGATGCCATTTGGTCTCAAGAATGCTGGTGCAACTTACCAACGAGCTATGAGTACCATCTTTCGAGATCATCTGCGCAAGACTGTCGAATGCTATGTCGACGATATTGCTGTCAAGAGCCGTCTAAAGGAAGATCACATCCAAGATTTAAGAACTATCTTAATCTAATGCGCCAACATCAGCTGAAAATGAATCCCACCAAGTCATTCTTGGGTGTCTCTAGCAGTAAATTTCTCGGCTTCGTCATTACCTCTAAAGGTATGCACGTGGATCTCGAGAAGATCAAAGCCATTCAAGAGATGCGTCCTCCACGCAACTTAAAAGAGCTACGAGGATTCCAAGGTCGACTTGCGTACATCAGGAGATTCATTTCAAATCTTTCTGGACGCTGCAGACCATTTACCCAGTTAATGAAGAATGGTGTATCTTTCATTTGGACTGAAGAATATCAACGATCATTTGACGACATAAAACAATATCTTATGAACCCACCAGTCTTGGTGCCACCAATCTCGGGCATACCATTCTTAATGTATGTCCGTGCTATGTACCATTCATTGGGTGCTTTACTTGCCCAGAAGAACAAAGAAGGCCATGAACAAGCCATCTACTATCTTAGTCGTACTATGATTGGTGCTGAACACTGTTATAGTCCGGTTGAAAAAGAATGCTTAGCTCTTATGTTTGCTGTTCAAAAGACAAGGTATTACATCATTGGACAAACTATTCATGTCATATCCCGAGTTAATCCTCTTCGGGTATTAATAAAGAAATCCAGCACACTCAATTCTCGGTTAGCTACATGGGCCATTCTGTTAGCCCAATATGACATGGTATATGTTCCACAAAAGTCTGTTAAGGGTCAAGCACTGGCGGACTTCTTAGCAGCTCATCCTATTCCAGAAACATCTAAACTTTACGATGAAATTCCAGACGAAATATTGGAATCAAATATGATCTCCGAAGAATTTTCTACTTGGCGTCTATTCTTTGACGGTGCATCCAGGATCGGGCCGAATGGTGCTATTGTCGCAAGAGTTGGGGTTGTTCTTGTTTCTTCAGACGGATCAACTATCCAAAGAGCCTATTCCCTAGATGAATCCTGCACCAACAACATAGCAGAATACAATGCTCTACTCATTGGTCTTCAATTAGCTAAACAACTAGACATCGAATATCTTGAAGTCTATGGCGACTCCAAGCTGGTTGTTAACCAGGTTAGAGGAACCTATGAAGTTCGTCATCACGATCTAGTGCTTTATCATGAAGCGGCAATCAATATGGCTACATCATTTAAAGCCTTTTTTTATCGAATATGTTCGCCGAGCTTGTAATATTGAGACGGATGCTTTGGCCAATCTTGCAGCAGTCTTAGCCATACATGTCAAAAGACAACAGATGGTGGTTGTCTCTAATCGGGAATTGTTTTGCATCGAAAACAATCGTAATATTGAGTTCAGTAATTTTACTGAGGCCAATGTTATCAGTGAAGATTGGAGAGCTCCCTTCATCGACTTCGTGGTCCATGATATACTTCCTGAAGATCCCAAGGAGGCTACGAGTATTCGTCGACGGTCTCTGCGATTCTACTACAATCAGACTACTAAGACTCTCTACCGGCGGACTTATGACGGTCTTCTCTTACGCTGTCTTGCTGGTGATGAAGCAAAGCAAGTGTTACGTGAAGCTCACGATGGTGTTTGCGGAGCACATCAACCTGGTCCTAAACTACAAGACCGTATCCGATACATGGGTTACTACTGGTCCTCTATGGTATCGGATGCCATCGAATATGCAAAGAAATGTCGAGCTTGTCAAATCCATGCAGATTTCATTCATCAACCGTCAGAATTTTTGCATCCAACTGCTGCTTCCTGGCCTTTTGAAGCTTGGGGCATGGATATTATAGGTCCTATCAATCCTCCTTCTTCTAAAGGACATCGGTTCATACTAGCTATAACAGATTACTTCTCCAAATGGGCTGAAGCTATACCTCTGGCTAAAGTTAAGACCAGTAGCGTCATCAACTTTGTCAAACACCATGTCATCAATAGATTTGGTATACCTTGAAGGATCATTCACGACAATGGACCACAGTTCAATAGCCAGAAGTTTACCAGGTTTTGTGACGATCATCGGATTGACAATGTCGCTTCGACAGCTTACAATCCTGCTGCTAATGGTTTAGCTGAAGCATTTAACAAGACTATTATCAAACTCCTTAAGAAGTTTGTATCTACTAACAAACAGAATTGGAGTGAGAAACTTGGAGAATATTTATGGGCCTACCGCACTACGGTCCGTAACCCTACAGGCTGTACACCGTTTTCTCTTGTGTATGGTTGTGAAGCAGTTCTACCTTTGGAACTTCAGATCCCATCCCTGCGGATTGCCATTGCCAACGAGCTCACTACAGAGAACAACGACCTCCTTCGACTTCAAGAATTAGAAGCGCCCGACGAGAAACGGTTATTGGCTCAACAGCATATTGAGTTATATCAAGCCCGAATCTCAAAAGCTTTTAATCGCAAAGTTAAGGTCAGAGCTTTTCAGAAAGGAGAACTGGTTCTAACCGTCAGACGTCCTATGACCATGACTCATATGAGCAAGGGCAAATTCGACGCGAAGTGGGAAGGTCCATATATTATGAGCAAAGTCTTCTCAAATGGAGCCTATCAACTTACAGAATTGGACGGTCGAGTTGCAAGGATGCCTATCAATGGCAAATTCCTTAAAAAGTACTATGTATGAATGTAAAAGGAATTTCTTGTAAATACGACAAAATAGTTCATAAATAAAATTTTATTTTATTTCATCATAAATGGTGTTATAAGATATCATGGACGAGAATCACTATCGTCCTTCTTGAAGACAGGACGAGGACCACTACCGTCCTTTTCAAAAATATAATCGGCAAAAGAGCCGAGAACATCCTTGCTCGAACCCACCAGAAATTTGCAAGCGGCCATCCTCGTGGCTTCCTCCTCGTATGTCGTCCCTGGTTCAAGTAGGAAGTCCAAGATATTCCGCGGTGGCTTGGGTGCAGACGAACCTTCGCCCGCTTTCGTCTGCTTTGGCTGGTTTACTTCGGCTGGAGGTTCCTTCGTGATTTCTTCAACCTTCGGGACAATCTCAGCCTTCTTGGATGCATCTTCAGACGACATTTTTGTGTTGAAGAGTGAAAGTGATCATTCCATTTCAATTTCTGTTCTATTTATAGGCAAAAATTCTTAAAACATCGAAGCGACGCGTTCTTCGCAATATTCATTACATTCATCCGACGGTTCACCCGTTCATTCCATTCATCCGACGGTTCGCCCGTTCATTACATTCATCCGACGGTTCGCCCGTTCATTACATTCATTCGACGGTTCACCCGTTCATTACATCCATCCGACGGTTCACCCGTTCATTCCATCCATTCGACGGTTCACCCGTTCATTCCATACATCTGACGGTTCATCCGTTTATCCCGACGATTCATTTCGTTCATACATTTTGACAATTCATCCGTTCACCCATATCAGCAACTTGTCACGTATTTATTTCTGATTAAGTTGTCTA
This sequence comes from Iris pallida, assembly GCA_029216955.1. Taxonomy (NCBI): domain Eukaryota; kingdom Viridiplantae; phylum Streptophyta; class Magnoliopsida; order Asparagales; family Iridaceae; genus Iris; species Iris pallida. Next base: position 7,994,520 of record JANAVB010008800.1, on the reverse strand, counting down.
CCGAAATAATGATATTCAACGAATTATATTCTGCCATGTCCACATTACCTCTGAGCAGATATAATGAATATAATTATTTTCTAAATCAAAAAATATATCATGTTCTGAACCTCTGAATATATTTTCCACCGCTATTATTTATATCCTTAATGGGATATGCAAAAAATAATAGAGCCACAAAAATAATGTCTTTCTTGACCAAAATAAAAGGCATTACAAAAAGATATATCATAAAGAAGGAAAAAGTACAAAAGGTCTTCCTTCACTCAATCGGTGGGGTCATCAAACTAGCTATTTGCTGCTTCAATGCTTGAAGTCATCCTTCACGCGAATCCAACACCCGCCTTCTAGCTTCCGCCATTCCAGATTCATCGTCACAGGATGGCAGGGTCACTAGGCGGCGAGCGATTTCATCTTGATGGGAAGTGACAAACTCATTCTTCTCGTGGGTTAGAATGTCAAGTTGCTGGACTGCAGCCCGATGCTGTGTCGTCTCTTCCTCAAGAGCAAGCTGAACGATTTTCAACTCTTCCTGAAGTTGAGCAAACTCTGCATTCAGTTCAGCGACCTTCTTTTCTTTCTCTCCAGCAGCAGACGCTAATGTCTCCATCCGGGAATCATACTCTGAAGCCTTTGTGGCATAAGTGTCCAAAAAAGTCTGGAAAGCAGCTTTTGTGACTTTAGCTTCGCGAGTCATCCTTTCAAACTCAGTATTCACTAGGGGTTCTACCTCCCCCCGATTAAGATCTTTGTAAATCTTAATAGATGCCTCCAGTTCATCCAATATGTGTTCAAGATAGGCGGCTTGAGCTTCATCACCCCGACTTCGGATAGCACCGATCAGATAAGTAGTTGGGGTTCTAACGGTGATGAAACCAACATTCTCTTTTTCCATTACCCTTCCTACTAAGGGTCCTAAGGAAGTGAAGAAGAGGTTGGTGAAGGAACCAACTATAAATCTGTTGGTAGCCGCTGCACCGGGTGTAGCAACTACTCCTGTGGAAGTTGAAGCAGCAGATGCTTGTACAGGTGGACGTTCGGCTTCTTGAACATGAGTTGAAATCTCTCTGGACAAAGGAGCCATGGTGGAGCTAGTTGCCCCTCCCAGATGTTCCTCTGCGAAATCAAATAAACACCATCAGTTTGCTGTCATTAGCGACTATCAAAAAGGATCAAAAATAAGGACAAGGTTACCATTGCTGGGTCTAGTGACAAGTTTGTCGTCTGTTGACATAGGTTACAGCCTAGCAGAGGTAGCTTCAGACATTACTGTCTGACTACTTCCTGCTTCGGAGCCGCCTGAAAAATGTCGGCTGCTGCTAGCTATCGCTGTTGTTGGCACTATATCAGTGCATACTGGAAGAATTGGAGAAGATTGAATTTCTGTATAAATGAAAGTTAAGATGTCAGTCATTTAATCTATAAAAGAAGATTATCAATATCAGCCAATACCTCTTGGATCAGTGACAGTAGCTTCCTCCGGTGCTATGTCAGCATTCTTTTCTTGGGATGCATGAGCATCAGCATCCTCTTCCAGATTCGGAGTATCATCAACAGTCTCTGCTGATGTTTCTTCATCATCCGCACCTTCTTTTCGGGGTTCCTCGCTATCACTTGCGGCGATCGGATCTATATCATCATGGAGGCCGAAGTCACAGCCTTCTAGAGCCTCAATAATTAATTTGTCTTCTTCAGCACGAAGTGATCTTGGAGAAGCTGGAAGATGGGCAGTTTCCGGTGCAAGTGTAGGAGATTGCAATACGTCGAGAGACGTTTCTGACTCGTTGATTGGAATCAGAGTTGCAGTCGCCTTTCTTATTTTTGTAGCTTCATTCTCTGTCTCCGCGATCTCCTCTCTTGTCTCTACAACCTCGTCCCTCTTTTCTGCACTGGAAGCTTCCTGTCTGGGCTCAGGGGCAGGTGTAGGAGACGGCATCATAACTCCGGCGACCGCACTTGTCAGGACCGATGCCAGGATAGGTCTTGGAGGAGTGACTACTTTTTTTTTGAAGACTATTTTCTTTCTGTGTAGAGGTCTCTCCGGGCTCTCTACGTCTATAGCATGTTCTTGTCTTTGAATGGAGGTCGGGGTCGTCGTCTCTTCTCTCTGAATTGACTCAGCCTGTTGCCGAGATTGCGACCGGGTAGTGACCCTTTCCGATGACTCTAAAACAATCTTCTTCTTAGAGACTGGAGAAGAAGGTTCTTCGGCTTTCCTCTTCTTCTCCTTGGCCGGAGATCTTACAACTTTCAGGGAGACGCGCAGCGGCTCGTAGACTTCTTCAAGGAAGTTGGTTTCCCTCGAAGCTTCTAATGGTGCATCAGCTGGCTCATGCTCCTCATCATTACCAGGAAGCACCAGAACAGGTGCTCCTTTCTTAAATCGAGTTATCGTCGTGAAGTTGTCTGCCAGATTGAAGTTTTCAGCAAAAGTGTTTGCTGATGTATAGAAGATCGAGTACGTATACAGCATGCGAGGGCCATGATCATTTTTGGACGGCATTGAGAACGTCGTCCTGGTATCCCGAGCAATATAATATGCCCAAGCCCTGGCTCCATCAATTAAAAACCCTTTTCCTTGTAGGCATGTGATAGCATTACCTACATGGAACTGGTCATAACCGAATTGGCGCACAAAACGGCTGGAGAGATAAGGCTCGAGATAGCATTCAGCCTCGAACCGGTATACCAGGTGTGACGGCCGGATTGTCCTCAGCCAATCGAAAGCTGTGCGGCCCAAAGGCTGCATCCTCCCGGAGTCCACAAGATTTGTAGACATATGCTCATAACCGACTGAAGGGGTAATGCAGTAGAAGCTCCATCCTCTACCGAGATTTAGAGCACGTCGGCAATCTCTCAAAGTGGTATAAATCCACTTACAGCCAGGAAATCTTCTTAGAAAGTTGTCGCCCACTGCCCCCATATCGGGGTTCATTAGTGAAGGATTGTGTAGAAGCAGCCATTCGAACAAGTATGTGTATGGCAGTTCCAGCCGGGGGAAGTTTCCTTTCTCGTCTTTCTCTTTAATCATTGAATCGACGAAGAGGCGAAGGCCGGCGTTCACCCTGCATGTCATTGCTGACAGCAGATCCATCCGGTAGCCGAAGACCAGACGGACAGCAGCAAAAAGTACACCGCGGTGGAAGCGGTCGACTGTACTGGCCCCAGGGACGACGTATCGTCAGAGCCAGTAAGTGAGAAAACCTGCCAACTGGGCTTCCTTTGACATGGGCCTGTAGCCCATCCTCATGTAGCTTTCAATAATGTCTCCTTCCTTGAAAGGAGGACACTGGAGATCATCTTTGATCTTGATATCCATATCATCGTGTGTCTCCATCAGCCCTATCACTTCACTGTTGCTAAGTGGTCGAAAGTAGTTAGGATGGCAGTTCTCATGCTCCTTGGTCATCTTCTCGATGATATGGTTGAGGAAAAGATATGGCAGCCATTTGGTGGTATAGCAGGTGCCGGCAGTACCACTCTTGTAGTAGAGAGAACAGATCTTGTAGTGACATAGTAGCTCTTCAAATACAGCCACCATGTCAGCGTTCTCTTGGCGGAGTCTGTCCAATTCATCGTTTGTCGGGACAAACTCTTCATAGGGGATATCCTCCATTGGCAGGCTGGAGATGTACTTCATCTCGTGCAAAGCTAACCCGATCTCTCCGCGGGGCGTCATGAAAGTCCCGGTTCTATAGTTGTATCTCTCGGCCAACGCGAGGAATAGATGAGGATTGGGAGGAAAGCCATAAACAGTGGCATACACTGCTTGGTACAAATCAATCTCCTTAAGCCGCTCTTCAAATTGGACCAATATCCAACTGGCTATACAGATCCATCTCTTATTATCCGAGTTCACGAGGCCTGTCAGCCGCAACTCCTGATCCGGATACCATCCTTCTACCTTCGCAAACTCATTTGCGAATATCGGAGTTCTCACTGGTAGCAACAAGAAAGAATCTTCTGGCAGGATACAGCCAGGCTTTAGTCCTCTAAGCAAGGAGCTATGGCGCTCAGAGGAACTGTAGAATATATCCTTGTTGTCAGACCCCTTCTTGACACAGATGTTCCTTGTTCGGGCTTGCTGAAGTAGAGTTATATCCCATTCCATTCTTCTGGGATAGCTTGCAAAAGCATATCGAGATAGAGGAAGGCATCTAGAGATCTCCGGCAGAAGGATTGTCTTCTCGCCCCTCTGGATAAGTCTCTGTTCCATTCGAGGTCTTGGCTGAGAGTTCTTGTCAAAGGCCTCACCAAACAAGAACAACGGATTCTTATGAGTAACTGTGTCAGCAATCTGAAGAGGCTGCCCATTCATCAAATACAGCAAAGTCTCATTGTCCTGTGCAGTCAAGACGGCTTACCGAGGTGACGGAAAGGCATACCGAGGGAATGTCACATGAGATAGATCTTCCTTATATTCAGGTTCAGCCAAGAATCCTGTAAAACCTCATAGTTGGGATCTTTCCTGAGGTTAACTGTATCAAATAAAGAAACAAGGATCAGTACATACAAAATCAAAAAGTTTCTACAAAAGATCATCAATTTGCGCAAGTTATCAGATTGCGCCAGCACAGTCAGCTGGCGCAATTTATTATTTTGCGCCAGTACAGCCAACGTGCGCAAAACGTCAGTTTACGCTAACATACTTGCGCAAGACATCAGTTTGCGCTGGCTCAACTAACTCGCACAAAACGATGGATTGCGTCGAACATTTTGTCAGCGCTTTCTATCCGATTGCGCAAAAGTATAGTTTTCATAAAAATGAAAACTATTATGAATGCAACCGAAACCCTAAACAGGGTGGCACAAATACCATCAATCTCTAAAAAGAGAGAGGTATGAAGGTCTGAGAACATCAAAACCCTAAAAAGGGTTTCATTCACCTTGCAATGTTGGATGACCTGTCTCATGACGAGAAACTCGTGGCACAACACGAGTCGAGGGTTCGAAGGAGGCCTTGACCTTCTCAGTGGCTGTTCGCTTGGGAGCCATCGCTGTTGTCGGCGGGAAGGAGAAGAAGTAGTCGGAGTAGGAGCGGAGCTTTTGTCTCTTGAACAGTCGAAAACAAGTAAAGGATGAAAGAAAGAAAAAAGAAACTATTTATAGTTTTCCAAAAGTGAAACGACCACCTCCGATTGTGCCACAAAAGTCGGAGCTAATTCCTCCAAACGCGCAGTCAAAGCGCACCTTGCGCAACTTGATTTTAAATTCGAAATTCAAAGTATTTCGAAACTTTGAATATTTTCAAATTTTGAAAACTTTGAAGGGGGTCTTGTAGGTCCTAAAAATCAAGTTACATTTATCAAATAAGCAGAGGAAATTAAATTGCGCACTCTTCAAATGGACTGCGCAGGAAGCAGATTGCGCTACAATTCAAACGCGCAAGCTGAACTGCGCTACCACCCGAGCGCGCTACGCTGACATGGCAATGCCATCATTTCCTGACAAAAATCCGATCTTCTGACAGCTGACAGCCCGATAAACGAGGAGTCCTTTCGTTTCTTGTACAGCACAGCGCTCGAGGACAGCTGTACAGTCAGCGCAGTATGACAGCTCAACTTCAGCGCAGTTTGACCAAGCCCGAGTCTCAGCGCAGTCTGATGCTAGCGCTTTTTAAGTGGCGCAATCCATCAAGATAACTGACATTTATTACGTGGCTTACATGCCATCAATTGCTCACCACGTGGCAACTGCTTGTACATGACCATGCGCATTTCAATCAAACAATGCCACGCGTCTAATACAGGTAGCCCATGATCGAGTAACTGCTAGCGCAGTTCACAGTCTGCGCAGTCTGCCACCAGCACAGTTCATCATGCGCAATCCAGAATAACTGCAAATTAGTTATTTCTAGAACTCTATAAATAGAGTTTCAAGTTCTTCATTAAGGGGATCAGATCATTATTATCATCAGAGATCAGGAGTTCTTATCCAAGTGCTGCTGTATTCTTCAGAGGCTATCGTCTTCAAAGTTCACATCGTCCAAGGGATAAAGTGATCGTCTTTAGATCGGATTCCTATAGTTGTACTTTCCCAAAATTGAATTGTAATCTTCTTACAAAGTTTGTGAAATAAAAGACTTTTGTTTTTGCAAACAACCCCGATAGGTAAAATGAGTTTTGCACTGCATGAGATGCAATTCATTTCTAAGCTGCCAATGGGAAAAGCTCCATACGAAGAATATGTTCCCTCCAACCGGGAATTAGCAGAGATCAGGAAGAAAAACCCCGAGCTAGTCGAAGTATATCAAGAATTGATGTGCCATTATCTAATTTGCACCACTATGTATGAAAGTGGATCGTATTTGGCATACATTAATAAATGGACAACATATCTATTCTACCATCAGAATAGGATATCCAAGGATGACAAGGGGAGATTCCAAGACAACAAGGCTCAATCCATCAACCTTTGTTCAATAATTCCTCTGGATTTGATCCACGGTTTGATGATCATATCTAAGTCTCAGGACAAGTATCTGACCACCAAGACTGGAGAATTCCCTGCGGGGACTGAAGCATTGAGCTATATGAAGCATGGCAGTCGAAAGATCTCAAAGAAAGCCTTGTTGGCGGGCTTTCTTTCTCTGTGGCTGCGAAGATGGATCGTACCAGGAACTGGTACGGTTGACAGAATCCACCGGAACGTACTATGGCCAGCAGTATGTTTGGTGTTCAAGACCAGACTCAGCCTATTACCGGCAATGGTATGTCGGATAAATACTGGTCTGCGAGCATTTGGTGAGGAGCTGATCAATAATGCTCCCTACCGTAAAGATTTCCCTAGGGTAGAGATGCCCTGCACTTATTTAATGGGCTGGTTACTGCATCACAACTGCAGTTTATTGCCACCAAGCCCTGAAGATAATACGGAGGTCTTCCTCCAGAAGTTCAATAAAGCCACGTGGATTGCAACTTCAGTGGCAGATACTCTAGTAGTACTAAACTATTCTTATGGATGGAACTTTTTCTGCACACGACCACCAGTTCCAGCCGACTGTCTCGGTGTGCAATTTGAAAATATAGGTCAAGAGAGGACGGGGCTCCCTGTGCCTGTCTTTAATTGGCTGATATGCATCAGACCATCACATTTGATGTATAGGATTGAGGACAACTGCATTTTCGAACCGTACCTGCCCAGTCGGTTCGCTCGTCAATTCGGGTATGACCAACTTTGTAAGTCCCCTGGATTTTAGGGTTTATTTTAAATTTTCTGAATGAATTATTTTCGATAAATATTTTATTATTTAATTGTTTGTGATCATTAATGTTCCTTCTCGTGACTTTGAATTCTGGGGCATCAGGGATGCCAATCTCTGTAAACTCTCTTCATAGGTTTTGAAGTAGACAAGATTATCTTCGTTTTGATATATCATGTTCCACTTAAACTCGTTCCCTTGTGCTCTTTTTGTATCGCGCAACGTTGGGTCAACTTAGACCAATTAATCATTGAATATTTATTCCTACTTTTATCTTTGATCATCGTTTGTACGTTACCGTGACTTTTAATTTAGGAGCACCAGACCAATTGTTTTCTCAGAACGAACTTCTCATGAATGATCTACTCGAGACGCTCTTCACCCATGACCTTCGTGTCCCACTCAGTGTCACGCCCCGCTCTCGTAGGAGCGATCGTCCTCGCTAAGGCGTGATGCCGCACGAGCCTAGATTGCGCTCGTGCAAGGCGGGTTCCATAACGGTCGATTTCAGCGGCTGCGACGGGGTCATCGCACAGAAGTCCCAAGCAGAGACATTGAATAATGGCAGCAAAATTTAGAACAAACACAAGTTATTCAAAAGAAACTCTTTATTGATATTGAAACATAGATTACAGTGGGGCGCAAGGCCAATATTACAAGGCTCTCAAGCTCACTCAAGCTCATTCATCTCACATTACAAGTCGCTTAGCTCTCTCTCATCTCTCAATTATAAGTCTTGATCCATGTGGAAGCTTCGGAAGACGATGTCCATACATTATGTCCCGTATAAGTCTTTAATCCATGCGGCCGCACGCTTCGAATCGCCAAGGAACTCCATGCCTCGACGCATCCAAGTGAGCCCCGCGCCACGAGCTTCTACCTGTGCCTGCACATGTAAACTATATGGGTGTCAGTACTCAACTGTACTGGTGGAATGAGCTCCTCGCCCACCCATACAAAACCAACACGTTTACTTTACTTTGTGCAACATAGTCCCCTTTGTATTGTCTTTCTACTCTTGCCTTAGGATCAGTTTTATGACCGACGCCTTGCCTATTTGTGTCTTTAGACCATTTCGTGCTTGCAACAACAATGTCGACTCAAACAACGTTAACCTATCAAGTCGTGCTTGCCTTTCGGCCAAAATTAGAGACGCAACTACGCGATGAGGCTCCATTCCCGTGTGACCGTACTACAATCCTTTGTGCCGTGCCTCGCAACTACGTTCGACTCAACCATATCGCCGCCTCGCGGCCCTTTGCTACCAAATCATCAACTGACCCAATCAAGACTTGTGGGTTAAGTGTCACTCGACCAACTTTGTCTTGCGGCCTTTTCTGACTTAGACTCAGGACAACTCACATCCAAGCTATGCAACTTATATGTTGACAACATTAGACTCGACGCCACATCTCGTGCCGAAGCACGTCGCCTATGTTGATGCCACATCTTAGGACCAAATATTGTATTCCAACAGTACACACATTCAACAACTCAACTCAATCCAAAGGCACACACACGGATTACCGCCATGCCGACTCATCTATATGATTTGGTCACTGACTCCCAGAGCCATCCTGGACTCCTTTAGCTTGTTAGGCGGCCGCCCTTGCCAGGTGGGTAGCTAGCCCCGCTGGCAAGCCTCTGTGCTAACTTGTGCGGTCATCCAGCACGTGCTAATGCTGCTTCTCAAGAGCCGGTCCCCTTCCGTCGGGCTACCGTTCGAGGAAACTCTACCTTGTCGACAAGTTGTCCATGACCATGCAAGACTCGACTCAACTGACATCTCACACAGTCATTCCACCTCTTATGTTATCATCTCTTTCAGGGCCAAGTTCAATACGTCTCACCTCTGAGATCTTGCCTCGACGACCCGTAGTCGCGAGCATTCCTCTTTTTTTTTTCTTGCCCTATCATTTTACTCAACTCAAGAACAAATATTCACAACACTTTCCAAAATCAAAGAATCAATCGTGGCCCGTGCCTGAAAACACTAAGTCCGAGACATCGTACCTTAAACCAACTTGAACTCTACGCGACGCCATCGCCCAAGACTTACTCTATATGACGGGCTTAAAACCGTAAGACTAAGTTGTCATACCCAGCCGTAGAACTCGTAGAACCGTGCTTGGAATGACTTAGGTCGACCACCATCACTTTGCCTAACTTCACCAAGCTTACAACTTAACTCAAGGGACGAGCAAAGGCTATGCCAAGCCTTGCATCATGGAAGCGTGCATGCTTTATCGAGCATTTACGCGGGCGACGCCTATGACTTAGGCTACGTTCATAACTTTGCCTACTCAACCAACTTTTCTTCTTCCAAGCCACGGGACGAAGGATCGAGTGTCATTTTCAAAGCACGCCATGCACCGATTCTATGCTGACCGTTGGACCTTTCCATATTCTAACTCTATTCGACCCGTCGGGATTATTCCCTTTAGCTATATGGATTCATCTCTTTTATTATTAAGCCAACTTGTGCAAGTTGAAAACATGCGTTTTATTATTTGAAGGCTAAGATGAGACAAGTTCACCGAAACTACCCCACCTGAGCGCTGTCTTCGAGTCGTCGTTGTAAGGCCAAGCCGAACGCCGTCGACGTTTTGATTCCTCTGATTGACTGAGCGGGACGGGGCACTACATCATACACCACTCAGAAAAAGTTTCGTCCTCGAAACTAACTGAGTACACTTATCATATTGACTTATCACTCAAACGTTCAATGACTCTCGCACACAATTCTCCTATGCCTTACTCAAATCCGAGCCACGCTCGTGCCACCCTCAATCCTTTCTTCAAAACTTACGATCTCAAAATCCTCGATACTTCCCCGTTACTCAAATCTCACTTGAATTCAACGTATCACTTAGTATTGATCGTGCACATATCTTAGGCGTCCCCAAAATACATGCATTTCATCCAAGCCTTGTGATAGTGAATCTAATTCCACCTATCGATCCATCCATTCAATCCTAAAAATCAATCCTACCGGTGCTAACTCTCGCAACATGGACATCTCGCCTAGCCGCTAGGCAATCTCTTTAGGCTAAAGTCAATTGTCAGTATTGGAATCACAGTTCCCAAATAACGATATCAACACTGACCCCATCCTAAGGTCAAACCAAGTTGATAGTACGGGGGTTTGCTACCCAAGCTCGCATCACTCCGATTTCTAAACATCGAGCATTGATTCCCTACGCACATCCCAATATTTGTCGTACGGGGTCCGAGTCATTCAGCAAAGCCATCCTACGATAATTCACGTTCAACCAATCCTCGACAAGACATATCGCTCGTTCATCAAGCCGTTTCACATAGTCTATCTCTTCGAACACGTTCGATGTATTCCGCCTATCAATCCCCAAGTCAAGTACGCTACGACACAATTCATCGCTAAACCAAAATTTCATATTCTATACTTCCGAAGTCATTCATTCTAATTCACGTAATCGATCACAAGGTCGTCCGACCTAACAATATGTTGCGTCCCGATCTCACGTGAGTCAGATTATCTACGGTGGGCACGAATCACCATGCACGCTCCTGCGAGATAATCATTCTCATCGGGACGTAACTCTTGTTTTGTATCTAGACTAATTCATTCTCGATGCGCGGATTGGACCTACTCAATCCTCAAGTTTCATTCATTCATCAATCACAAGTCTAAACATCCTCGAATTTTTCTTCGCATCAAACCGACAACTCGAGACAATCAAAGTTGCCGCGTCCTGATTTTCCGAGTTCGATCATTCCCGCGACATGAATCACCATGTCAGCACTCACGCAGAACGATCGCCTCAGATCCGACACGACGCATGTGCGAGGCTAGAGTTGCGCTCACACAAGACAAGAATGTCTACGCTGTGGTTATCCGCATAACCATCAAGACACTCTCATTTTCATCCGGCATTCATCTCAATCAAAATCCTAGTATTGCATCCAACCGAACAATAATACTTGCACAATCGTCTTTCGCCGAGTCAGAGTACCCCCGAGTTATCGTATATCGATCTTTGATACGTCTCAATACCATCGACGATATGCGTAACCTGACGATCTTCCTTTGCAACCAAATTTTGAGTCGTACGAATGATGCTATCGTCCGACTGGATAATCTTCTCGACATTCAAATTCAAGTTCGATCATTATCCCTCGAATCATTCACGACATCGATTTTCCTCAAACCAAATTCACGTATCGTTCATCCGTTTATCTTAAGTCATCGACCAACGTATTTACTCAATTCGCATCATTCCTTTATCGATCGATTGACATCCTTGAGGCTATCGCATACACCACTCAGGGATGAAGTCATTCAACAAATCCTCAACTTATCATTCGAATCAAAATCGACTTCTTTAAATTTTTCGTTCGAACCATTCCTCAAATTCTAAGCACGCTCATCTATATCGCATCGACGATATCGCCATTCGATAGCACCCCTATCGATAGTCATCCCACTTTACTCAATCGAGTTTAACTTATTCTTGCTCATCACTATTCAATTCCCGCACTCGACTTTCCTAAGGTCGACGCGACTTTGGTGTATATGCCCAGCCCGACTTAGCCAACCGTGCTTACGCGAACCATCTTTTTGTTTTATCAAAAACTGTTCTCCTATATTTTGTAAAATAGTTAGACTTATTGTATGGACATCCCGTGGGACATTTGAGAGAGAGCGCACCAACGATATCAATATGCGAAAGCAACATTCAGAGTTCGCGGAAACAACGAGTTAAAGAATTCAATCGATAGTCCAAGGACGTAAAGCCGTGCTTTGATACCATTATGTCATGTCCCGCTCCCGTAGGAGCGATCGTCCTCGCTAAGGCGTGATGCCGCATGAGCCTAGATTGCGCTCGTGCAAGGCGGATTCCATAACGCCCGATTTCAGCGGCTGCGACGGGGTCGTCGTACAGAAGACCCAAGCAGAGACATTGAATAATGGCAGCGGAATTTAGAACAAACACAAGTTATTCAAAAGAAACTCTTTATTGATATTGAAACATAGATTACAGTGGGGCACAAGGCCAATATTACAAGTCTCTCAAGCTCACTCAAGCTCACTCATCTCACATTACAAGTCGCTCAGCTCTCCCTCATCTCTCAATTATAAGTCTTGATCCATACGGAAGCTTCGGAAGACAATGTCCATACATTATGTCCCGTATAAGTCTTTAATCCATGCGGCTGTGTGAAACCCGTAATTTCAGATAATTATTTTTATAATTTAATTAGCTAGTATAATTAATTCTTAATTGTTAATTTAGGAAATTTCATTTTTAGAAAAATTATTAAAACTAAAATTTTTATCAAGACATGTAATTTTCTAATTAATTAATATTAGGTTAAAATTATTATTTTTCAAAATTGGATTTTTGATTGTCAAGCCCAGACCCGAACCCAAAAATAGTTTTAAATTAAATTTTAGAGTTTAAGTCAAAACTTGTAAAAAGTTTATTTTATAAATTATTATTAATGAAAAATCATATTTTAGAAAATATTTAATCCTGGATTTTCGAATGTTGGTCTAGACCAGTTCCGAGCCTGACTTAAACCCGACTCGAACCCATATTCGTTTTTCTGAAATTATTTAGCATTTTATTTTCTTAGTTAAAGAAAAGATATTTTATAAAACAAACATAACCCATTATAATTCTTTATCTCTCTCTCTCGTTCTGGAGAGAACCCCTCATTTTCCCAACGGCCGAGTGGCCGATGACCCATCCCCTCCCCTTCTGAAATCGGCCACCCCTTCGGTTTCCCGTAACCCCCAACCCTACCCTATTTAAGCCCTTCACCATCACCATCTTCTCACTAACAATCTTTCCCAAAAAAACCCCAACCTTTCTCCCGAGCTCTCGCGACTCCGGCGGCCAACGTCGACCCCGGCCTTCGGGAACAGCTCCGTTCGGCCCCCTCTGTCAGATCTGTGCCATGTCCAAACTCAGGCGCGGTTTTCCTCCGGTCGGACCTTTCTGCGGCGGTGCCCTAGTCGCTGTTCTGTCGGTGCCACCCGCGGCCACCCGACTCTGCGTGCCCCAACTTGGCTAACCCCGACCGAGTTCTGCCCCAGCGCGTCAACTCCCGCCGTTGCTGTCTCGGCGACCCGTAGCCGCCCAGATCGACCCCGAGATCCGGTGCAGCACCACCCCTGTCCCCGATTTGCTGTCCAGCATTTCTGTGCGTGGATTTGGCGCTGTCCGATCCGCTGTCTAGTGCTTTCTATTCCGCGTTCTTCTGTTCGGCTCCCTCGCGGACTACGTTTCCATCCCCAAGTTATCCCGCGCCTCACCGACCAACGGATTTGGGTAACCTCTATTAATCTCAGTAGTTCATCCCTCGTAGGCGTCGATGATGAGATTTGGTCCAGGAATTTTCTTCGAAAAATTCGGTTTTCGGCTAAGTTTTTGGTTTCAAAAATTTTGGATCAATTGTTCTGTGATATTTGGTTCTGTGGATGGTTTGTTGATTTCGGGTTTTCCCGAGAACTCTTCGGAAAGAGTTCTGATTATTTTCGGAATTTTCGAGTTTAGTTGGGTTTCCGAAATTTTTCGGAAACGAATTGCTGATTCGGGTTTAATATTATTTTGGTTGGAAAAATTGTGTTCCCTGGTTGGGAACAGTTATCGATGTTTGATTTGGCATTTTTTCCAGTTTTGGGTTATCCCGAAAATAGAGGGAATGCTGTCAAAATTTCTATAAAATTTAATAATATAGTTTTAAAATGATTTTTCGAAAAATATAAAATATTTGGATTTATTGGGCGACGACCGTATTGGTCAATGGGCCATGGCTAAGTGCAAACGAAACCGGTTTCGCCCGGACGTTGAGGCATTAGCTATTTTGAAGAATGGACCAATATTCTGAGACTCATAAAATAAATTCAATTTAGTTATTATTTTATTTTGTAAATTTAATTGTAAGATAATTTTCAGGACTAACCAAATTTTTATTCTTATTTAAATTCATGTAATTGGTCTGTAAGGGCATAAGCCTATTTATTTATTCTGGTTGTGAGATTGTAATAGCTTAGGTTTTATTTTATTTTATTTTTATTTTTCTGGATGATTTTGGTCATAGGAACGTAGTATAAAATGGTAATTAATTATTGTATTTTAAAAAGAATATAATAATAAATGTTTTGTCACTTAGCAATTAAGTTGTGAATTTAAAATAGAAATTCATGTATTTCTCATTAAAAAGGAAAATCTTAGTTTTATAGTTATATAATTATAAAATATCAAGTTTTTTCCAAATAAATCGATAAATACAATTTTTCTCGAAATTAAAGGTAAATTGATGTTTCTTAATTGCAACGCATTAATAAATAGCGTTATGATTGTGTTAGCTAAATAAAGATTAAAATTGACTAGGACACAACTAGAGATTGCAACTAGTATAGCATCATTGGCAACTTTAGTTTTCTGAGACAAGTTTCCGAATGTAGGATCTCAAGGAAGAACCTGAATTTCCATCCCGACGTATCGACCCATCCAGTCAAATCATTTGAGGCAAGTACATTTTTGTGGTAGATTGCAATTAGTTAATAATTGTTTCAATGCAAGTTTAAACCACGATACAACACGGAACATTGACTGTAACTACTGTAACTATTGGGGATTAGGGGAGTAGTGTAGGGGATATGACCACATCCAATAGTATAACTGATTGTATTAGCTTACCCCTCAAACACACGGGGATAAGCCATACCATATCACTAGGATATTACTGTAACAAACCCAATCCGGTCATATTCATTACCTATTCATATCTCACTATTTTAACTATTGGAAAATCATTTATTTCAAATTGTTTAGAAGTGCATAATTCCATTGTTAATTTCAATTGTTAAAATATCATGAATTTGTACTTTGCTCCCTCCTGACTGGAGACTATATTTTTAGGTCCTGTTGAGGATGCAGAGCTACTGATTAGTAGCTACTATGACCCTGAGCTATACCCTGCTGTGCTTCCTGAGGATGGCTTACTTGATGAGGATGTTGCTTTTCTTAGATGCTATTTTCCAGTTTGTTAGTTTTGTCTAAAAATAATGTTATTTAAGTTGGTGGTTATGTTTGTACTTTGTACTGAACAAGTTTTTAATTTATCGAATAATAAATATTATGGCAAATTTAGTTTGAGTTGTTGATTACCTGCATATGGAAGTTACAGCTTACTGCCGCCATCTCATCAACGGTGCAGGCTGGGCATGATCCGATTCGTTCCAAGTAATTGGGACCGGGTCGTGACATGTTTTTAGTGGTGGCCCATGCAGGTCGTATCAACAGCTTAAGAAAACCTATCTAGAGACATATAGAACACTAGAACATTAATTTGTCACAACATAGGACCGAAATATATTATAAGTAAATATTTTTGTTTGATTATATACTGGTAGGCTACCTTGCTTATGTTTATATCCTAAACCTTCCAGAGAATGGCCACTGACAATACCAATCCTACTGGCGATGGGGTATCTTCACCCTATCATACCCCACCTCCCCAATCAAGTCCGGATCCTACACCTCGGCAGCTGGCCGACCGTCCCCATAATATGACGACGGATCTATCATCTTCCCAGACGGTGATGCAGCTCCCTGTGGTTTTGCCCACTCCAGCTGCCCCACCGGTGCCTGTGGACCCCACCGACCTCATAGGTCTGCTAAGAGGAGTACTAGAAGCCCAGAGAGCTAAAGCTGAAGCTCATCGCGAGCAGACGGCAATTATGAGAGAAGGCATGGAGAATGCCCATAGCGTGGCAATGGCTGCACTGGAGAGAGGAGAAGCAGCTCAACAGGAACCAAGGCCTGCCAAGGTAAACATAAATCTAAGGATTAATTTATGTAATATTAAGGCCATTTAAATTAATGGGAATCATATTGCCAAGGTGGGCGATATTGAGAGTTTCAAGAAGCAGAACCCTCGACCCTTCAAGGGAACCGAGGGAATCGTCTATGCTGATGAATGGCTCGATAGTATGGAGCGTCTCCTAAGCGTCGCTCGACTTCCAGAAGACCTCAAGGCTGAAGCAGTGGGACTCCAACTGCAAAGTGTAGCAAGCACCTGGTATCGAAATGAACCCTGACTCCAGGACATGCAGATTGACTGGGACACCTTCAAGAGGTTGTTCAAGAGAAAGTTCTTTCCAACATCAGAGTTGCGGGAGATGGAGAGGCAATTTCAGAACCTGAAGCAAGGAAATATGACTGTTGGAGAATATACGGCAGAATTCGGTCAACTCAGCCGTTTTACCAAGAACCTGGTGGCTGACCCTGAAGATCGTGCTGAAAGAGTTAGACATGGGCTGAGAGAGGAGATCCGCACCCATGTGATCTCAGGCGGTGCTAAGACCTATGAAAAGATTCTGGAGCGAGCTCAAGATATAGAGAAGAGCCAACCCGCTCGCTCAAAGAGGGATTATCCTGGAACTAACAACTTCCAGGGTAATCAGAAGAGGCCCAACAACAACAACAACCGGCCTTTCCACCACCAGCAGCAGAACCAACAGGCAAGGAACAATGATAGGGCACCTCAGAGGCAGATCCCTGTCTGCGACTATTGCAAAAGGCCGGGGCATCAAGCAAATATCTGCAGAAAGAGACTAGGAAATTGCCTGGTCTGTGGGTCTTCCACCCACCAAGTGAAGGACTGCCCCTCGGCAGCACACCGGACTGGAGCAACTCAACAGAAAGGTCCTCTGCCCACTCAGCAACAACAATTTGGGCAGCATCAACAGAAGACTGGGCGAGCTTTTGCCCTAGCAGCAGAGGAACAAGAGACAGAGCAGGAACCTACAGCTGATGTCATCGCAGGTTTTATTTATATGTATTCCTATCCTGCCTTAGCTTTATTTGATTCGGGAGCATCACATAGTTTCATATCCACAAAATTCATCTCTGCACACCACATAGATACGGGCTTTAGCAAGAAGATTTGTAGAGTCATGACCGGTGGAGGACCCCTACCTATCACTGAGACCTGTAATTGCCCTATCACCATATCAGGCCACCAATTCATAACACCTTTGCTTGTGATGCCCTTACCCAATTATGATGTAGTCCTAGGGATGGACTGGTTGAGTAAGCAGCATGCGCTGATAGACTGTCACAAAGGATATGTAGTCTTCAGCCCACCTGGAGAGCCGGAGTTTGAAATCTCTCGAACTCCGGAGGATATGGAGTGTGTTACCTACACCTCTATCACAGAAGAATCCGGACCTCCCCATCCTATCATAGCAGAATTTATGGATGTCTTTCCTGATAGTCTTCCCAGGTTACACCCAGACCGAGACATAGAGTTCACCATTGACCTAGTCTCCGATTCTTCCCCTATTTCTAAGGGATGCTACAGAGTCAACTCGAAGAAGGCCAAGGAGATGAAGGATCAGATCAATGAACTGAAGGCTTTGGGATTTATCCGAGACGGAGCTTCACCCTAGGAAGCACCTGTCTTGTTTGTTCCCAAGAAGGACGGAACTGTAAGGATGTGCATCGACAACCGGGCGCTGAATAATATCACCATCAAGAACAAGTACCCTTTTCCTCGGATCGATGACCTGTTTGATCAACTCAGTGGAGCCAAGGTGTTCTCGAAGATTGATCTCAGATCTGACTACCACCAGATCAAGGTCAGGAATGAGGACATTCCCAAGACGGCGTTCAACACCAAGTATGGGCAGTTTGAATTCTTGGTCATGTCGTTTGGATTGACGAATGCTCCTGCTGTATTCATGAACCTTATGAACAAGGTTTTCCATGAATACCTAGATCAGTTTGTCGTTGTCTTCATCGATGACATTCTGATCTATTCGAAGACTGAAGAGGAGCATGAAGAGCACCTAAGGAAAGTTCTAGGAACTTTGAGGAAAGAGAAGTTATATGGTAAGCTATCCAAATATGAATTCTTTCTAGATAAGGTGGATTTTCTTGGCCATGTTGTCACAGAAGAAGGAATTTCGGTGGATCCTAAGAAGATAGCTGCTGTGGAGAAGTGGTCTACCCCAAGCTCAGTTGCTGAGATCAGAAGTTTCTTGGGCTTAGATGGCTATTACCGGAAGTTTGTGAAGGATTTTGCCAGGATTGCTGAACCGATGACGAAGCTCACTCGGAAGAATGAAGAGTTCATCTGGACGGAAGATTGCCAGGCTGCATTCAAGGAGCTGAAGAAGAGGCTTACCACTGCACCAATCCTTGCGCTACCCGCAGGAATCGGTGGTTTCTCAATCTATAGTGATGCCTCTGGAAAAGGACTGGGTTGCTTTCTTCAACAAAATAGAAAAGTGATTGCTTACGCATCTAGGCAATTACGGAACCATGAGAAGAATTATTCCATACATGACCTGGAGCTTGCTGCAGTCATCTTTGCATTGAAGCTATGGAAGCATTATCTATATGGAGAGAGAGTAGAAATATATACATACCACAAAAGTATGAAATATGTTTTCACTCAGAAGGAGCTGAATATGAGACAAAGAAGATGGCTGGAGCTGATGAAAGATTTTGACATCGACCTACAGTACCATCCGGATAAGGCTAATGTGGTTGCAGATGCACTTAGTCGATACCCAGTGGCGATGTTCTTGACCAAGGAGCGGCACTTGTTGAAGGACATAGAGAAGCTTGGTCTGGAGATTGTACTGCCTGAGGAGAAGATGAAGGAACTGGGGCGAGAAGCTACTGTACCTGGAGCTGACTCAACCATGATGCAGTTGCAATTGCGTTCAAGTCTGATGGACAAAATCAAGGAGACACAATTCCAGGACGAGACGCTTTGCAAACTCAGAGATAAAGTGCTGGCAGGAACACTTGAAGGTTTCTCTATCGCCAGTGACGGAGCATTGAAGAATGGTACGAGGCTGTGTGTACCAGCTGGCGAATTAAAGAATGAGTTGATGCAAGAAGCGCACCAGTCACAGTATTCCATACATCCTGGAGCTAATAAGATGTATCGGGATATGCGTACCATCGTTTGGTGGTATGGAATGAAAAAAGATGTATCCAGATTTTTGGCTAGATGCTTAATTTGCCAACAAGTGAAGGCTAGCAGACAGAGACCCGCATGACTTCTACAGCCGGTGGACATTCCGGAGTGGAAGTGGAAACATATAACAATAAACTTTGTGTCAGGATTGCCTCGATCTCAAGGAGAAAAGGACGCCATTTGGGTTATTGTGGACCGACTGACTAAGTCGGCTCACTTTATTCCTTTCAAGGTTGGTTTATCCACCGAGAAGTTGGCGGCACTGTACATGCGGCGCATCTACCGGATACATGGAGTACCGATAAGTATTGTATCTGACCGAGACACTAGATTTACCTCACACTTTTGGAAGAGTTTGCATGACAGCTTGGGAACAAAACTGAAGTTCAGCACGGCCTATCATCCCCAAACTGACGGACAATCTGAGAGAACCATCCAGACGCTAGAATATATGCTGAGATCTTGCGTCTTGGAATTTGGAGGGTCTTGGGAGGATCACTTGCATTTAGTGGAATTCTCCTACAATAACAGTTACCAAGCTAGCATTGGTATGACCCTATTTGAAGCACTCTATGGACGTCTTTGCCGCACTCCACTTGCATGGGAGGACGTAGGAGAAAGAGTACTACTGGGGCCAGAGATGGTGACTGACGCAGCAGAGAAGGTGAAAGTGATTAGAGACAAGCTCAGGATCGCCCAAGACAGGCAGAATCATTGGGCAGATAGCAATCGTCGACCACTGGAATTTGAAGAAGAAGATAGTGTCTTTGTGAAGACTTCTCCTACCAGAGGAACTATCCGATTCGGCAGAGCTGGGAAGCTGAGTCCCAGATATATCGGACCATTTGATGTTTTGAGCCGAATTGGTGAAGTAGCGTATCGGTTAGCTCTACCAGCTAAGCTTGAGGGCGTGTACAACGTCTTCCACGTTTCGCAGCTCAGACGCTATATCCCGGATCCGAGTCACATCTTGGACCATTCGGAACTGGAGATTGGACCGAGCCTTACAGTACCAGAGAATCCAGTGGCGATTTTGGACAGAGGCGAGAAGAGGACCAGGACTTCAGTGACTCCCATAGTCAGAGTTATATGGAGGCACGATTCCCCAGGCGAGTCTACCTGGGAGCGAGAAGATGAGATGCGGGAGCAATACCCGTATTTGTTTGAGACCTGAGGTAATTTCTAACCTTATCCTTTAAATTTCGAGGACGAAATTTCTTAAGGAGGGAAGGTTGTAAAACCCGTAATTTCAGATAATTATTTTTATAATTTAATTAGCTAGTATAATTAATTCTTAATTGTTAATTTAGGAATTTCATTTTTAGAAAAATTATTAAAACTGAAATTTTTATCAAGACATGTAATTTTCTAATTAATTAATATTAGGTTAAAATTATTATTTTTCAAAATTGGATTTTTGATTGTCAGGCCCAGACCCGAACCCAAAAATAATTTTAAATTAAATTTTAGAGTTTAAGTCAAAACTTGTAAAAAGTTTATTTTATAAATTATTATTAATGAAAAATCATATTTTAGAAAATATTTAATTCTGGATTTTCGAATGTTGGTCTAGACCAGTTCCGAGCCTGACTTAAACCCGACTCAAACCCATATTCGTTTTTCTGAAATTATTTAGCATTTTATTTTCTTAGTTAAAGAAAAGATATTTTATAAAACAAACATAACCCATTATAATTCTTTATCTCTCTCTCTCTTTCTCTCTCTCGTTCTGGAGAGAACCCCTCATTTTTCCAACGGCCGAGCGGCCGATGACCCATCCCCTCCCCTTCCGAAACCGGCCACCCCTTCGGTTTCCCGTAACCCCCAACCCAACCCTATTTAAACCCTTCACCATCACCATCTTCTCACTAACAATCTTTCCCAAAAAACCCCAACCTTTCTCCCGAGCTCTCGCGACTTCGGCGACCAACGTCGACCCCGGCCTTCGGGAACAGCTCCGTTCGGCCCCCTCTGTCAGATCCGCGCCCTGCCCTAACTCAGGCACGGTTTTCCTCCGGCCTGACCTTTCTGCGGCGGTGCCCTAGCCGCTGTTCTGTCGGTGCCACCTGCGGCCACCGACTCTGCGCGCCCCAACTCGGCTAACCCCGACCGAGTTCCGCTCCAGCGCGTCAACTCCCGTCGTTGCTGTCTCGGCGACCCATAGCCGCCCAGATCGACCCCGAGATCCGGCGCAGCACCACCCCTGTCCCCGATTTGCTGTCCAGCATTTCTATGCGTGGATTTGGCGCTGTCCGATCCGCTGTCTAGTGCTTTCTGTTCCGCGTTCTTCTGTTCGGCTCCCTCGTGGACTACGTTTCCGTCCCCAAGTTATCCCGCGGCTCACCGACCAATGGATTTGGGTAACCTCTGTTAATCTCAGTAGTTCGTCCCTCGTAGGCGTCGATGATGAGATTTGGTCCAGGAATTTTCTTCGGAAAATTCAGTTTTCGGCTACGTTTTTGGTTTCGGAAATTTTGGATCAATTGTTCTGTGATATTTGGTTCTATGGATGGTTTGTTGATTTTTGGTTTTCCCGAGAACTCTTCGGAAAGAGTTCTGATTATTTTCGGAATTTTCGAGTTTAGTTGGGTTTCCGAAATTTTTCGGAAACGAATTGCTGATTCGGGTTTAATATTATTTTGGTTGGAAAAATTGTGTTCCCTGGTTGGGAACAGTTATCGATGTTTGATTTGGCATTTTTCCCAGTTTTGGGTTATCCCGAAAATAGAGGGAAGGCTGCCAAAATTTCTATAAAATTTAATTATATAGTTTTAAAATGATTTTTCGGAAAATATAAAATATTTGGATTTATTGGACGATGACCGTATTGGTCAATGGGCCCTGACTAAGTGCAAACGAAACCGGTTTCGCCCGGACGTTGAGGCATTAGCTATTTTAAAGAATGGACCAATATTCTGAGACTCATAAAATAAATTCAATTTAGTTATTATTTTATTTTGTAAATTTAATTGTAAGATAATTTTTAGGACTAACCAAATTTTTATTCTTATTTAAATTCATGTAATTGGTCTGTAAGGGCATAAGCCTATTTATTTATTCTGGTTGTGAGATTGTAATAGCTTAGGTTTTATTTTATTTTTCTTTTATTTTTCTGGATGATTTTGGTCATAGGAACGTAGTATAAAATGGTAATTAATTATTGTATTTTAAAAAGAATATAATAATAAATGTTTTGTCACTTAGCAATTAAGTTGTAAATTTAAAATAAAAATTCATGTATTTCTCATTAAAAAGGAAAATCTTAGTTTTATAGTTATATAATTATAAAATACCAAGTTTTTTCCAAATAAATCGATAAATACAATTTTTCTCGAAATTAAAGGTAAAATGATGTTTCTTAATTGCAACGCATTAATAAATAGCGTTATGATTGTGTTAGCTAAATAAAGACTAAAATTGACTAGGACACAACTAGAGATTGCAACTAGTATAGCATCATTGGCAACTTTAGTTTTCTGAGACAAGTTTCCGAATGTAGGATCTCAAGGAAGAACCTGAATTTCCATCCCGACGTATCGACCCATCCAGTCAAATCATTTGAGGCAAGTGCACTTTTGTGGTAGATTGCAATTAGTTAATAATTATTTCAATGCAAGTTTAAACCACGATACAACACGGAACATTGACTGTAACTACTATAACTATTGGGGATTGGGGGAGTAGTGTAGTGGATATGACCACATCCAATAGTATAACTGATTGTATTAGCTTACCCCTCAAACACACGGGGATAAGCCATACCATATCACTAGGATATTACTGTAACAAACCCAATCCGGTCATATTCATTACCTATTCATATCTCACTATTTTAACTGTTGGAAAATCATTTATTTCAAATTGTTTAGAAGTGCATAATTCTATTATTAATTTCAATTGTTAAAATATCATGAATTTGTACTTTGCTCCCTCCTGACTGGAGACTATATTTTTAGGTCCTGTTGAGGATGCAGAGCTACTGATTAGTAGCTACTATGACCCTGAGCTATACCCTGCTGTGCTTCCTGAGGATTGCTTACTTGATGAGGATGTTGCTTTTCTTAGATGCTATTTTCCAGTTTGTTAGTTTTGTCTAAAAATAATGTTATTTAAGTTGGTGGTTATGTTTGTACTTTGTACTGAACAAGTTTTTAATTTATCGAATAATAAATATTGTGGCAAATTTAGTTTGAGTTGTTGATTACCTGTATATGGAAGTTACAGCTTACTGCCGCCATCTCATCAACGGTGCAGGCTGGACATGATCCGATTCATTCCAAGTAATTGGGACCGGGTCGTGACATATTTTTAGTGGTGGCCCATGCAGGTCGTATCAACAGCTTAGGAAAACCTATCTAGAGACATATAGAACACTAGAACATTAATTTATCACAACATAGGACCGAAATATATTATAAGTAAATATTTTTGTTTGATTATAGACTGGTAGGCTACCTTGCTTATGTTTATATCCTAAACCTTCCAGAGAATGGCCACTGACAATACCAATCCTACTGGCGATGGGGTATCTTCACCCTATCATACCCCACCTCCCCAATCAAGTCCGGATCCTACACCTCGGCAGCTGGCCGACCGTCCCCACAATATGACGACGGATCCATCATCTTCCCAGACGAAGATGCAGTCCCCTGTGGTTTTGCCCACTCCAGCTGCCCCACCGGTGCCTGTGGACCCCACCGACCTCATAGGTCTGCTAAGAGGAGTACTAGAAGCCCAGAGAACTCAAGCTGAAGCTCATCGTGAGCAGACGGCAATTATGAGAGAAGGCATGGAGAATGCCCATAGCGTGGCAATGGCTGCACTGGAGAGAGGAGAAGCAGCTCAACAGGTACCAAGGCCTGCCAAGGTAAACATAAATCTAAGGATTAATTTATGTAATATTAAGGCCATTTAAATTAATGGGAATCATATTGCCAAGGTGGGCGATATTGAGAGTTTCAAGAAGCAGAACCCTCGACCCTTCAAGGGAACCGAGGGAATCGTCTATGCTGATGAGTGGCTCGATAGTATGGAGCGTCTCCTAAGGGAACCGAGCTTCTACTTGTGCCTGCACATATAAACTATGTGGGTGTCAGTACTCAACTGTTCTGGTGGAATGAGCTCCTCGTCCACCCATAAAAACCAACATGTTTACTTTACTTTGTGCAACATAGTCCCCTTTGTATTATCTTTCTACTCTTGCCTTAGGATCAGTTTTATGACCGACGTCTTGCCTATTTGTGTCTTTAGACCATCCCGTGCTTGCAACAACAATATCGACTCAAACAACGTTAACCTATCAAGTCGTGCTTGCCTTTCGGCCAAAATCAGAGACGCAACTACGCGATGAGGCTCCATTCCCGTGTGACCGTGCTACAATCCTTTGTGCCGTGCCTCGCAACTACGTGCGACTCAACCATATCGCCGCCTCGCGGCCCTTTGCTACCAAATCATCAACTGACCCAATCAAGACTTGTGGGTTAAGTGTCACTCGACCAACTTTGCCTTGCGGCCTTTCCTGACTTAGACTCAGGACAACTCACATCCAAGCTATGCAACTTATATGCTGACAACATTAGACTCGACGCCACATCTCGTGCCGAAGCACGTCGCCTATGTTGATGCCACATCTTAGGACCAAACATTGTATTCCAACTGTACACACATTCAACAACTTAACTCAATCCAAAGGCACACACGCGGATTGCCGCCAAGCCGACTCATCTATATGATTTGGTCACTGACTCCCAGAGCCATCCTGGACTCCTTTAGCTTGTTAGGCGGCCGTCCTTGCCAGGTGGGTAGCTAGCCCCGCTGGCAAGCCTCTGCGCTAACTTGTGCGGTCATCCAGCACGTGCTAATGCTGCTTCTCAAGAACCGGTCTCCTTCCGTCGGGCTACCGTTCGAGGAAACTCTACCTTGTCGATAAGTTGTCCATGACCATGCAAGACTCGACTCAACTGACGTCTCACACAGTCATTCTACCTCTTGTGTTATCATCTCTTTCAGGGCCAAGTTCAATACGTCTCACCTCTGAGATCTTGTCTCGACGACCCGTAGTCGCGAGCATTCATCTTTTTTTTTCTTACCCTATCATTTTACTCAACTCAAGAACAAATATTCACAACACTTTCCAAAATCAATGAATCAATCGTGGCCCGTGCCTGAAAACACTAAGTCAGTGACATCGTGCCTTAAACCAACTTGAACTCTACGCGACGCCACCGCCCAAGACTTACTCTATATGACGGGCTTAAAACCGTAAGACTAAGTTGTCATACCCAGCCGTAGAACTCGCAGGACCGTGCTTGGAATGACTTAGGTCGACCACCATCACTTTGCCTAACTTCACCAAGCCTACAACTTAACTCAAGGGACGAGCAAAGGCTATGCCAAGCCTTGCATCATGGAAGCGTGCATGCTTTATCGAGCATTTACGCGGGCGACGCCTATGACTTAGGCTACGTTCATAATTTTGCCTACTCAACCAACTTTCCTTCTCCCAAGACACGGGACGAAGGATCGAGTGTCATTTTCAAAGCACGCCGTGCACCGATTCTATGCCGACCGTTGGACCTTTCCATATTCTAACTCCATTCGACCCGTCGAAATTATTCCCTTTAGCTATGTGGATTCATCTCTTTTATTATTAAGCCTACTTGTGCAACTTGAAAACATGCATTTTATTATGTGAAGGCTAAGATGAGGCAAGTTCACCGAAACTATCCCACCTGAGCGCTGTCTTCGAGTCGTCGTTGTAAGGCCAAGCCGAACGCCGTCGACGTTTTGATTCCTCCGATTGACTGAGCGGGACGGGGCACTACACTCAGACACTCCATTTTGTGCTTCATTTTCTTCGCACAACTTTCGGATAAATTTAGGCCAATTAATTATCTACCGTAAAACCTGATTTATTTTTCAATTTAATTTCGGGACCCGACATCGATCCAACCTAGTCGACCCAAAGTATGGACATGATCCACATGAAGCCTACTACCCACATGACGCTTGTGTCTCATTTATTTGAGTCCCCACATGTTACTTATTTATCCATGATTATAAATACCCATTTAAACTCAGTTATTGCACCATATCCGATTTTGACCCGACCCGGCACGAGCAAACCCAAACCCAAGCTCCATGTTGTCCTCTCATGACTACCCAAATACCCCACACAATATTTCTCTTTTTTCTATTTAAAAATATCTCTTTTTCTCTCTCTACTTTACAAATATCCTATATATATATATATATATATATATATATATATATATATATATATATATATATATATATATATATATATATTACTCTCTCTCTCTCTCCTTACAACACTCCCACACAACACCCCCTCACACCCCATCCCCATGCCAGCACAACCCCCCCAACCGACTTCTCTCTCTTCCTCTTCAATAATATATCTCTCTCTCTCTCTATTCTAACACTCTCTCTCACTCTTTCTATATTATATATCACACACACACTTAAATATAACTCCCTCTCTCTCTTTATATTCAAACGCACATACACTCCTCCCTCCATTCGACCGAACCCCCTGGTAGCCGAGCATCACCACCACACCACCACCTCCATCTTCTTCTCCTCCCCATCTTCATTATCTACACCATGCACCACCACCATTAACTATCATCACCACCACCATCTCCATGACCATCCCCTCCACCATCACACGCCACCGCAGCCACCACCACTTCAACCAACTTCGCCACCGTCGGCGATCGCCACTGGGCCGCATCCGCCGTACGCCACCAGCAGTGCAGCCAGCTGCAACAGCAGCTATGGCGAGCAGCAGCGCGCACGTGCGTGCGTGCGCGGGCCGCCGTCGTGCGCCGTCGCGTCGTCGCACGGCCGCCATGGCCTGTCCCCCCTAGGCCGGGTGAGCACTCCGACGAACCCCCCTGGGCAGCGCTCTCCTCCCCGGTACGATCACGGGCGATTCGTGCATTTTGGACGAAATCCCGTCGTGACGCGCGATTACAAATTTCAGAATTCGCGACTTGGGACAGCGTCTTCGCACAGATTTTCTGGTCAATCCGACCGTTGGATCGGCGAACTCTTCACTCCGTCACAATCTCGGTATATCCATCTTCACTCCCCTCAAGTTTTGTTCGTTAATTACGTCGTTTGATATAATCAAAACTGGCCAACAAATTGACGTTTTAAATTGTATAAATTTTGGACAGTTTTGTGGAGCCGAATTCGTCAGCTCGTAACTCTGCCGTCGCAGCTCCGGTTGGCGTGCTACCAATTCCTGTGTGTAGCTGGTATAACCCTCTTCCTGTACCTTAAGTTTTGTTTCATTGTGAGCACGTTTGGTTGGTCGAATTCGACGTCAAAGTTGGCCGTCTGAATTCTTTAATTTGCACTTATTAAATTCCATTTTTGATTCCGGGACTCCGGATTCAATTTCTGACACCACCAGTAGACTCGTGGCGTCGTTCTGGCACGTTTTCATATAAAGTTTGCTTGATTTGGAGAACGTGGGCCCTGACACGTATTTCGGTGCAAAGCGGGTCCCACATTCAGAGTCAACGGGTCACTTTGAGATCGGCTCATCGGAATCCAGTTTCGGATATACCGTTGAGTTCGTATCGTCATTCTGGACTCGTTAACATATAATTTGCTGAGTTTTGAAGACATTTGCTCTGGCACGTATTTCGATGCAAACCAAATTTCAAATGTCCGCGTCAACGTGTCATTTTGAGATCGGCTCATCGGAATTCTATTTTGGACATACCGTTGGGTTGTATCATCATTCTGGATTCGTGTTCATATAATTTGCTAGATTTTGTAGACTTCTATCCTGACACGTTTTTCGGTGCAAAGTGTGTCCAACGGCGGACATCATTTTGACGCAAAATTACTATTTTGCTCCTGTGTCCAAATTGGACTTATGGGTAGGCTATCTTAGCTAATTTGACCGTTCTGGACACGTTGGTGATATTTATTTTATCATCCGACAACATCTGTAGATTTTGCTTATGTATCATCCTTAAATTTGTAATTAATTATTTTTTTCAGAAATTGATACTTTCTGTTTTTGAATTTCTATATATATTTTAAGTGCTGTAAAATCTGGGAAAAATTGTATTTAAATACTATGTTAATTTAGCTAATTTATTATAATTTTTCCAGTATTTAATAAGTAATTTTGGTATTTTATAAAAATGGGAAAACAGAACTTATTTTCAGGATACCTATGTTTGCTGATTTTTAATAAATATCTATGAGGGTTTATAAATTCCAGAAAAATTAGTATAAATTTCTATAATTAACAAGGATCATTTTTGTACTTTGTTTTATGTATAATTGAGCTTTTTGTCTATCTCAAAAAATTGTTGGAACTCAGTGTACAGTCTGATTTATTTATTGAGTAGTTACGACTTACAAAGTTTTGTGTTGATTTGAGTTATTGTAGTATTGGACCTCACCCTACACTAGTGTAAAGGCCCTAAAAAATTAGTTTGGATATAGTGTCACCCCACATTGGACTTTTATGCTATGCCCCCACTTGGCTATTACCCAGTTAGGAGTCGTGTCACACCACTAGTGTAATCTTAATCATAACTTAGCGGCTGAGTTTGTATATCATTATTGACAGGACACCGGACATCTATATCTTCATACTAGTATTCTTGCTTTACTCGAGGCGAGTACCCCTACAAACTTTATTTACTGCATATGATAATGAATTGCGTATGAACCATGTTAAAATACCGTTTCTTGAGTTGCAAGTCTGATCTTCACATTTTTATACTGCTCCCAGTACCTGCCATGCTTATACTGCTCCCAGTATCTTCCACCATGTTTTTACCGTTCTCGTATCTCTCACATATTTTTACTGTTCTAGTACCTCTCACATGTTTTTACTGTTCTCGTATCTCTTACATGTTAGAATATGGGTTATGGGAAAACTGATAGTTGAGTACGTGATCATGCCCCCTATACAGTATCGAGTAAAGTTTTATTTTATATGTTACTGCACCGTAGGCCGTACTTTCAAAGCTGTATTTGTGCGTATGTATATCTATCGCCTTTACACTTGTACGGAAGTACATTTTATTATGTGCCCCTGCACATTGTACACCCATTGACGATCACGTACCTGCTCCAGTTTTAAACTCTAGATATACATATGTCATCATGACAAATGTATTCCTGACATGATAGATCTGTGATATGACATGATAGATTATGATCCGACATGAGAAATATTTGTGATATGACATGATTGTGATACGACATAAGATAGATGCCATGATTCTTATTTACTACATCTCTTTTCATTCCATGCTCCAGTATGTTTAGTTTGTAGAATCAGTGCTTGCTCCCGTCCTAACAGGATAACATTGTAGGAATATTTTCGGAGGAAGATTTGCTCTGTCATATTGTCTATGGACCCACTACAGAGGACCAGGCTTTTGCTCCCGAAGAAGTCCCCGCAGGGAACCTCACTTGGTAGTCTTGCTTAGATTATTTTTGGCTTAGTTATTGAACTGTTTAGACTATATCTTGTAGTTACTGGACTTTGTCTCCAGTTAGATACTTTGGAAGTGTATTATTAAGTTTGTGCTTATTTTACTTTCGCTTATAGATGCTGTGTTGCGATGAACCTTTAAATGTGATTTTCGAACTGTTAGCAGCTTAGATCCTTTATTGTCTATTCTTAGAACAGCTTACTACGCTTTAACCAAGCGTAGGCTGGACATGGCTCGGCCCGGCCCAACAATTTGGGTAACGGGTCGTGACAAACTTCACGTTGGTAATCCCTCCACTGCCTTCAACTGTTATGGGAAGTTAGTTGATGGTGCAAGGGCATGGAGATATTTCATCGATGGATGTACTGGTGCTAAATTTCGTGTGTCAACCGCCACCAGTACAACTGAGCTACGAATGCTTCATTCGTATGCTCGTTTTTATGCTTCCATCCGTTCCTTTGCAAATGACTACAACATGAAGGGAAGTCTCCGATGGGTTAAGGAAGGAAACGTCGAAGAACAAGTTAGGGTACCTTCGGACATACCCGATGATGCTGCTGTTTCAGATGAATATCTGGACGTGATCCCCACGGGAGTTGGGGAAACAGCTGTAGGACCCATTACCATCAGCACAAGCAGGAAGCGGAAAATAAATACAGCTGTTACTCTCCGAGAGAAGAAGAAAAAGGTTACTGTTAAAGGGCCTTCCAGACAGAGGACCGCTACTCCAGAAAGCAAAACTCCAGTCGAAGAAGCTCGAAACATTGCATCTTCTTCAGCTCATCCTGGAGAAGGGTCTTCAGCATCCCAATCAGCAGCAACAACAGAAACTATGGGGCTCCTATCTCCCGGACGTCTCAGCACTTCGTTCTAGCTCACTTCGCCACAAAAGGCGCAAGCTATCGAAGACACCGCCACCACTCACACTGTAGATCCGGAACCCATCCCCTCGGATGAACCGGCTCTTGATTTAGAAGATGATGACTAGGATCAAGATTATGACGAACTCTTGGCACGTCCTGCACCTACTCCAGGTAAATATAAATTACACAAAATCTATACAAAATTATGTATTATGATTTTATATATTAACTTATTTTGCTTAATCTTTGTAGGTGTCATTGCTGCAGTAAAGCCCGTGGCTCCTCTTCCTCTTCAAGAAAATATTCATGAAGAAAACATAGAGTCTGAAGAAGATAGTTCTTCTTCAAAAGAAGATTCCGGTTTTAAAGAAGACTCTCCATCTATGGAGATACCAGAAGAACCTGTAGTAGAGGCCCACTAAGAATTGCCTTCTCTTGCTGAAGAAGGAGAAGAAGAACCGGCTGCAGAAGAACCAGCTGCAGACGAAGAACCAGTTGCATATGAAGAACCAACTGTAACAGAAATACTGTCATAGCTTGAAAGGCCTGCAGTCAGCAAAGGTGATTAAGACATTGTCAACCCATCAACCGAAGTCTGAGACATAGTAATAGCAGCTATTACTACCAATCCGGTACAAGTTCTTGAGAAGACAGTGTCTGAACCTGAATCGGTTACAACAATCACCATTTCCACCGCAACAATCACCGTCACCGAAACTCAAGTAGTTTCAGCTCCAGAAACGGCTGGAGGAATGATCCACAAAAGTGCTGAAGATATTGTCTCTGGAACTCCTAGGGATCAGTTAGCTATAGTAACAACAACTATAGCTTTAGCTCAACCTGCTACCAAGGCAACGACGACATCTGCTCCTAGTCTTCAGAAGAAGGATTTAGCGGATCTTGCTGCCACACCGAGCTCCAATGCAGAAATGAATCTTCTAGTTGAAATTCATACTGAAGCTTTCTATAAAACTTTAGCGGCCTTGATCAAGATGGTCCTGAAGAAGGGCCTAAATTATGAAAGCTTAAAGGCTGCGATTACTCCCACCATTGGGAATGTTGCTATGTTCAATGATGCTGAGAGAGCAGCAGCTCTGGAGAAAGTAGTAGAAGGACTTGAACAGCCTATCAAGGAATATCTAAGGCTGTCAAGTGAAACCCTTGAAAGTCTCATCCAGACCGAGTATGATGCTTTATCAGCTGAATACATCACTCGGGAGACTATTTTTAAAGAATCTCTCCAAGACTACAGTAGCAAAGTTGCCAAGGAGCGAGCTTTTCTGAATGAAAATAAACCCCTGTTGGAGACACATAGAGAAGCCTATAAAACTTCAAACATGAGAATCTATCAACAAAATGATAGAATTCGTGAAGTTGAGGCAGAATTGGCTCGATTGATGGCAAAGAGAGAGCAGATGATTGTTACTCGAGACAAACATCTGGCACAGAGCTCAATACTAGAAGAGAAGGTCTTTTGTGCTAAAGCTACCATAAAAACCCATGATAACGCCAAGGATAAGATGATAGCTGCTTTTGCCGAACTCTCGCATCTTTGTACTGCAGAGGCTCGTCGTACCATAGCTACTACAACTGTGCTGAGTTCTCGTGAGAGGCGTTTGGCAGAGTTGCAGAAAATGCTTGAAGATGTATCTGCTCCACCTTAGAAAATAAAGAATTTTGTATTCTTCCTTTCATATCATCAATAAAGAATTTTGTATTCTATCTTTTTCTTTCTTTTGCTGTAATATTTCAAATCATGCAATGAATGAAACATTTTTTTTGGTTGTGAGATAGAAAACAATTATCAGAGGTAATAATATGAACATGATAAGTTTTCGAAACTCAACAAAGTAGATTATATCTATCCAGAGGTAATGTGGACATGATAGATAACAAATCTTGTTTTCTTTTTAGAGCATACAATACTATCAGAGGTGATATGAAAATAATAGATTGTAATGACTCAAAGAAAATAGATTAATATCTATTCAGAGGTAATGTGGACATGATAGATGAATAAGGAAAATAAGTAGATTTAAAATTTATTCAGAGGTAATGAAGACATAATAAATAATAAATCTTTTTCTTTCTAAAATCAGCTGGTAAGACAGAAAATCAAAATTCTCTTTTAGGAGAATAAATAAATCTTCAGCTTAACCAAACCTTGGTAGCTGGAGAATAAGGAAGAAATTCAAACGTAATATTTCTTCAAAAATTTGCCATTAATTGGCATCATAATCAAATCTCCATTAGGTTTCGATAACCTATAGGCACCATTGGAGAATACTGTCTCGACTACATAAGGAACTTCCCATTTAGCTTGGAATTTGTCTTTGCTCTTATGAGTCATAACCATAGGTCTTCGGACTGCTAAGACTAGCTCACCGACTTTGAATACCCTCTCTTTAACTTTACGGTCGAAAGCTCGAGATATGCGGGCTTGATATAGCTCAATGTGTTATTGTGCTTGAAGACGCTTTTCGTCCAGTCCTTCAAGTTCTTGGAGTCGTAAGCAATCATTATTTTCAGAGGTTAGCTCATTAGCAATGGCTATTCTAAGAGACAGAATCTGGATTTCTAATGGAAGAACAGCCTCGCATCCGTAAACCAGTGAGAATGGTACAAAACCAGTGGGAGTTTGGACTGTTGTTCGATAAGCCCATAAACATTCTCCAAGTTTCTCATTCCAATCACGTTTATTAGAAGAGACGAACTTTTTGAGAAGTTTAATAATAGTTTTGTTGAAAGCTTTCGTTAAACCATTAGCAGCTGGATTATAAGCCGTAGAAGCTATATTCTGGATCCGATTCTTATCACAAAATCGATAAAACGTCTGACTGACAAATTGTGGTCCATTATCATGGATTATCCTTCGGAGAACTCCGAAATGATAAATGACATGATATTTGATGAAGCTAATCACATTAGACATTTTTACTTCCACAAGAGGAACTACTTATGCCCATTTAGAAAAGTAATCGGTTATAGCTAGGATAAACCGATATCCTTTGACAGAAGAAGGATTAGTCGGACCAATAATATCCATGCCCCAAGCTTCGAAAGGCCTGGAAGCTGCTGTAGGATGTAAGAATTCGGAGGGTTGATGAATAAAATCAGCATGAATCTGACATGCTTTACACCGTCTGGCATAATCTACCGCATCTGCTATCATGGAAGGCCAATAATAACCCATTCTTCGAATACGGTCCTGTAATTTCGGACCTGGTTGATGCGCACCACAAACTCCATCATGAGCTTCACGAAGTGTTTGTTTGGCTTCACTTTTCGAAAGACAATACAATAAAAGTCCATCATAAGAATGACGATACAACATATGCAAAGAAGAATCATAGTAGAATCGAAATGATCGTCTTTTGATTGATGCAGCTTCATTTGGATCTTCAGGTAAAATTCTATGGACCGTATAATCAATAAATGGACTTCTCCAATCCCTTTGCTGAGAATTTGATTCTGTAGTATAACTCTGTTCGATATGCAAATTATTCTTGACACAGAATAGATCTCTATCCAATAAAGTAATGGTGTTTTGTCTTCTAATTGGAACTGCTAAATCCGCAGCTAAACTAGCAAGAGCGGTAGCTTCCAAATTTTTAGAATGTGGTACGAATTCAATGAAGAATGAAAGCGCCAATTCGATTACCACTTGATGATAGGGAATGAGGTCAGGATTTCTAACTTCATATGTCCCTCTGACCTGATTGACAATCAGTTAAGAGTCTCCATAAGCTTTCAGGAACTCAATATCCAATTGTTTTGCTACTTGAAGACCAATTAGCAGAGCATTATATTCCGCCACATTATTGGAACATGGTTCATTAAGAGAATAAGCACGGTATATGACCATTTTATCAGGAGAGACCAAGACAATGCCTACTCCGGAGATAATATTGCCTTTAGGCCCAACTCGTGATGCTCCATCAAAGTATAGCTGCCAAATATCATCCCTCAAAGTCATGTTGCAATCTACGACTTCATCTGGAATATCCTCATATAGCTTGGAAGTTTCAGGTATAGGGTGAGATGCTAAGAAGTCAGCTAACGCTTGACCCTTCACTGATTTTTGAGGTATGTAGACCATATCATAGGGAGTAAGCAACATTGCCCTGGTGGCTAACCGGGAGTTAAGAATGCTCGACTTTCTCATCAATACCCGAATATGATTTATTCTGGATATGACATGAATAGTTTGTCCCTTTACATAATATCGCGTCTTTTGAATGGCAAAAAACAAGGCTAGACATTCTTTTTCCACAGGAGTATACCTGTGTTCAGCTCCAACCATCATTCGACTAAGATAATAAATTGCTTGTTCATGACCCTTATTACTTTTCTGTGCAAGAAGAGCACCAAGAGAATGATCTAAGGCTCGAACATACAACAAAATGGTCTTCCCACCACTGGGGGTACTAAAACAGGTGGATTTATAAGGTATTGCTTGATGTCATTGAATACTTTTTGACATGCTTCATCCCAAATAAATGATACACCTTTCTTTAGTAGACGAGAGAAAGGTTGACATCTCCCAGAAAGATTTGATATAAATCTCCTGATATAAGCAATGCGACCTTGAAAGCCACGGAGTTCTTTCAGATTACGTGGAGGACGCATTTCAAGAATTGCTTTGACCTTATCAGGATCAACATGGATACCTTGAGAAGTAATGAAAAATCCTAAAAACTTGCTACTGGAAACCCCTAAGAAAGATTTAGTAGGGTTCATCTTTAATTGATGTCGACGCATCAACTCAAATACTGTCTTCAAGTCTTGAATGTGATCATCTTTTAATCGACTTTTGACAGCGATATCATCCACATAACATTCAACTGTTTTTCGTAGATGTTCTTGAAAAATATTGCTCATGGCCCTTTGATAAGTAGCACCGGCATTTTTCAGACAAAAGGCATAACTGTATAGCAATAAACTCCAAGGGGTGTACGAAAAGCAGTATGCTTTTCATCTCCTGGATGCATCTTAATCTGATTGTATCCTGAGAATCCATCCATGAAAGACATGCGTTCAAAACCACATGTATTGTCTATCATGACATCTGTAATTGGAAGTAGAAATTCATCTTTTGGACAAGCCGTATTGAGAATCTATGCAAACTCGAACTTTTTCATTCTTTTTCAAGACAGAAATAATATTGGCAACCCAATCTGGGTGTTGTTCTTCACGGACAAAGCCACATGTAATCAATTTTTTGACTTCTGCTTCAATTACATCCATTATATCTGGTCGAAAATGTCGCTGCTGTTGTTTTACAGGTTTGGCATTAGGAAGAATATTGAGTTTATGAGTAGCTACTTTAGGATCCAGACCCGGCATATCCTCATAACTCTATGCAAAGATATCAATATATTCTTTAATCAGCTCTATCAACTCTTCTTTTTCATCCTCAGAAAGGTTTTTACTGATAAATATCGGCTTAGACGTAGTTTCGTCTCCAACGCCAATCTGGATAATTTTATCTTCTGTAGGTGGCTGTCGTTGTTCAAACCGAAGCTCCCACTGAGTGTCCACTTGTTGTGCCCAAGAGTCATTTTCAAATAGTTCAGGCTCATAATTGGTTTGAACCATATTGACTGAAAAGACGCGCTCAGATTCAACATATTGGACTCCTTCAGAATCTGAGGATTATAAAGAACTGGAAGAAAATTCTTCTTCTATATCTTCATTAAACATGTGGGATGTATCAGATTCA
Source organism: Iris pallida (assembly GCA_029216955.1). Lineage (NCBI taxonomy): Eukaryota > Viridiplantae > Streptophyta > Magnoliopsida > Asparagales > Iridaceae > Iris > Iris pallida. Next base: position 7,958,250 of record JANAVB010008800.1, on the reverse strand, counting down.
ATAAACTGGATTTCTTCAGAATCTGAGAATTGTGAAGAACTGGAAGAAAGTTCTTCTTGTATATCTTCATTAAACATGTGGGATGGATCGTATCCCAACCATGACGAGTTCGTTGATAAAATGGATCACCACATAACGGTAATCGTCTACCTTTGCCTTGGTTGAGACCTAGCATGATTTTCAAATTATATCCCATATTCTGGATAATCTTAAGAGATTGTTGACTATATTTGTCAATTCTGATTTTTCTTTTATCTTTCTCTACGAGATTATCTGTCTGAATAATAGGGATATTTCTGGCCAAGCCAAACACAATTTGACGCTTGTTTTTTTATTAGACGGAATCACAAAATAAGATTCTTCGTGACGTCTATAAGTTACACAAGCTTGTGATGATGAGGCTACAGGTAGAAGATAAGGAGAAAATGTTAGGAACCTCTGGACATAGGGTCCAACATTGACATGAGGAGGAAAAGAATTCTCTTTATGATTAATATATAAAGTTTTCTCTGTATTTATATCAGTTTTATGTTGATGACTTTGATTATCAGCAGATAAAGTCATTCTTTCAATAAATTTGACAACCATATACTCCAAAAGGAAATCTTTATTAAAATGAGAAAATACAGAATTATCAATATTTACATCATTTACAGACTGACTACTACGCTTTGGATTAATCATTAACGGACCGTCATCCGTCTTCAGCGTAGACTTGCCAAGGTTGATAACCAGTGGTTCTGGATCAGTTGCACGAGAAGTACGTCCTTTGACCTTGATCATGAGAGGCTGATCACTAGTGTTGGCTTGAACCCAACTTTTGATCGGAATCCTCACAGCATCATCTGTCACGCCCCGCTCCCGCAGGAGCGATCGTCCTCGCTAAGGCGTGATGCCGCACGAGCCTAGATTGCGCCCGTGTAAGGCAAATCTCCAGAAACGGTCGATTTGAGCTAGCCACAGAGTCGCACAGAGTGTTCCCATTTGCAGCGAAAAGTAATTGAACACAAATTGAAGCGAATTCAAACTCTTTATTGACATTCGAGAAGTTTACAAGCGGCGCTAGGCCGAGATTACAAATCGCTCAAGCTCTCTCCCTCTGAAACATAAAAGGCGTGCCAAGTGGCTTACAACATGGAATAATTCATGGCAATATTCTGATACATTATGTCATGTATACGGTGCTTCAGCTCCTTGCAACGCTCCACGGCTCCAGAGTTAGCTCCGCGCCATAGCACGTTCGAGGAAAGCTCCGCACCCAATGACATCTCCTGCGTCCTGCAAGAAAACTGTGGGGTTATCAGTACATTGTTATGCACTGGTGGGGAGGCTAGCTTGCCCACAATGCTATCATTACCAAACACGTTCTATTTACTTTTGTGTACCGTCTATCATTCATTGTCTTTCTAGTCTTGCCTTAGGATCAGTTTTATGGCATATTTCATAACCTATCTCGTGTTGTCGAATTCAAGTGTTTGCATGGAAATACATGTACGACTTACCCATACATACCGTCCGGCCTTCCCTGTCCAAAGTAAACCAAGTTAGTCAATAATTCATATAAACTTTCAATGACAAGTGCGTGTCCCTGCCTCAAATTATAGCACGTCGTAGGCACGTTCTCGAACTCAATTTCACGAAGTACTCTTTATCCTTTGGTGTGTTACATTTCAAGCCTGTTCAGAAGGTACTTCATTTAGTTAACTTAGACTACTTTGTTTCAATACAAGGACTTGCACGTGGATTGCCACCAGCAAAGCCCACTTAATCTATATGCACCGGTAGCTGGCACCACAAGCCATTTTGGACATATTCTCCTTTGGTAATCTCACCTATCATAGCGTGTGGGTGCACCTTGATAGTCTTTTGAAGTGCCTGGTATTCTCACCTATCGTAGCGTGCTGGTGCATCTTGATAGTCTTTTGAAATACCCCTTTTAGGATTCTCACCTATCACAGCGTGATGGCTGGTACACCTTGATAGTCTTTTGAAATACCCGGCCTTACGTCTACTTGGAATGTCCGAGCCTACACCCAAGCAGCCCGTAAGCCATGATCCCGCCTAGGCCGGCCCCGATCCTCCCTTTGATCGTGCTGCGGAATCCCTCATTTCTCCTACCTCCCGTATACGTTGGGTTTGTCCACGACCATTTCGTATTGACTTATCATTTTAACTTAACGGCTGACTCCGAGCCATAGGCTAACCCTTAGCCATAATGCGTTATCGACCAGGTTGGCGGCGACGTCCGTACAGCGTGGGTAGCGAGCCCCGATGCACGTCCCCGTCATACCTGTCGCTAACTATTCCATTCTTTCTTATCTTTTTATTCATTCTTTCTTTTCTTTCTTTCACTTGCTCGTTCGTTCATTGATTCATTCACATAATCATTCATTCTCATATTCATTCATTCATTCGTTGTTTCATTCATTCACTTATTCGTTCATTCACTCATTCATACATTATGCAACTCCCCGTACGGGAGTCGCCTTGGTGACCCATCGGTCCCAAGTCTTCCAATGTTGCTATACTCTACTCGGAACGACTATGTCGATAGTTTTCCTTTTCATTATTGTAAACCATTCATTGTTTCATTCTTGAATGCATAAGGAAATCGAAGCGTAAGCTTGTGCCTTAGCACGAGCGGGGAGCGCGGTGCAAGAGTTCTCACATTTTCCATGTTTTTTTTCCATATTCTATACAAACATACAAGATGTGATTATTCCCTTAGCTAGGTGCGTTGAGTCATTTATTAGCATGCACGGTGTTATCGCCTAGCGATTCTAGCATTAGTGTCCGTATTGTTATGTGTCTAGGCTAAGCAAAGACGGGTTCATCGGAGCCACCCACCTTAGCGATGTTCGCATCGGTCGAGCGATACTCCGAGCGCACCTTTGAAAGTCTAAGTCTGGATTCATCTTTGACGGGCCAATGTAAGCCTTGCATCGATTCTTCATCTGGTCGATGCCAACTCTTCGGGTCGACGGCTCGTTTGAGTCGTTGCACTTTCCGTTTGAATCGACGTTCCGCTAGGGCGGAGCGGGTCATTACATAATACACCACTCAAAATGAGTCTCGTCCTCGAGACTTTCTGAGTGCAGGTCATCCTACCGTTCCTTAACTCAGGTCATGTACGTTTCTTAGACAATTCCTATCGAATGGCTTTATCGTTCGATGGCATCAAACTATGCTCGGTCATCCTTCCAAGTTTTATGTTGCATGCGTTTGGTGAATTTTATTGAATGACTGTCCATTCATTTTAGACTTGATGGTACTTATTCAATCGTCGAGTTTCTTCGACTTGTTTGCTATTTTGTCGTGCCATGGGACTGTAATGGCCGCAAGAGGTACGTTGTAATTTATCAAACACGAGAGTCGTAGGCTGAGGCAAACTCACTCATTCATTCCTGTGCATCTCAACACCCACTTACAGCTGTATTCGAGTTCATCATATCGCTGAGTTTGGATCGTGCACGTATTCAAGGCGTCCCCCGAATACGTACATTTCAACCAAGCTTAGCGATTAGCGAAGTCGGACAAGCTACTCGTGATAGTTTTGATTTGCCGATCGTTTTGCTAACTTCGATTTAAAATCGAACTCAGGTGAATCTCACTATCGTTTATCTCGGTCCTCGAGATGATCTGATTCGCTTCTCAAGCTTTCTCGTCTATGAAATCAATACGACTTCTTCTTAGCGGGGTCGACCAAGTCTAAGAAATTTTCGTCCGATTCAAGACCAAGTATTGTACTATTATCGAGTATATCTTTCCATCAATGATTCAATTTGTTATCCCAACTTTACTTGCGCATCATCCATTCCTATCATTCTTTTTGTTTGGAGCCAATTTCGTTGTCGTTCACACACACTCCCAGTTTCTCCGTCCAACTCTAAGTCTTGTTGTCCCAAGTCTATCGTCCGTCCAGACGATACCGTAAACCACACAGGTTCAATCACTCGGCATAGGGTCGTCCACCTATCCGCTAGGTCATCTCACCAGGTCATAGGTACAAGTCAAGTTCTCGGTTCGTTGTGCAAAGTCATTGCACGATGCTCGCCCCAATCCTATGGTCAAACCATTTTGTTCGTTCGTACAGGAGTTTCTACCCCATTTCGCTCCACTCAAACTTCTAAACATCAAGCAGCGTTCACCCTATTCTCCTCAACACATTCTCCGTTCCAAGTTCGAGCTCGTTAGGAAAGTCATCCTATGATAGGTTATCCTCAACCAAATCCTCGACATGTTAATATCGTGCGTCCGTACTAACAATTATCATAGTCTATCTCTTCAAGTGTGTTTTGATACAATTCACCTATCCATCATATCCAATTCACGTAGTCAATCACAAGGTCGTCTTGTATTGCAATATGTCGCGCCCCGATCTCACGTAAGTCTGATTATCCACGGCGGACATGAATCACCATGTCAACATTCCCGCGGAATAATCGTCCTCATCGGGACGTAACTCTTGCGTTGAGTCTAGACTTACTCATTTTTGATACACGGATTGGGTCTACTCAATCCTCAAGTTTACTTCGTCGTCCATCATAAGTTCGATCAATCCTCCAATACGCCTTCGTTTCAAACCACAAGTCGAAGCAATCAAAATTGCCATGTCAAGGTATTTCGAGTTCGATCATTCCCGCTGGACATGAATCACCACACCAACGCTCATGCAGAATGATCGTCCCAAATCCGACATGATGCATGTACGAGGCTAGAGTTGCGCTCGCACAAGACAAGATCATTTTTGTTGTGGTTATCACTGAACAATCAAGTCAATCCCCAACATAGCATCCTTTAACACATTAGCTTCTAACACGATCATCCTTCATCGAATCAGAGTACCCCCGAGTTATAGTACATCGATCTTTGATACGCCTCAATACCATCGATGATGTACATAACCTGACGATCTTTCTTTTGCAACGAATTCTGAGTCGTGCAACTTAATTCCTCAATTCGCATTATCTCGTGTTAACTCGTCGTTGAGCAACATCTATTCCAAATTCTTAGTCATTCTTATATCTTCAAACCAACGTTTTCCATGCACGCTATCTTCCGATCGTGCTATCTTCGATCTCGTCCATGCGTATTTTACCTTAACTCAAGTTTGAATCCCTTCGGCTAAATTCAAACTTGCATGCACGATCTTCTATGTTTCCTCGACCGAGACCTCCATTCGTTTCATCGTTTCGACTCTCTATTCAATCGTTTCATAATTCGCACTATGCATTCTTAATTCGTCCGAACAATATCTCGTTTGAGACTATCGAAGTCAAAATCAACTAAGCGTTACTCGTTCTAAGGCTTGCACGATATCTTCGCTTGGTGGCATACTCGTTCTATCCGTATATCCTCTAGTCTCACTCGAACAATTTCTATAACGTCCATACACCACTCAGGGTTCGAGCCACTCGACTAGTCGTCGACACTTACTCTTATTCTTCCTCAAAGCTATCACATACACCACTCGGGGTCAAGTCACTCTACAAATCCTTAAATGGTTATTCAATTCCCAACTGATATGTTCAATCGTGCGTTCGCCCGTTCCTCAAAGTCTAAGAACCATTTCCCGTATTCATTTTAGCGTTGGTCCAATAGCGTCTCTATTAACGTACGTTCTAAGTCTCACTTATTCTCGTCCGAGCGATAGTCAGTCTCGCTCGCAAACTCGTTCGCACCAGAAGGTCTAGGTGCGTGATACTCTGCACAACTTAGCCAAAAGGCTGCGTGCATAACCATCCCGTTCGAACTATACTTTGGTCTCGTGTACTCGTTCGCCATTGTCAGCGTAAGGTTATTCAAGCACACCTTGTGTTTGCTAACTTCTAGCATTTTAGTTTTCTTTCAACTTAAGTCCGTCATGGTTTGGCACAAAGGCCTTCGCCTATCGATCCCGTTCAACCGAGTACTTGTACGAGCTTTTGAAAATATTAGACTTATTGTATGGAACATCCCAAGGCACAACGAGAGAGAGCGTACACTTCTTTTGTTTCAAAATGAGCTTTCAAAACTGAGAGAATCGAAATGAAGTCCAAGGACGTAAAGTCGTGCTCTGATACCAATCTGTCACGCCCCGCTCCCGCAGGAGCGATCGTCCTCGCTAAGGCGTGATGCCGCACGGGCCTAGATTGCGCCCGTGCAAGGCAAATCTCCAGAAACGGCCGATTTGAGCTAGGTCACAGAGTCGTACAGAGTGTTCCCATTTGCAGCGGAAAGTAATTGAACACAAATTGAAGCGAATTCAAACTCTTTATTGACATTGAAGAAGTTTACAAGCGGCGCTAGGTCGAGATTACAAATCGCTCAAGCTCTCTCTTTCTGAAACATAAAAGGCGTGCTAAGTGGCCTACAATATGGAATGATTCATGACAATGTTTCGATACATTATGTCCTGTATACGGTGCTTCAGCTCCTTGCAATGCTCCAAGGCTCCAGAGTTAGCTCCGTGCCTTAGCACGTTCGAGGAAAGCTCCACACCCAACGACATCTTCTGTGTCCTGCAAGCAAACTGTGGGGTTATCAGTACATTGTTATACACTGGTGGGGAGGCTAGCTCGTCCACAATACTATCATTACCAAACACGTTCAATTTACTTTTGTGCACCGTCTATCATTTATTGTCTTTCTAGTCTTGCCTTAGGATCAGTTTCATGGCATATTTCATAACCTATCTCGTGTTGCCGAATACAAGTGTTTGCATGGAAATACATGCACGACTTACCCATACTTACCGTCCGGCCTTCCCTGTCCAAAGTAAACCAAGTTAGTCAATAATTCATATAAACTTTCAATGACAAGTGTGTGTCCCTGCCTCAAATTCTAGCACGTCGTAGGCACGTTCTCTAACTCAATTTCACGAAGTACTCTTTATCCTTTGGTGTGTTACATTTCAAGTCTGTTCAGAAGGCACTTCATTTAGTTAACTTAGACTACTTTGTTTCAATGCAAGGACTTGCACGTGGATTGTCACCAGCAAAGCCTACTTAATCTATATGCACCGGTCGCTGGCACCATAAGCCATTTTGGACATATTCTCCTTTGGTAGTCTCATCTATCATAGTGTGCGGGGGCACCTTGATAGTCTTTTGAAGTACCTAATATTCTCACCTATCATAGCGTGCTGGTGCACCTTGATAGTCTTTTGAAATACCCCTTTTGGGATTCTCACCTATCATAGCGTCACTACTAAAATCTGTCAAATCAGCGACGCCTCAGGACGTCGCTAAATAGGAAAAATACGTCGCTCATATAGATTAGCGACGTATTTAGCGACGTTTGTACGTAGTCACGATTAACCTAGTCGCTAAACAAAAAAATGTCACAATACGTCGCTATTGCGACGACACTCAGCGATGCGGACACGTCGCTAATTCAGCGACTACCAGCGACGTAAAATGTCATCATTTACCGACGCAACCTAGCGACGTTGAGCGACTTGACATGCATCGATGGTGACCTGGCTTGAGAGCCAAATGGCGACGTTCTGCGATTTTGCTACGTCGCTATAGTACCGACATATAGCAACGTTTAGCGACGTCTTACATAGCGACGTTTAGTGATGATCAGCGATGGTACTCATCACAGTTAGCGACGTTGTGATACTTACTTAGCGACGTTGCCGTCGTCGCTGGACGTCGCTGAGAGTCGCTGAACATCGCTAAACTTGAAAAAAAAATAAAAAATACAGCATTTGCAGCATCCCCTGCAGCATTTGCAGCATCCTCTACACCATTTGTTACAACAACGACGGTGTGTATCATGAACACAGTATCAAACAACACAGATACACACAATCACGAACACGTTTGAAACACAATCTCATCAATCAACACAGATATATGAAAATTTGTAACAACAATGTCAAACATAATGGTCCACAACTTAATTGCCAAGTATGGGAACGAATGGCTCAGAACACAACCCAAAATTCATTCTAGCATACATTAGTGTGAATCATCTATGTTCTGTACATATGGTGTAGTATATGTTCTTATCGTATCTAGTATCTGAAGAATGTAACAGAATCAAGATGAACTCACATAATGTAATACTAAGACATCATCTACTACTATATAAGATATAGTGATAGGTTATCGTATCATCATTGCCGAGGGATGAGGGTCGAAGGATAAATACCGCTCGAGTGAGCCAAAGGCATGCAGCCACTTCCCTCCCTCTCTCACGCTATCAATGTCACAACTTTTCTACCTCAAGTTCTGATCAAGCATCTTCCTTCTCCTCTCCTCCACCATGGCTCTGGACCCAGCTGCTCCTCCCTACTTCCCTTCTTCTTATTTGACTCTCTCAGCCACATATGATATCCACCTCAAGTGTAGAGTCGGGGAAGAAGAAGTGGACAGGAAGAGGAGGGGGAAGCAGCACAGCCGGCGGCATGACCCGGAGGAAGTACAGAGGTTTTCTTCAACATCCGTATAGGAGAACTATAAGGATATATCTTTTCACAACATATCACCTTGTCAAAGACCCTTAATGTGACAACCATGTTACCGCGGTGTCGGAAGACTAACATGTCATAATTTTCTAAGCCGTGTGTTTTGACATAATCCTCCAAACTCTTTCCTGCTATGTAGTAATGCAAGATTACTACATAGGAGGAAAGAGTTGGGAGGATTATGTCAAAACACACGGCTTAAAAAATTATGACATGTTAGTCTTCCAACACCGCGGTAACATGATATTCACATTAAGGGTCTTTAACAAGATGACATATTGTGAAAAGATATATTCTTATAGTTCTCCTACGGATTTGAAGAAAACATCTGTACTTTCTCGGGTCATGCCGCCGGCTGTGCTGCTTCCCCCTCCTCTTCCTGTCCACTTCTTCTCCCCCGACTCTACACTTGAGGTGGATATCATATGTGGCTGAGAGAGTCAAATAAGAATAAGGAAAGTACGGAGGAGCAGATGGGTCCAGAGCCATGGTGGAGGAGAGGAGAAGGAAGATGCTGAATCAGCATTGTCTTTCGAATCGTCCTCATCAAGGCATAACGGGCTGCTCAGCGTGTCCAGCTTCTTCAACTTCTCGCTGGCTGCAGAGTCGAAATGGAAACGGGTCCTCTTTGCCGGCCCAGAGCTCTGACTCGTACTCGTCGCCTCGCTACCGGTTTTCTCTCCTCCTCTAACGCGGGTCATAAGAAAAGAAATTTCGTACCTCTTCTTCACATAAACATCATTGCCGCCTTGTACTCGAGCCTCCTCGTCTGTGACGCTATCCAACTTCTCGGTGCCTACATTATCATTTGAATCTCCCCTTCGACTCGTATCATCCTCTTCTTCGCCTGTCTTTTCGCTTCCTGTCTTGTAATCATCTGCTATCACCGCCGACTCATTCGACTCCTTCTTCGAGTCTTCCTCCTCCTCCTCCTCCTCCTCGGAGTCATCGGAGAAGGAGTCGAACGAATGGCTCAGAACATTTTCGAAAGCAGATAAAGTACAAAAAATTTAATTTTTTGCCAAGTGTGAGAACGAATGGCTCAGAACACAACCCAAAATTTATTCTAGCATACATTAGTGTGAATCATCTATGTTCTGTACATATGGTGTAGTATATGTTCTTATCGTATCTAGTATATGAAGAATGTAACAGAATCAAGATGAACTCACATAATGTAATACTAAGACATCATCTACTACTATATAAGATATAGTGATAGGTTGTCGTATCATCATTGCCGAGGGATGAGGGTCGGAGGACAGTCAACTTTATCTACGGCTATATAGTTTCTACCTCGCCAGTCTAATGGCTGCAGGGACTATGTCCTGATCACGATGTCATACCGTTGATTAATGCAAAGTCCTTATAGCAAATGTCGTACATAGATTTATACCTCGCCAGTCTAAAGGCTGTAGGGACAGTGTCTGACTTGGTGTATCTCACCATTTTTTCTAAACCTATACACACCCTTGCCCAAACCATTTGTTTCAGTAGGTAAAACATTCCAGGTTACTCAAGTAACCTGTCGTGCAACATTTGGTGTCAACAGCATTCCTTGTTAATTGTAACATGCATACTATCATATCCCAACTCTGCCAAAACCTGACCAACATACCCTACACTAATCATTCCATATTTCAGTAATGTCAGTGAGCTAAATCATACTCAACTGTCGAGAATACTTAGGAGAAAACTCATTCACAGGTTTGGTATCCATCCTTCGTGACATAGCTGAAATTTTATAGGGCTCGATAATAATTATTAGTCAATTTATTCATCATTTCAAAATCCTGAAAATGCCCAAAAAACTCCCAGTATCAGTAAATAGGGCTCGAACCCTAAATTAGAATTCGAATCCAAGCAAAACATTAAATTGACAGTTGATATGCCCAAAAAACTTCCAGTATCAGTATATAGGTGTCACACTATGAGTCTCGTATCCACACAGTAGGACACGACGTGTCCAAACCAACAAAATAGGTGTCACACGAACTAGAAGCGAGTCCACGCTCTCGTGTCCCCCGCAGCGAGTCTACTGTGAGTCTCGTGTCCCCCGCAGCGAGTCCACGCTCTCGTGGACACGAACTAGAAGCGAGAGAGAGAGAGCTAGAAGATGATAAAAAACTGGGAAGCGGGGACATGGGATCACCTGAGGAGGAGCTACCTGAGGAAGGAGGAGGAGGAGAGGGAGGAGGCCGGAGGAGGGAGATCGCCGGAGGAGCGTCGCGGAGGAGGAGGCCGGAGGAGGGAAATCGCCGGAGGAGCGTCGCGGAGGAGGAGCGCGCGGAAAATTGGGGGGGAAAATTTGTGAATGATCGAAAAGGAAACCCTCGTCGCCTATATAAAACATTTAGCGACGTCCTTCTCTTCCGTCGCTAAACGTCGCTGATATTTAATAAACGGCGACGCTACTTAAAATGCATCGCTACACGTCGCTATATCAGCGACGTGTACCGACAAAATTACGACACAGATTCCCATTTAACAAATTGTAGCCGCTAGACGTCGCTTTTAGTCGATGTTGGCGACAAATAGCGATGTCTTTGATAAACGTCGCTAAAACCACAAATATTAGCGACGTTTTATCTTGGAGTCGCTAAATACGTCGCTGATATGACTTATTTTGGTAGTACGTGATGGCTGATACACCTTGATAGTCTTTTGAAATACCCGGCCTTACGTCTACATGGAATGTCCGAGCCCACACCCAAGCAGCCCGTAAGCCATGATCCCGCCTTTCTTCTACCTCCCGTATACGTTGGGATTGTCCACGACCATTTCGTATTGACTTATCATTTTAACTTAACGGCTGACTACGAGCCATAGGCTAACCTTTAGCCATAATGCGTTATCGACCAGGTTGGCGGCGGCGTCCGTGCAGCGCGGGTAGCGAGCTCCGATGCACGTCCCCGTCATACCTGTCGCTAACCATTCCATTCTTTCTTATCTTTTTATTCATTCTTTATTTTCTTTCTTTCACTTGCTCATTCGTTCATTGATTCATTCACATAATCATTCATTCTCATATTCATTCATTCATTCGTTGTTTCATTCATTCACTTATTCGCTCATTCACTCATTCATACATTATGCAACTTCCCGTACGGGAGTCGCCTTGACGACCCATCGGTCCCGAAGTCTTCCAATGTTGCTATACTCTACTCGGAACGACTATGTCGATAGTCTTCCGTTTTATTATTGTAAACCATTCATTGTTCCATTCTTGAACGCATAAGGAACTCGAAGCGTAAGCTTGTGCCTTAGCACGAGCGGGGAGCGCGGTACAAGAGTTCTCACATTTTCCATGTTCTTTTCCATATTCTGTACAAGCATACAAGATGGAATTATTCCCTTAGCTAGGTGCGTTGAGTCATTTATTAGCATACGCGGTGTTATCGCCTAGCGATTCTAGCATTAGTGTCCGTATTATTATGTGTCTAGGCTAAGCAAAAACGGGTTCATCGGAGCCACCCACCTTAGCGATGTTCGCATCGGACGAGCGATACTCCGAGCGCGTCTTTGAAAGTCTAAGTCTGGATTCATCTTTGATGGGCCAAAGTAAGCCTTGCATCGATTCTTTATCTGGTCGATACCAACTCTTCGGGTCGACGGCTCGTTTGAGTCGTTGTACTTGCCGTTTGAATCGGCATTCTGCTAGGGCTGAGTGGGTCATTACATCATCAGACGTAGCTTGAGTTCTTCCTTTGACTTTAATCACCAAAGGTTCATCATTGACAGGTTGGGATTGAATTCGACATTTAACTTTAATCATCAAAGGTTGATCTTCTGAAGGATCTTCTAAAACAGATTGATCTTCTGCAAGCGACCGATCTTCAGCCATATCAGATATTTTCTTCACATGCTCCTGTTTGTAGAGTATTGAATCAGAGAAATAGGCTTCAACACCCTTAAAAGGATTGATATCTGCAAATTCAGTCTTCACAATCCCTTGAGAATCCACATACTTGAAGCATTGGTAGAAAGTTGAAGGCACAATGTTATGCTCATGTATCCATGGTCTTCCAAGGAGGATGTTGTAAGATACATCTGAATTGATAACATAGAAGGTTGCCATGGTTCGAAGATCACCTATTTGAATCTTCAGACGAATCTTTTCCAATGGTTTACTCTTTCCAGAATTGAAACCAACAATTGACGTACTAGTGTAAGTCAACTCACTAGTAGGAATCCTCAAGGGTCGTAGCATACTTTGAAGAATAATGCTGATGGATGACCCATGATCGATGTAAATCCTGTCAATTTCAGTAGTGTCAATATACCCCGTATAACACAAAGGCCTGTCATGTCGATTATGCTTTAACAGCATATCCTCTTGTGTGAAGGTAATGTTAGGAATTGATTCCATCATACTGTGACATTGAGGACACGACACTGGTATATTGTCAGAACTTTTGAGCTGAGCTAAGCATGAATCTGCTTGTAGCAATGCTTCACTCAAGGTTTCTCGACTTTCTTTAAAAAGTCGGAGCAACTCAAAAATATAGAGCCTAGCCGGAGTATTAGCTAACTGGGGTAGTATGTCAAATTTATAGGGTTTCATCGACCCTTGATTTGAAACCGACTTCAGCGGAACGTCAAAACGTACTGCCTTCTGTTTACCTTTTTCAACCACTGGGGGTTTAGAAGGCCTTGTCTCAGCAGGAACAGAAGATGACTGATTCGGTAGTGTTTTCAGCGGTGTTTTTCGTTTCTTTGGAAGTTCCCTCATAATCTTTGTGGTAGTCCTTTCCAAACCTTGTACCAACAAAAGCTTCTTCTTCAGACTCAGGAGAATGAAGTACCATATTACAGGATTTAGTCTTCTTTCCCTTAGTCTTCTTCTTATGGGGATTTTTGCGAGGGACCTCAAATCCTAATCCGACAGAGGATTTCTGGCCGTAAATTTGTAAAGGAATTTGCATACCTTTACTATAGTTCAAGCCTTCTGCTTTTTGAAAGTCATAATCCATCTTTTTTCATGAGATGGACCGATTGTTGACTGTACATATGAGTGGGTAGTGGACTTTCACAAGATGTTTTAGCAGATGAAGAAGGAATGGAGACCTCTGTTTTCACCAAGGTGGAAGCTCTCGGTGCAGGAGGTGCAATCCCAACCGGAGCTTTCTCATAAGCAGCAAAAACTTGTGCCCTGTATAAAGGGATACTGTTCATTGCTAACCATTGCTGATGAGTGAGTTTTAGTTTGGTAGGAGGAGCCAAACTCGGAGGGCATATGTTCAAACCCTTTAGCCTATCTTCCAAAGGGATGTCACCCCACAGATGATCATAATCATCATGATCTGGGATAACAACATGAGAAATCATATTGCAGGTTCTGACTTTTTTACCTTTCTTGGATTTTGAAGTTTTATTTTCATGCTCCATTTCAGGTACTAAGTTAGGGTGTACCCACATGATTTTACCATTTTTTTAAAGTGAGAGGCATTAATTCTTAACTTTGATCTCTGGGTGGTGGAAGATTCACAATCTTCATCGTCGCCTTCGAAATTGGGATAACCCATCAGAAACTTGCTGTGGAGGAAAAGCTCCGAATTGAAGAGAAACCATATTGGTTGTGACTGTATGATCATCATTAGTTAAAGCGATAGCTTTAGCATTTATCAATTCTTGAATCTTCTTCTTCAAGACATAGCAAGCTTTCGTGGAATAATTTATGTATCTATGATAGATACAATATTTGGGATTGTCAACCAAATCCACCTCATTAGGTCATTTTGGCTCTGGGATCTGGAGTTTACCACTCTTCACGAGACATTGAAATATCCCTGGAATATCACTGTCATCGAAAGAGTATTCTTCTTTCGGCTTAGAAGACTCTGGATTACTTTGTGTTATTTTGGGTTTCGAAAGGTTTACCACTAGGGTTTCCTTTCCTTTCCCATTGCAATTACCAGAGTTGTTGCCTGAAGAGGCTTTCTTTCCTTTGTCTTCTGAGGCGAAGATTATCCCATGTTCACGAGCCAATCTATCGTTGGTCTCAGCTGAAACTGATGCTATAATAAACGAAGCCCAATCTGTGAATTGAGAGCCTGTAAAAACAGCGATGGATGGTCGCATATTCATTTTGCATGTATCAATCAATGCTGAATCTGGCATATCAGGAGGCATTTTTAAAGTAGCCTGTCGAAAATGTTCAATAAACGTCCGAGTATCCTCCTTTTCTTTTTGTTTAATTTCTATTAAGGAGGACATATTCATGTCCATTCCTCCTTTATAGAAATGGGAGAGAAACATTGCTTTAAACTCGTCAAAAGACGATATGCAATTGTCGGGTACACTGCGATACCAGTCGTATGCTGAACCCGTCAAATACCCTATAAAGACTCGGGTGAGAAGAGCATCATTCTTCTGTAAATGTACAGTCATAATATCAAAATAATTGATATATTGACTTAGAGAAGCCTTTCCATCAAATAATATCATAGATTGTGGCTTGAATTTGGGAGAAAAAGGCACATCACTCCAATAGGGAGGATAAGGTTGCTTGATCCCCAACCTCTGGAGCTGATCTTTGTGCTTAAGAACCTCAAACTGTGCTTTTAACTCAAGCACTGCTTGAATGGCTTCACTAGTTTGAGGAAGCACATTTGATTGAATGGTGGCTGGATGTGTCGTAACCCCCACTGGAGGTGATACATCCTCCGGAATAAGAGGATCTGGAGATGCGAAGTTTTGATTGATAGCAGGATCTTGACTCAGATTATTCAAAGGTATGTCAACCCCTTGACTATCTTGAGTTTGCGCTGCTACCTGCACCGATGTTACCACTGCCGGTTGGACTGTTTGTTGAGTCATCATTATTTGATGCATATTTTGCATCATAGCAAGCATGTCCTTTAGTGATTGTTCCACCGCTGAAAGACGCTGTTCTGTATTAGAAGTAAACGTCTCTGGTTCTTCTCCGATAACATAAGATTCAACCTCCCTTGAACATACAGAGGGGTTGGTGTAGAGGTATGAATCAACGCTATCAGTTTCTGACTCCAAGTACTGGCTACCCCCAGCCTATGAATTCGAAGAATACATGTTTAAAGGTCGTTGACTTCTTGACCGAGTATGTTGATATACTCCTTCAAAAGTGTCAAGAATTTGGTTAAACCTTTGTTGACCTGGAGTCTGGGACGAATTGCGTCTTGGACGTTGTTCCCTATTGATATGAGATGCCATATTGACTGATGCATAAGACAACTCACATTATTGGTCATCAAATTATTGCTGAGGTACATTGTAGTTCAATCGGTCGAAAACTGACCGTTTAGTAGCGGAACAGCAACACTTGATCACAATTTGGTGACACTCACAATGATGGTTTTCTTGGGGGAGTGTCATGGAAGATTTTCTATTTTTACGCTTTTGTACAAGCAACTCGCATAAATCAGAAGAATTAGAAGGTAATATCTTCTTTTTTATATTTGGGACAGAGAAATATCCAGTCCCTTGCGTAAAAAGAAGATTACTAGCTTCATTGGCAGAAAGTTGTGCATTTTTACGCGCTTGAAGGTGTGTGCATAAATCTGGAGTTAATTTTTGTGTTGTACGAACACCATCAGTATTGCGCATAATCCTAAGATTAGGCACTTTGCGTAAAGTAGCACTAGAAAATTGTTGGCGTAAAACGGAAGCTTTGCCACAATTTTTATTCTCCTCAAAGGAATTGTTTGTCATAGTAATAGAAGACTTGTTTTTACGCTGCACGCGTGTAGGCAAGTTCACTTTAGATGCAAAAGCACCATTATGAACTTTATCTACCATGTCACCGACAGAAGATTTGCCTTTATGCGTATAACGCAAAATAGAAACATCTGCCATGTCACAGACGGGAGATTTGCCTTTACGCGTAGAACGCAAGACTTGAGCGTCTACCACGTCACAGACGAGAGACTGAACTTTATGCACTGGGCGTAAAACTGAAGTAGGGACTGCCTCGTCGTAGACGGAAGCCCCAACAACAGGAGTGGGAAGAATTCCCTTGCCTTCAGAGACAGCAGGGAGATCAGAGGGTGCTTTGGACTTAGGAATCCAAACTTATCGCTCCTTTCATGATTTTTGAACATTGGAGCAGTGAGTACCACCCCCCAGTTCGGAGCATTTCTTCGTAAGCAGTCTGGTCGAATTGAACAACCAGAGTCTTCTTTGTCGATCCAATCGACACATCATCATATTGAGCAATTGCTTTCTCGTCGGAGGAGAAAGTCGTCCCCAGCAGAGTCGTTATTTTATTTTACTTAACAAAATGCCCTTGAAAGGCTTTTGAAAGAAAACGAGAAAAAGTATAAAAGTACAAGTTGTTTCTGGAAAGTATTGCAATGGAAGTCTGATATGAGAACGATCACTTTGTTCCTTGGACCACACGATGATGATGAAGAAAAACTGCTGGAAGATGAACAGCTGGAAGAACTAAGTCACCAGAAAGGTATCGACACACTGGGCACTGATGGCGAGGTCGAATGCTTTCCTGCTTTGCTTCACTCTGTTCTTGAGGAAAAAATTGAAAAGTAATGCTCTGGAAAATCACTTTGCTCTCAAAGTATTTGGGCTCTGATCTCTATGTGATCTGTTGTGTCTTCAGTTTAAAAAATAAGTCTATTTATAGACTAGACCCTCCGTGCATAAAAAACGTCAATGTTGAGTCTTTACGCAAGTAACTGCCACCCACGATTGAAAATTGACCTCTACATATGATGACACGTGTCCCATATAGAGTTATGGTCTCTACGCATGGTGACACGTGTCCCACAACTTCAACAATATGGGGAGAGCACGTACACACCACGTTCTCACATAACCAGGAAAAGTTGAGCGTAAAATAGCCCAAAATAAGCTTCCTGCGTAAAATGGCTAACAAATAGCCTTGAGCGTATAGCTAGCTCAAATAAACTTTACGCACACAAAAGTAGCTGAGATAGCCTTGAGCGTAAAAACTCAAATAACTTTCATGCGTAAAGGAAGCGGTCTTTTGAGCGTAAAGTAGCTCATCTGTACATTAAACGACAAGCGTTGGATTTGGTGTAAAAATCTCCTTGGCTTCTATGCAATATTCTGTCAGAAAATCATTCTGTCAGATCAATATCACGCGCATTAAATGCAGTCTGGACAGCCTGTCGCTCTCGCGTAGAGTTTGAGGATAACTCTTGCGTAAAGGAGTTCGCGTAGAGTTAGACTCTGTTTGATCTCCGCGTAGAGCTTGAATCTGACTCAGTAGAGTCTCTAGATGGGCCTTGCGTAGAGTCTGACTTTGCGTAAAGTTCTCAACTTCTTTGACTTGGTCTATTTATTTTATGCTTCTACACTCATGCGGCCCTGTCAGAAGGCACTTATGCGGCCTAGTTAGGTGGCATTTATGCGGATCAGTCTTGAGTCACTTAGGCGGTTCAGTTATGCAGTATTCATGCGGGTCGATCAAGGAATCACTTATGCGGTTCAGTTATGAAATACTTATGCGGCCTGGATAGGGTCAATTATGTAGCGCTCATGCGGCCCAGTCACGAGGCACCCATATGGGTCAATAACGCTTATGCGACTCAGCCCATGCGGCCCTATCACATAGAACACATGCGGCCTAATGAAATAGGGCTTGCATCGATCATGCCTGACACATAGAGGCGACGCATGACAGGCCGACGCATAAAATATATATGCGATATGGCCATTCGAAAAATTAAAGTTGTCGTCTTCCCGCTGTCCTTACCCTTGATAGGGGGTGCACATCAGGATGAATCGAAGGAGAATCTGCAGCTCTCGACGGAGAGGCGGGTCCTTTCCCTTTGGCCGCAACATCAGACGACTTGGAAGCTTTTGGAGCCATGGCTAAACAGAAAGTACGACAGGGACAATGAAGACGAAGGAGAAGAAGGTGAAGGAGAAAAATCTCTTCCTCCGAATGACCCATATTTATAAGGTTTTTCGAAAGTGTGCCGTTTCGATTCTCGAGCCCATTAAAGATAATGATGACGTTTGGGGATTTTATCCTTAGTAACCATCAGCTTTATCTCGAAAAAAAATTCCAAATCAAAAACCAAATCAAGGCATTAAATGCAGCAGTGACAACTGGCAGATAAGACCTCCCTGCGGCATAAGATCGTCCTGCGGCACAAGATCTACCTGCGGCTCAAAATGTCCCTGCGGCACGACGTCTCTCCTAACTCGAAGATTTTTCTGCGGCTTGATATATGTCCATGCTTCTTATTCAAAGTATTCCAAATTTGTAATTTAAAAACTTTGAAGGGGGTCTTGTAGAAGCATGGAAAATATAGGGTTCATGCGGATCACAACTGACATTATGAGTACTCTGGAATAGATTGACCCGCATAAAGAAGAGCCGCATGACAGACTCAGCACGTCCCCCGTGGCCCATCTTCACCAGACTGATTTTTGAGCCACAGAGAGAATAGTTACTTATGCGGCCAAGCTGATCAATCCTTCTGATAAAGCTGACAAACTCTGGTCTGATAAAGCTGACAAACTCTGACAAGACTGACAGCTCTGACAACTCTGACACTCTGACAAAAAAAAAGATAAGACCTAATTAGACTGGACATGGCCATGCGGCCAAAAGGACTGCGACCCGAGCCGCATACGGCTCAATTTATGTACTTCATGCGGCCAAGGGTAACTGCAATCTGAGCCGCATGAGATTTATGCGGCCCAGAATATAGAACCTATGCGGCTCAAAAGTCCCCAAGCTACATGCGGACTAAGGGAGACTGCCGCATGAGTCTTATGCGGCCCAGCATGGCCGAACTCTGAAAGGCCTATGCGGCTCAAAATGACTCAAGCAGACTGATCCTATCTTGCGATGAGACACGTGGCAGGCTGACAAAGCCTCAACCACCCAGATTCGCTACGACAAAATCTCAACAACCCCCACCAGCTGGCAGCCCGAGATCGAGTCTTTGTGTGCTGTGATAGACACGTGGCTACGTGGCCCCTTATGCGGCCCAAAAATCTGCTACTGCAGAAAACACTATAAATAGCAGGGTACCATACCCAGAAAAATGGTTGACAATCCAAGGCTGATAACCTACGAAGAGCATTTTCTTCAAGAGCAAGGAGCGCGTCAGATAGTCCAAGGAGTAAGGCAAAGTTGCTACACTTTTCCGAGCCTCTATCGTCACCCTCCAGAATCAAAACTAAACAATTGTACTTAGATTGTTTCCTAGGGTTTCTTTCTAGGCTTTCTCTTGTACAAGCGAGTTTGCAATCAAGTTCAATTCAGTTGTAATTTATTGTGCTTGATATTTTATGGCAAACACTTATGACTATGCCTTGTGCGATCGCAACTTAGGTTCGCACGGCATCACGCCCGGGGGACGACTATCGATTCTACGAAATCGGGACGTGACAGGTGGCGGCCTCCCAGAGGGAGGAGGGGACGGTGAAGTGGGGGTAGGCGGAGGAGGAGTTCGAGGAGGCGGAGGCGGAGGAGGCGGCGGCGGATGAGGAGGAGGGGCCTCCGCTGCCTCCTCCTTCGACGACGGCGGGGGCGAGGGGCGAGGAGGAAGGGTTCCCGTGAGCAGAAGCCGACACGAATTCAGTACAAAATAGGACTGCAACTAAGTTGACAGTCCTACTTTATGTTAGGACTGCTAACTTAGTTGCAGTCCAAGGACTGCCAACTTAGTTGCAGTCCTACTTGCTGAAAGAATTTGGGCTAGTCCCAAGCAAAGAAAATGAATGACAAACTTGTAAATTTTTGAAAAAAAATTGGACTAGCCCTTAATGAAAAGTAATGTGCCCTTAGAATTAGCCAGCACTAAGGGGTTGTTTGGTTCGCACAAAGTATGCGGGAAGTGGAGGGATTTGCGGGAAGTGGCTGGGTTTTGTGGGACTCGCGGCGTTTGGTTCGCAGCAACTGGAGGCAGCAAGTGGGAAATCTCACTTGCTGCACAGTTGTTGTCCCCTCGTTTTGGGTGATTTTTACTTCCCTCACAAAAGTGAGGGAGGTGAGATGAAAGTGGTGGTGGAGCGGGGTTTGAGTGGGGTGGTGGCGGTGGTGGGAGGGTGGCGGTGCTGGTGGCCTGGAGGTGGTGGCGTTGGGCGGTAGCGTGGGGCGGTGCTGGTGGTGCTGAGGGTGGCGGTGCTGGTGGCCTGGAGGCGGTGGCGTGGGGGCGGTGGCGGTGGCGTGGGGCGGGGGCGGTGGCCTGGAAGAGGAGGGGGAGGAGGAGGTCGTGTGGAGGAGGGGCCGGAGGTCGTTGCGGCGGCGGTGGCGTGGGGCGGGGGCGGTGGACTAGAGGAGGAGGGAGAGGAGGAGGTCGTGGCGGCGGTGGCGGTGGCGGTGGACTGGAACTCTACCCTTGATAGGAGGGAGAGGAGGAGGGAGAGAATGAGGAAGAAGAGTAAAGTGAGAGAGAGAGAGAGAGAGAGAGAGAGAGAGAGAGATTTTTATAAATAAAACAAAATTTGGGTAACTATACCTAGGTTTACCATATCTCCAAAAAAACTTGCACTTTCCACTTACAACAACCATCCAAACACCAAACCCATTTTTCTTCCACTTGCAGCAGACAAAAAGTACTCTATCCAAACACATTTTGGAAAATGTCACTTGCTACAAGTGACCTGAAACTCAACTTGCTACAAGTACCACTTTTACACTTTCAAAGAGTTACATCTATCCAAACAGTCCCTAAGAGCATCTCCAACCCTATTGTCTTGTTTTGTGTTGTGAATCCTATGTGGCATGAGGAACAAGACAATGTCTTGTATATGTGGCAAGGTTATATTCACAAATGACAATGGGTTTAAAAAGTCATCTCCAATGCAAAAGTATTGAGAAGACAATACAAATAATTTTTTACAACTTCCAAGACAACTTTTACTCTTCTACTTCTTTTTTATAAATATTTTTATTCACAAATGATGATGTGGACATAAAGACATTGTGAAGTGCATTGTCTAGATCTAGACAACCAACTTCATATTGTCTTTGCCATGTCATTGCCATGCCAACTCCACACTTTATTTCACATTTGTATTGGAGAAGTACTTTTGAAAAAAATGGTTGTCATTCCTATGTGACAACCATTTTTTTCAAACTCACAGTAGGGTTGGAGATGCTCTAATTGTGTGTTGTGGCAGCCTACCAGTACAGATTTTTATGTAAGCCATGTGTCAGTGTGGTCGGTCACTGTACTGCGAAGTGGAGAACATGAAACCAACATCTCTCGCCCCCACCCGTGAATCGTCACGTAAAAAAACAAATATTCGAACCGCACAAATGACGACAACCGCTACAGAAAAATGGAGCCTTTAAGTAGTACTACTACTACTCACACTACTCACATCAACGCCGACAGCAATGGACTCCCTCTCCTTCTCTCCCACTTCCTCCTCCTTCTTCCTCCACCACCACCACCACCACAACCCTCACGTGAGCCGCCCTGCTTGTCACGTGCGGGTGGCCTCCTCTTCTCCTCCTTCCTCGGTAGCCGTCCCATTGTCGTCTTCACCAGTAGTACCGAAGGAGAAGGAGAAGGAGAAGGAGAGGATGGTCGTCTCTTCGGAGTCCCTCCAGTACGAGAGCGGCTTTCTTGGCGGCGTTTCCGAGAGGACCTGCGTCGGGGCCGAAGGGGCGGCGGAGGCGATGGGGTACCTGACCGACATCCTCTCGTCGAGGGTCTACGACGTCGCGTTCGAGTCGCCGCTGCAGCTGGCGGCCAAGCTCAGCCTCCGCCTCGACGTCAATGTCTGGCTCAAGAGGGAGGACCTGCAACCTGTAACCCTTCTCATTCCCTCTCTCCCCCCCCCCCCCTGGAACTCCCACCAGCACAATTATCGCTATAAATTTCATATTTATCCATACATATTTTAAGTAAAAAGGTGCATTTTCAATGTGCGGATAGAAGTACCACTATAAAATACACATTTATCGCGGCATATGTTAACAAAACCCTAACCAAAATGATTCCCTAGGGAAGAAAAATAAGAGGGGAAGTGGTTCGCCTGTCCAACCAAGGATTCACTTTCCCACTATATGTAATTCAATTTTCCTTCTAATTTTCATGTCCTCTCCAACACTGGAAAGCAAAATGGATGGAAATTACAATATTCCAAGGAAAGGGTAAGAACAAGGAATTGATTTCCTTTCCTTTCCTTTCCCCGAACCAAACGAGGCCCAAGTTTTTCAACATTTTTGGGTAATGCATGTGATGATAACGATTTGTTATGCACATCTTGCTTGTAACAATGCATCAAGGAGGCCGTTCACTTTTCAAATTAACCAGATATTCCGTAGTTGCATTTAAATCAAGAACCATGGACACGTCTGTTGTTGCCGAGATTCAGAGACAATGACGCGAAACTATGAGATATTGAAAATCACAGTTTGCTCTTCTATGCCGGGTTTAGATGACTATCTTTCCTAGTGAGCAAGCTAAAGCTCCAACAACATCAACTCTCTAACCATGCAAACCCTGCCTAGCTACCGTGCTCCTCCTGTGATCATCCTTCTAGTAATGTAGATATAGGCTAAAAAGGGAAGGACGAATTCTCTTGTCGATGTGTTATGATCCGACCCTTTAGTTAACGTAAAACTGACAAACTCGTGCGTGATTAGAGATAAGAGGTGCTACTGTAAGGCCTCGTTAGGTTTGCGGAAAGGAAAGGAAATCAATTCTTTGTTGTTTCAATGGGCACAAGAAATTGCAATTCCATCAATTTTTCTTTCCGGTGTTTGGAAAGGCCAGAAATATAGTCAGAATACACCTTTGAGCACGAATAGTTTAGTCCTAAAATTTTGTAATAAATGCATGAAATTGGGAGGGAGAGTGAATCATTGGGGGTGGGTGGGGAGCTGATTTTTGTCCCCAAATCCTGTGTACCAAACTTGTCCCATCTCCTACAAAAATGTGGGTCCTACTGATTATTTTAAAAAATAACACCCACAATCAGAAGGATCCACATTTTATAGGAGAGGGACATTGTTGATACACAGGATTTGGGAACAACAGATCTGCTTCCGGTGAGGAGAACCATTTCTCTCTATTTTCCTTTCCTTTGGGAGCCGTTTTCCTTTTGTGCTCCTTTTCTTTAGCATCCAAACACAGGAAATGAATGACTTTTCTCTCCCAATGTCCTGATTACGCGAACCATATGTGGCCAGTGTTGTAAAAATCCCTCTAGGCGGCCGACTAGTCCCCGACTAGTCGCTAGTCGGCCGCCGCCGACTCGACTAGGGGCTAGTCCCCGACTAGTCACTTGTCGGCCACCGTCGACTCGATTAGGGGCTGGTCCATCCAAAAATTAGCTAAATTGGTACTAGTCTGGACTACCGTCGACTTCGTCAAGGCAGCCGTCGTCGACTCTTTACTTTGTTGCTGCATTTTTCTATTTTTGAAAAAAGTGACTAGCCTACTCTTTTTTTATTTTTACTTTTGCTTTGTTATCTCTTTGCTACTGTTGTTGTGGCTCTTTTTTTAATTTTTGCTTGTTACTTTTTTTTTGCTTTTGCTTGCTACTGCGGCTGTAACTCTCCGTGCAAAATAGAAAGTTGTTAACATATTATTTAAATATTTATCGAAATAGAAATTTATGCAAAATAATGAATAAGAAAATGCACTGTAGTCTGCGATAATTAAAAGTTCAACAATTAACATATTATTTTTTAAAATATTTTTATAACATATTATATATATATATATATATATATATATATATATATATATATATATATATATTCATTAAAAATTCTAAACCGACTAATCCGACTAGTCCCCGAGTAGTCCCCGAGTAGTCCGATTAATCCGTAGTCCCCACGAACCGACTAGCGGCCGACTAGCGATTTTTACAACCTTGTATGTGGCATAAAGTCTCTAAAGATGCGGATGTGAATTAAGGACATATAACCCATGAGTTATTATTATTATTATTTATTTATTTTGAGGCAAAGGTTGGGATCAAGGAGATCCTGGCGAAATTTCACTAAATATAAAACATTAAGATACAACATTAGAAACAAGTAGCAAAATAATATTATGATGAAGATAGTGCGATGTAAGATTTGATACAAAGAACTTTCATGATTACGAGAACTTTGAAGATGTTTCAAACTGCAGATGATTAATCCAGTAGCTTCACGAAAAGCTCCTTTTAAACCTTAGCTCTTGTTTCATCTTGAAAACTCCTTTTACCAAAGATTGAAGAGAGAATCAAATTTGTTTTTCAAAAGCTGCATCACTTCGACTTTTATTACAAAAACCTCTTTGATTTATCTCTTCCCAAATGCACCAAAAAAGAGTCATAACAGAAGTGAGACCGCAATCCTCTTTTAAGAACGTCAAGAGTCAACCTTTTCCTTTTTGCAATAAGCCAAGTCCAAAATTTCACTTTCATAGGCAAATGAGCATTCCATATGATCTTTGCAGGCGCCTCCAAGGCAATCCAGTTGAGTTCAGGTAAACATACATCAAGTTCACACTATATCACCCATTTGAGGATCACTTCCATCTCCTAGAGTCAGAAGAGGAGGATAAGGAAGCTTGAAAAAAAATTTCTGAAATTCTTGAGAAAACTCCTCAGTAACAGTTTGTCTAGATGTTGGACTCTAAACCCAATTATAGATAACCCATCTCTCTTGCCTCGACACAAGACAATCCTGATCATATTCCACCAAAACTAAGATAGAAAAAAGTGGCTGCAAAGGCATGGCCTAGCCAAACATCTTCCAAAAACTTAATAGAAGATCCATGCCACATTTGAGAGAGATACCATCTTTGAAGTTGATGTCACACTTAACCACACCTTTCCAAAAGATTGAGAAATTATAAAATATTAGTTGGATAGAGATCCCAGAAAGGCTTTCTTTGGTAGTAATTGAAAATAACCTGTTTCGCCAATGGATTGTTAGGAGGAGAAGTTTCCATCTCCATTTGCCTAATAACGTTGTATTGTAGTGTTTCAAATTAATTATCCCTAGTCCCCCTTCTGGTTTACTTCTGCATACTGACCTCCAGTTAACAAGACGACATATAGGAGTAACAAAATCAGATTCTTTCCATAGGAACGCTCTTCTAATAGAGTCCATTTTTTTTAATCACCCAAGACGGAGCAGGAAACATTTAAAACATAAAGAGTGAGGCAAATAAAACAGAGTTGACAAGTACACATCTTCCCCCTCTTGAAAGAAGTTTTCCTTTCCAACCATATAATTTTCTCTCAATTTTTCCGATAATGGAAAACCAATCATTCTTCTTTAGAGATCCAATTCTTAGGGGAAGACCAAGATATTGGATAGGAAAGGAGTCCTTGCAAAGATTCGTGAAGACCATTGTCACCCCCGATCATCAGTAGAGAAGTTTTGGAAAAGTTAACTCTCGATCCTGAAGCTAACTCAAACATGTAGAAAACAAATTTGGGAACTCATTTGCTCCTTATTTGGTTTGCAGAAATTAATGTTCATCAGCATAGTGACTATTAAGAATCTCCTCATTTATCCCAAGTCCAGAAATGAGATTGTGCTGCCTAGCCCTTGTTAAAATTCTTGATAAGACATCAATAACAAGGACTAATAGTGGGGGGATAAAGTGGGTCTCCCTGCCTTAACCCTCTTTTGCATGACAACAATTTACCTTTTTCACCTTTAAGCACAACAGAGAAACACCTGTTTTGCATAGCAGAGCTGACTCAATATTTCCATTTTACTCCAAAACCTCTGGCCATAAGACTTCCTGGTTGAAATCCCAATGAACGGTATCAAAAGCTTTCTCAAGATCCACTTTAATAACAGCCCTCAGAATCATCCTTCTCTGAGAGTCAAAAATAACTTCTTGAACAAGAGCAACACAATCTAGAATAGATTTGCCCTTGATAAAAACAGATTGAAACTGGTCAACAAGGAGGTTCATCTTCCTGCAAAGCCTATTTGCCAATACTTTGGTAAATTTTTTGTAAACTGACTTAGCTAATGGGTCTGAAGTGATTTACATCATTGGCTCCTCCTTTCTTTGAAATCAAGACAATTAGGACACCATTGAAATGAAAAATCTCACGAGTATTATGTCATCATGAGAGTTTGAAGTGGTCTTGATAGTTGGTACTTGGTACAATCTTTGGGTCCTAACTACTAGATGATACAGAGAACCTATGAGTATTGTGTTATCACGAAGGCTAAAGGAAAAGGGGTAAAAGCATGGGAGAGCTGGGTTCTATCACCAATGACTTGTGATCACCGGCAAAGTGCCCCTGGCGCCACTTGTTTAGAAGAACTACAGCTAGATAAGCTTATACAAATTTGATTGATTCATATATTCGAGAGTATAAGTACTCTTACCCTATGTTACCCGGACTCTCCACTTTAAGGAGAAGTACCCGTGTCGACCCTTTAGGACATGGGTATGGGTATGGAATCCGTATCCGATCCTCCATGGTGACAATCGGATCCTTCATGGTGACAATCGAAAGACTGGTAGTGAAGTAGATAGTTTATTTTAATGTGGTAATGATGTAGATACTTTATTTTAATGTGGTAATGGTGTAGATAGTTTATTTTAATATGGTAGACCGGTAGTTAAGTAGTAGGGGAGCTGAAGGGACAGTCCCTTAGGGACTTATTCAACTAGTTGAGTAAAGTTTACTAGTAATTTATAATTACATGTTGTCTTTTTACGAAACCTTAGTCATATCCCCGTACCCATACCCAAAATTTGGATCATTTTTAGCCGAGTCCGTGTGTCCTTCAATTATGAGTTTGAAGGACCCGACTCTTGGATATGTACCCGTACCCGACACCCGTACCCGAGTCCAGGTAACATAGCTCTTACCTGCACGTCGTCTTCTCATCATCCCACGATCCTTTGAACTACCTTCAGAACTACCCTCGAGGACTGCTATGTGTCCCTCTCCTGGTTGTGGGTTGGGGATAATGGGTTTTTTCTTGTGTTGTCAAGTTTGGATCGGATATCAATACTCGCTACTGAACTGATTGGGCTGACCTTTTATGTGTCAGCAATGGTTCTGTCCATATTTTCTAAAAACGGGATAAGCAACACCCTAACCCTAATCCCCCCCCCCCCCCGATTGTCGATCTGTGGACTCATCTTTCTTATGTCATATTCTCATAGCTAGCCTTGACAAGTAGCGACTCCTACCTCGACTTTGTTATCGTCCATCCTTGATCGACAAACACTTTCTTTCAGATTCAACGACTCCTCTTCTAGCAGTCCTCTTGTTATACTCCACTGGTTGTACTTCACCAGTCCGCACATTGTTTCTATTAATGTTGTACGTCCTGATGTACTTACTCAGCTCTGGATACTCGGATCGAGGCCTACCCATCATATGGTGTATGATTTCTCTCATTTCATTTCTACTTCACTAGTCCACTCTACCTTGATGCAGGCTATTGATGGTACATCCTTATCTATGTCCCGTCGAGGTCGTTTTTTCGACTTACCTTGTGTTTATATTTCCTATGACTACTATGTCCCTAAACTATTGATGAACCTCAACTTTGACTCTCACTTCTCCTCTCTGCTTCGGTTCATGTTCAGTTTTGGGCTGAGGTTATTCTCATGAGTGTGTGCGGTATTATGCTAGTCTATGACCATTCTTAATCGTTTTTCTCATCCCAGATCCTAAAATAGACGGTGAACTGAAAAGGTTATAAACCATCGTAGTTGATGGGTCAAACTGTGTTGGGATAAAGTAATAAGAAAATGAATATGATTAGATAATTTGATCTCTCCTTTCCAAATAATAGCAGAAAAAGTTCCACAAAAATCTTAACTTTGTCCCCTCCAGATTGTAGAGAATATGAAGATAATGTGGAAGAATTTGGTCATCTGATCATATAAGTAGAGCTCCTGAATCGATGATAAAGTTATTTGGGGATTTGGAACTAGTTTGTTATTGATGTTGAGTCAATTTCCTTGAATTGTATCGTTTATATGCAATAGGGTCACTATCTTGTGCAGGTACACTAAAATATACAAGTATTTCCATCTTTTTTTTTATTTTACAAGACTACAACAGAAGCAACAAAGCTTTAACTGTCGTGTTCTGGCTAATTTTCTTTTGGCTGCAAGTCAACTTTTTGGTTCAAATTTTGAATCATCATTAACTGGAGTTAGAATGACTTAAGAAAAAGGAAATTTTCTTATCTCATCTTCTGCCGCTTCCAAGGTGACCTTGGCGCTGTTGCTTGGTTGTGATGTTAGCATCTCATATAACATGCAGGTATTTTCATTCAAGTTGCGAGGAGCTTACAATATGATGGCAAAGCTTTCACAGGAGCAGTTGAAGAGGGGTGTTATCTGCTCATCAGCTGGAAACCATGCCCAAGGAGTTGCTTTGGCTGCTCAGAAACTAGGGTGTAATGCTGTCATTGCAATGCCTACTACGACTCCAGAAATCAAGGTTTCCTAACAAAGAAACAAACATCGTAGACTTTTTTGAAATGTCATAAATTAGATTAGTATTACTTGGAAACTTGCATAACGTTATCTTTTTTTGACTTTTATTACATCCTATATTGTTTTTTCAGTGGAAATCAGTTGAAAGGTTAGGGGCCAGAGTTGTGCTTGTTGGGGATTCTTATGATGAAGCACAGTCATACGCCAAGAAACGAGCAGAGCAGGATGGATTTACCTTCATACCACCATTTGATCATCCAGACGTTATAACCGGGCAGGGAACGGTTGGAATGGAGGTTATTCGGCAATTGAAAGGTCCACTCCACGCGATTTTTGTACCTGTTGGTGGTGGTGGATTGATTGCAGGCATTGCTGCTTATGTGAAACGGGTCCGTCCAGAGGTTTGTGCTTTTCTCTATTGCCTTATAACTCTTCTTTTATATGTTTGTTTCATGTGCGTGACCAAATAGCTAATGTAATAGGCTTGCGGCGACTGCTAGATGTATGCACCTTGTACTCTTAAATAACTTGTTTTCTAAGTTATGGTGATTTACCATGTTATTGGCTTTCAACATGTGGCCGTCTCTTTCCTGTAGCAGCTACCTTGGCAAGGAATTTGACACCAGCATAGAGGGTTGATAGCTGGTCATAAAACTTCTTCAGCTCTTTTATAGAGCTGCCATGCTCCATATCCGACCCATTCTGATGGGAGAAGGCTTGGATAATGATAGTTAGTTCTCTATCAGAATGAGGTTGGACAGGACGATGTAGTTGCCTTTCTTTTATGTTTTCCTTTCCTAAATTATGATGCTAGATATTCCTCCCTTAATAGGCCTTATCTAAGGTCTAACCCTAATAATCATAAGCAATGCTGAGAATTTTGGACTTTGTTATCTATTATATCCCCTTCCGAATCTTTTCAGAGTTTAACACTCAATCATATGAAAAAGTAAGAGGACTTGGCTACATTATTTCTCTAGAAACCCATTCAAGATTCAATTAACTTTGATTACTTGATTATTGCTGTTAACAAATCTTCTAAGATGGATTTATGTTTTCCTTCCCTAAATTATGATGCTAGATATTCCTCCCTTAATATGCCTATCTGAGGTCTAACCCTAATAATCATAAGCGATGCTGAGAATTTTGGACTTTTTTTTAATCTATTATATCCCCTTCCGAATCTTTTCAGAGTTAACAATCATATGCAAAAGTAAGAGTTGGCTGCATTATTTCTTTAGAAACCCATTCAAGATTCAATAAACCTTGGTTACTTGATTATTGCTGTTAACAAATCTTCTAAGATGGATTTATTGAGTCAGTCTACCTTACTCTCCAGGTTAAGATCATTGGAGTGGAACCCTCTGATGCTAACGCCATGGCATTATCTCTATATCATGGGGAAAGGATCATGCTTGAACAAGTAGGAGGTTTTGCAGATGGTGTGGCTGTAAAAGAAGTTGGGAGAGAAACTTTTCGCATATGCAGGGAACTTGTAGACGGGGTCGTTCTCGTCAGTCGTGATGCTATTTGTGCATCTATAAAGGTGACCATTATTGCGCACATGTGCACAAACACATTGCTTAGTACTTGCTATTCTTGTCAGCACTACAACGCTACATGTAACTTGACTTGGAATCGTTCTCCATAGGGGACGTCTTTTGTGAATAAGTGTGTGGACGATGAACTAATTTAGTGCTTATAGTGTTCATGCATGTTTTAGTCTAGAATTAACTTTGAGATTTATAGTCTATCACATTATAGGTCCATCTTTGAAATGATGCATTAGCATTGTCTTACAGTTTATTGTTGTCTTGTTTAATTCTAAAAGATGCAAAATATTACTATGTGCGAAGTTCCTTCAAGAAGTTCTGTAATGATTCAGCCAAGTTCTTTCAGTTAAATCTAACATTTGCATTTAAAAAGCAGGATATGTTTGAGGAGAAGAGGAGCATCCTAGAACCAGCTGGGGCGCTGTCTCTAGCAGGGGCAGAGGCATATTGTAAATACTATGGTTTGAAAGGGGAAACTGTTGTTGCAATAACTAGTGGGGCTAACATGAACTTTGACAGGCTGAGATTAGTAACTGAGCTTGCTGATGTTGGTCGGAAACGAGAAGCTGTTCTTGCAACTTTTCTACCAGAAGAGAATGGAAGTTTTAGGCGTTTCTGCGAACTAGTATGTCATAAGTTTGTATCATATGTGTCTGTTCACATTTCTTGCTACTAATTTTAATGATTTGTGAAAATGTTACAGATAGGGTCGATTAATATCACGGAACTCAAATACAGATATACTTCTCGTAAGGAGGAAGCCCTTGTTCTCTACAGGCAAGTAACTAACTATAAAATTTTGGCAAATAACTGCTTGATGTTGATATAGTCTGTTTACTAAATTTATTTCCACAAATTTCTCAACCCCGTGCCCCTATTCCACTGCATACATTTATTTAACTAGTGTATGAAAGTAACTAGCTATTCCTCAAAAAGGATGATTGTTGTTTGTCGGCTCCTATTGCAGTGTTGGAGTTCATAAGGACACCTCTCTCAAAGAGATGATGAACCTTATGGAATTTTCGGGGCTCCGGACTGTGAATCTTACCAACAATGATTTGGTGAAAGATCATCTAAGACATCTGGTATGTTTTTTGTATTGTTATTGTCCCAAATATGTGAATTTGTTTATATATCTTTGTTTGTGCAAGTGCACATATGCATGTGTATGTATTGAGTATTGACCTCAAATCATAGTTCGCAGTATCGGCTGATACCGATCTGATACGGCCGATACCGATACGGTTTGGCATGTCCCGATCCAATACCGACCGATATCCGATACTGACCGATACCTACATTGGGGGTCTCTTTTCGGTCAATTTGGCAAAGAAAATTGAACAAAAAGACCAATTAGCCAGGGTGTAAAAGCATAAAAAGGTTATAAAAGCATGTAAAAGAAAAAAACTTATATATCGTATGTAAAGCAATTGGTAATGGTTGTTGGAGTCCAGTCTGGATTTGGTAATAGCATATTTATGGAGTCCAAATCTGATTAAATATTTGATTTAATTTGATTTGGATGTCCATAATTAGTGCTGGACTATTTTAGATATAATAGGATTCTTATTTGAGGGTTTCCTATTTAAGAGATCCTATTGTAATCTAAAATAGGATGTTGATGGGCTATTTTAGGTGTAGTATGATTCTTATTTGAGGGCTTCCTATTTAAGAAATCCTATTATAACCTAAAATAAGTTATTCTCATCATATATATATGGGGTGAGGGTGGAGGCACAAAGCACAGCACAAAAAGTGGAGATTCGAGGTGCTCGTCCACAGGAAATCTAAGAGAAAGTTCTGCACTTTGCTCTTAGGACTTCGCCATCCAAGACAGAAGGAAGAAGAGATCTAATCGAGGGGTCGTCAACTTCGGTTAGGGAAATTGCTACGGGTTGGTGAGCGATTTCAATTGTAATCTTTCTTTTCTTCTTGAGTGTGGTGAGGGGGTTGAACCTA
Organism: Iris pallida; assembly: GCA_029216955.1. Lineage (NCBI taxonomy): Eukaryota > Viridiplantae > Streptophyta > Magnoliopsida > Asparagales > Iridaceae > Iris > Iris pallida. The sequence continues at coordinate 7,925,914 of JANAVB010008800.1, read as the reverse complement.
TTAGGACAAAGGGTTCAACATTAGTTTTTGTCAATCTTGTAATTTCATCTGAGTTATAGAGATTGGGATTTGTCCAGGTGACGTAGTCACCGCAATATACTTGTCTTTATCTGTGCTTGGTGTCCGTTAGATGGGGGTTGGTTATTTCAGGTGGGTTGGCCTAAGTTTTCGCTGTGGCAACGTCTCAAACACGGTATCGGAACGCAAGAGGGCGTATTCGATTCCCAACATCTGGTATCAGAGCTTTGGAGGTTCTGACAACCATGTCTACGGAGCAGATGAACACTCGTATGATCACCCTCACAGGAGGAAACTGGGCAATTTGGAAACCAAGAATGGAGAATCTACTCTGGTGCAAGGACTTGCATAGTCCGTTGGAGGGCGACAACGCAAAGCCAATGGATAAAGCTGCTGAAGACTGGAAACGACTGGATCAGAAGGCCGTTGGATTCATCCGCCAATGGTTGGATGATTATGTGTTTCACCACGTGTCCATGGAGAGTTCAGCAAAAGCATTATGGGAGAAGCTACATTCGCTGTACGAAAGAAAGACGGCTGGCAACAAGGCATTTTTTATTCGCCAACTCGTCAACTCGAAATACACGGAGGGTGCCTCAGTGGCACAACATCTGAACGAGGTTCAGGGTATCATCAATCAGCTGTCTGCGATGAAGATGGTGATTGATGATGAGCTTCAGGCCCTACTGCTCTTGAGTTCTTTGCCGGAAAGCTGGGAGACGTTGGTGGTGTCGGTGAGCAACTCCGCGCCTGATGGAGTTGTCACGATGGAGGCAATCAAAAGTAGCTTGTTGAATGAGGAGGTCCGGCACAAGCAAGTGGAATCGTCGCAGGAGTCCGCTCTGTGGCTTCCCACGGGAAGGGAAGAACCAATTCACAGACGAGAACATGGGGGAGTTCTCGGAATCTTGCGATTGTGGACCGCAAGGAGGGCTGCTATCACTATGGCGAAAGGGGTCATATCAAGAGAAACTTCATGAAGCTCAAAGCTGAGAAGGCAAAAGGCAATGACGATCAAGAGGATCTCACAGCAATGGGAGTTATCATCATCGCAGCAACCGACGCAGAGGAACCTTGTGGCATGTATTATGACGGCGACTGGGTCATGGACACGGAGGCGTCGTATCACGCCACTCCACATAGGAGGATCTTCACGTCGTACCGCGACGGCAGGTTTGGACGTGTGAAGATGGGCGACAAGGGGACAACTGCAGTTGTAAGCATCGGTAATGTACACTTGACAACGGAGCTCGGTGAGAAGCTCGTTCTCAAGTGTGTGCGACATGTACTGAGTTTGCGCTACAACTTGGTTTCGGTAGGGAGGCTGGCAGATGATGGCTGTCGCAGTCTGTTTAGGGACAGATTGGATGCTTGCGAAGGGTTCTCAACAGCTGGCTCGGGGAGATTTGTGTTGTGGCATGTACAGGCTCAAGCCGCTGAGCTGTATAGGTAGGCCACAGACACCAGATGGAGGCTCGAGGGGTGCTCGACAGGAGGTGGATCGTCGAGAACTTGCTGAGGAGGGGCTTCTAGGTGCTTTGAGGGATACGGAGGATTCGGTTCGTCGAGACAAAGCGACGGATGGTGGTGAGTCAAAGATTGAGGGTCAGTCCGTCGGTCCCATGACAGCTGGTTGGTCTCCAGGTTGGGGTTGCTCTACGGATCCGATTTTGGCGACGGGTGGTTTGCCAAAGCTTCACGGAGCGACATTGGTTTCAGCAGTTCGAAGCCAGGAAGGAGATCAAGGTTTGCAGCAAACTCAATCTGAGGCGGGAGCATTATCATTCACACAGTTCAGGGGGAGCTGTGGGTCATCGACGACATGCATAGTGCATGATATTCTGCTCGAGGACGCACGTGTATGGGGGAGCTTCAAGTTCAGACACGATGGTGGGCAGGTTCAGGAGTTCGAATCTCAGGAGGACCGCACCGTCTACTTGGTTGGGCCAGCCAAGAATGAAGAAGCTCGTCGGAACGTTAACACTTTCCGGTGGAAGACAGAAGTCGGGGACAGGCAGCCGAGACATGCGGTGAGGCTGATCATCAGAGACTTCGGTCTTGATCGTGTTATTGATATCGGCAGGATCCCAGTGGTGCAAGAGGTGCTACACATGGTAGCTAGCGTCGATGTGACGGTCGAGGAGCTGGAGACGAAGGAAGATGGAAAGCAGCTTGGGGGATCGAAGATCAGTGGCATGGGGGAGCAGGAACTCTGTCGCATGACGACAGGCATGGAGTCCAGTTGAGGAGCCATGGGGTCAACACCCTCTCATCAGACTGGAGGGGGAGATTGTTGGAGTCCAGTCTGGATTTGGTAATAGCATATTTATGGAGTCCAAATCTGATTAAATATTTGATTTAATTTGATTTGGATGTCCATAATTAGTGCTGGGCTATTTTAGATATAATAGGATTCTTATTTGAGGGTTTCCTATTTAAGAGATCCTATTATAATCTAAAATAAGATGTTGATGGACTATTTTAGGTGTAGTAGGATTCTTATTTGAGGGCTTCCTATTTAAGAAATCCTATTATAACCTAAAATAGGTTATTCTCATCATATATATATGGGGTGAGGGTGGAGGCACAAAGCACAACACAAAAAGTGGAGATTCGAGGTGCTCGTCCACAGAAAATCTAAAAGAAAGTTTCGCACTTTGCTCTTAGGACTTCGTCATCCAAGACAGAAGGAAGAAGAGATCTAATCGAGGGGTCGTCAACTTCGGTTAGGGAGATTGCTACGGGTTGGTGAGTGATTTCAATTGTAATCTTTCTTTTCTTCTTGAGTATGGTGAGGGGGTTGAACCTATTAGGGCAAAGGGTTCAACATTAGTTTTTATCAATCTTGTAATTTCATCTGAGTTATAGAGATTGTGATTTGTCCAGGTGACGTAGTCACCGCCATATACTTGTCTTTATCTGTGCTTGGTGTCCGTTAGACGGGGGTTGGTTATTTCAGGTGGGTTTGCCTAAGTTTCCGCTGCGGCAACGTCTCAGACACGGTATCGGAGCGCAAGAGGGCGTATCCGATTCCCAACAATGGTGACTACTACTTCATTTAATTTCAAAACTACTAAGAAACAACACTGAAAATATTAAAATTACGCCTAAATGTATAAAATATATTTTCTAAAATGTTAATAATTTATTAATAAATATTTGTTTTCCGATACCAAAAAAATCCGATACTCCGATCCGAAACCTCCGATATTGTCAATACCGCCGATCCCAATACTCATAGGAATGGTCCTATATCGATTCTGATACTGTTACTTTGAACCTTGCCTCAAATCATATCAGTGCAATTTACGTGTCTTGAACTTTGAAAGGAATAGTGTCTGTCGTGGGACACTATCAAATTATCTATAAACTAAACAACAGATGATTTGGAGTTCTTTTACCTATCCTTATGTTTAGCCAAATAATAGACGGCTATATTAGCCAGTTCTGTATTATTGGCGTTGTAGAATGTTCCAATCAACTAAATTTTGGTGTGTGGAAGTTTCAACATTTACATCATGATAAAATATTTATATCATTAATATGCATTCGCCAAACTGAGAATCTGCCATTTGGAAACTGTTACTGCTTAATATAAATCATGATGAATGATGTGGACCTTCCTTTATGTTGTCATATTCAGACCAACTCAAACAACATCAGTTAAGCCCAGGGAAGAATGCCCTTCTGAAATTATATTTGTGTTGGTAGTGATTTACAGTTACCAATATGCTGCTGTAGGTGTGCATAATTTACGTAAGCGTGTGCAGTAGTTGGAAAACTTTACACAATAATTAACATATTATTCTATTCTAGATAGGTGGTTGGGTGAATTTCATGGGTCAATTTATATTCATTCTCTTGGACTTCTAGTTCCCACTCTCGTGAAAAGATTGTTATACTAGGTGTACAGGCTACTGGCAACATATCTGATTGCTAATTTCTTATTAGTCTCCCATTGTTAAAATTAATATTAGCTATTTTGACTGGTACAAATACAATATGGCACAATATGGACATAGCAACGTAGACGCAGCACATATTTTGGCACGTGCTGCTGTATTCTGGTGTGTCTGTGTCGTGTCAATGCATGTGCGCACCATACGACACGAGACAGGCAAGGCACCAATTTTTGAGTCTCTGTGCTTCCTACAGTATTTATTAATAATGCATATTATATTAAAAAAAAGAAGATATACTTGCTGTGTGGAAGTGTTATTTTTTTAATTTCAATCTGTCATATATTCAGATGGGTGGCCGTTCTAGTGTCATGAACGAACGAATTTGCCGATTTGTTTTCCCAGAGAGGCCGGGTGCTCTTATGAAGTTCTTGGATGTCTTTAGTCACTTATGGAACATCAGTCTCTTCCACTATCGATCACAGGTCTGCTTCCTTAACAAAAATCAGCATTATGTTAACTTTATGTGATCATCTGGAACAAGCTACATGCACCTTTTTTTTGGTTTGCATCCTGTTGGAAACAAGGGACTGGAATTCCAGTTCCATGTAACCAGAATTTCAGTCGAGACAGAATTTTGAACAAACACCACCAATTTCGGCATGTTCTATGATCACTATCTGTAGATCGAGTCAATACTCATACCTTTCCATATCGATTTTCGAGTATATCTTTGTTATTAGTGACTTATTAGACTCTTTCAATATTGACTATATCATTCTATTCTAATTAACCTTCTTCTGGACAGGGTGAGACCGGCGCAAATGTTCTGGTTGGCATTCAAGTTCCCGACCATGAGATGGAAGAATTCCAGAATCTAGCTAGGAAACTCGGATACGAGTATGCATATGAGATCAACAACGAGGCATTTGGGCTGTTGATGCAATGAATTCTAATAATTATCAATTGCCCTAATTTTTCTTAGCTTCTAGAGCTTATAAGGTTGAAGAATTCTGAAGGTGGTAGCTGATGCCTATGGATAGGATCAATTCTTCAGGACCAGGAGGGATGCATTTTTCTGAGATTGATATTTTTCTTTTACTCCAACAAGATCCCTACATGTTAATAGAACAGGAATAAAGTTTATGTAATCTAACTATTTGAATGCTGCATCCATTTGCAGTACCTTGTTGGGCCCTTGGTCTGTTTCAAGAAGAATGGAGAAGGAAAAATAAGGATGGTTGGCAGAGGGGTCTCTGAAATATGCATTTACAGAATATTCTATATAGAAATAAACAAATTCTGGTTCCTACTTGGGCAAGTTATAAGTAAGAATAAACTTGGCATTGTCTAGGTATGCCTCGTTTGGTTCAAGGAAAGGAAATCGATTTTGTACTCTTTTCTTTAATTTGAAAATTGTAATTCCAATCAAATTTTTTCCCGGTGTTTGGAAAAGTAAAAAAATTGAAAGGAAAACTGAATCCTTAGAGGAAGAAAATGAATCCTTGGAAATTCAGGAAAGAAAAAGACATTTCGAACCAAAAGGAACTTGTTTCCATATTTTCCATATAGTAATGATTATCTATATATTTCCTTTGTCCTCATGCCAAACCACTAACCCTCCAAAATCGGTGTCAACTTCACCTCCTCCTTCCTTACTCGCCCTCCACTCATTCATCCAAAAACCAAACAAATTCAAACCCAACAACTCCAATTCCCTCCCTCTCTCGGTCCCCCACTTCCTCCTTTGACCATCCCCCCTCTTTCCTCCTGTTCAACATCAAACATAACAAAACCCAGTATATTATACTTAGATCCTACGGACAAAATTGTTATTCATCTAGTAGGATTAAAACTATGGGTCTGCTTGGATTGAGGGGGAAAAAAATTATAAGCAGAATTAAGTGGAGTTAAGCGAAAAAAGTTAGTGCAGAGAATACGAGTCAATAAAATACATATAAGATAATTTGTTTCAATGATGGTTTCTATTTCCAATATTTATCATTGATATAGGATAGAGAACTTCTACGAGGGTCATAGAATTTTTTTTCCTCTCTATGTCAATTATTATTGGACTACACCATTAAATTGATTCTTTTGTTTTGTGACAACCAAGGTAGGAATGGAGAATCATTGGAGAGTATTTTTTTTGTATGTGCAATTCTATATAGAAACTCTTACAACTAGGATAAATTTTTTCTTAAAGTACAGAGCCAAGTAGGATATAAGCTCAAATTTAGAAATCAAGGACATCTCCAATTGGGGGTTTCTGTCATCCCTATTTCTATGGTAGAAATCTAATTTAGAAAAAAAAAAAAAAAAAAAACTTCTCATAATAGTGGTTTCTATCTCAATTTCTATCATATGTGGAGGTGATGTAGGATGTAGAATTTCCATAAAATTTTTTACATGTAGAAACTCCATATAAATTCTGCATTTGTAGTACCAATTAATATTGGTCCCCACGTTATTAAATTGATCCTTTTATTTGTTACCATTTAGGACATAAATGGATAACCATTAGAGAGTGTATATTTTCTTTATGTGTTCAATTTTTATATAAAAAAAATCTACCAACTAGGAATAGTTAGAAATTTCATTAAAGTACGGATAGAAAGTCAATTTTAGAAATATCCATTGGAGATGGCCTAACCTTGCTTGGATTGAAATGAGATCATGTTACTTTAAATTGGATAGAGACTAAATGAGAGAGAATGTTGAAATGTAAACATATTTGAGAGGTTGAGGATCCAAATAACAAGATAATATATCTGTCCCAGAGTCTAGCCCAACTTTGAAAGAGTGAATTGATTTGCATTTTTAATTATACAACCAATATTTGCTAGTAGTCTAACCCATATGGTCCACTTAGTGAAATGGATAAACAGCTTACTATTTTAAAAAAATAAGTTCCTACTAAATCATGACGAGACTTACTACCTACGTTTGGACGAAACAACCAGCATTGGAATGCTTTCCATTCCAACAAAGAAAAGTAGTAAGCATCAATCAATAACCATTTCCAAATCAGCTAATAGCATCATTAGTAGATAGAGCTCAAAAATACATGAAATCCAAATTTATAATTAAAAATATATAAATAGGTTGGATTTATATAAGAATAATAAAAATAATTCTCGAGTCCTAAATGAGATAAATGGATGTAGAACCATGTATTATCTTTCTTTTTTTTTTTTTTTTAAAAATTAATATAAAATCTAGAACGTGCACGGGTCCAATGAAAATAAGTCCACTGGACTCGTGCACGTTATCTCGCCTCGGGCGAGCGTTCGTACGGGTGCAACCAGGTCCGTGAATGTGCCTTGACTCGGACACGGGATTAGAGACGTTACTCGTCTTGTGTGTACGATCGAGCGGGTGCGAACGGCACGTGGACACCCCTCATCTCGTGTACGATCGAGAGGATGTCAACGTTGACAGAGGTGCGAGGACAATGATGAAATGCCGCCGTCCCACCCACGATCCCATTACATCAGAGGCATGATGAATGTGACATACTCTGAATCTGCACGAAAAAAAAGATAATATAAAATATAAAATCAATTAAACCTTACTATTCTATAAATTATAAAATAACCTTCTCCGTGCTACATTCTACCTTCTACATTCAAGTAAAACTTTGATACAGAAGGAGGCTCATTTGTATGACAAGTGAGTCAATCCTTAAACTTTATGTACATACGTTTTACTAAGTGATAGTGAGATTTACTTGTCATACAAAAGATGTATTAAAATTTTGTTCCCTCCTGCATCAAATTTTTTTCCTCTAATCTAGAAAAAGAACGACTTTTTATATGGGCACAACCAAATATGATCATGGCTAGTCCGAATTGTGGCTAGCCCAATTTTTTTTGTTTTTCACAAGGTGTCACGACCCGCTCCCGAATAATCGGATACGAGTCGGACACGCCCAGCCTTCGTCGATGGACATGACGAAGTAAGCTGTACAATACTAAGGAAAACTCCAAGTCACAATGTAATGTAAACCAAAACACAGCTTTTATAACGTTCCCAGAAATCACCAATATCCATCAAGTGTTTTAAATACAAACTCAGCCGGAGACAAATCCGGTCAAATGAAATAATATACAATAATGAATCTCTAAGATACAATCTCCAGAAAAATAAATGAAATAAAAGCTGCAATATCCAAGCAATCACCAGCTCCATGTAATCTCCCACTCACCTGCAACGATCCTATCAGAAAAAGAGCAAAGTACAACCCTGACCAGACAATATACAATATAATCTGTGATCCAGAGTACAAGGTGAAAGCAGAATACCAGAATACTAGAACATGAAATGAAAGTGAAACTGCGGTACCAGAAATGAAATGTAAACTGCAGGCAATGGATGACAATCAATATGCTAGACAATGAACACGGCTATCAATGTACAAGGCAATGAATCACGACAATCAATATGCAATTGTGACAATTTTGAAATATTAAAACTAATGTGTGACCGGCTTAGGAGCAATCAATCAATCAATGAGTCAATCAATTCTACAAGGTACGGCTTCATCGTACGTGAAGTGTACGATTAGGCTATCCACAATACCTATGTTGGGTGTGGTCACACAAAAGCTAATATTTCTCCCAATCCCGCAATAACAATGACGCACAAGCAATGAACAATGGTACAAAACAATCGTGTGTAATTCGTGTCCGATATGAGAACATGCATGGCACATGAAGGTAAGACAGAAAACAAGGTACAAGTCAAGTCAGTGTACTTGCCTCGGTTTGGTTGCACGAGAATAATACTGCATGGTTGTAATGAATCACCTGTTATATGTTGTACAATTATTAGGGTTTTGAAATAACATTAGTTAACTAGATAACTAACTTAGATAAATCAACTATTCTTAGACAAGAACTAGCTAACCATATTTTAGAAAATATATAGGTTTTATAAATTTAGTCACAATAATACTTTTATAGGAAATTATTAATTTATCAATATTTAACTAATCATTAAACTAAAATTACTAATAATATTTAGAAAATATTATAGTTTTAATTTCCATAACACTAATGAAATATATATTATATGATATTTATATATGCTAATAAACAAGGTAGCAATTAATCATTTTTGGAAATATAATATATGATAATAAAAATGATAGCAAAATGAAACTTAACAATTTCTTGTAAAAATTATGCTAACAATATTTTAACCAAAATATCTATAAAAGAATTTTATAACAATATATATATATATATATATATATATATATATATATATATATATATATATATATATATATATATATATATATATATATTTGGCAAAACTTTAATATAATAATATTAACTAAAATTATTTAGAATAACCTTTTTAAAATAATTGCTATCTAAGTATAAACATGTTCAGCCCAACTCAACTCCTGGCCCAGCCAAACTAAACTGGCCCAGCCAATCTAAACTGGCCCAGCCAATTTTATATACTGCTAAATTAATAAATTAACTCAATATCTTAGAAATAAAACACAGCCCAAACAACCCAGCCCGACTCCTGGCCCACTCCAGCTATTCTGTTAACTAATAAATCTAACTAAATTTTCTTAATCAAACAGCCCATTCTTACGGCCCAGCCCTGTGGCCCAAGAACCCGGCCCGAACTACTAAGATATAATCCGTTTCTTAATCTCTCTCCTGCCCATTTCTTTCGATTCTCCAGAACCTTCAGAAAACTTCGGGAGAGCTCTCGTCTTCTCCGGCGAGACTCCGACTGCTCCGGCGAACCAGCCCACTCCATATCGAGTAAACCCTAACTCTAACGCTTCCTCGTCTTCCTCCTCCAGTCCACAGCAAGCCGAGCCTCTCCTTCATCTGGCCGACTCCTGCTTCTTCTCCGACGAGAAATCCTAGTTTCTAGGTTCTTTTCCCCCTTCACCAGTGCCACTTCTTCCCTGGCTAGGAAACCTAGTCTTCGACTTCCCATGGCCGAAACCCTAGGTCGAAACCCTAACCCTAACTCTTCTCAATTATGGCCGCAACTTCCTTTTCGTCTTCCTCCTCTCCTAACTCCCATAACTCCAAACCCTAACCCTAGATCTCGATTCTTAGGTCAGAAACCCTAGATCTAGGTTCTTTTTCTCCGTGACCGACTGACTTCTCCTCCTCAGCCTTGGTCGAAACCCTAAGTCGAACCCTAACCCTAATTTCTAGGTCAGAACCCCAACCATCTTCCTCCTCTCCACAAACCTTAGATCTAGATCAAAAACCCTAAAAGAACAAGAGAGGGTTCGAGAAGATGATGACGAAGGCTCACCGGCCGGTCGGGGATGTCAATCCTCGGCTCCAGACGGCGGATCCAGGCGCGGCGGCGAAGGACAGCTCCGACGGCGAGATGGTGGCGCTCCAGCGACGGATCTGGCCTCTGCTTTGACTTCGAGGCGGCGACGGGGTCTCCTCGGCTCGGTGCGGAACTCGACGCCTGGCGCTGCAGCCGAGACGGCTCAGCTGATGGCGGTGGCGCGCTTCTCGAAGGGACGGCGGGCTGCTCGATGACGGTGGCTGTCTCTTCGAGCTGACAGCACTGCAGTCGAGACAGTGCTGTCCATTGATGGCGGTGGCGTGAGGATCGAGGCGGTGGTCGAACTCCGGTGACGACGGCGGTGGTGCTCGGCTGAGCTCAGCCCGAGCAGAGAGAGAGAGAACAGAGAGAGATGAGAGAGAGAGTGAAGACGTGTCAGAGAGAGAAACTGACACTGTCAGAAATGTATTGAAAAGTTTGTAATATTTTAATAGTATATATAGTGTAATAATGAGTGGCAGTGTAGGTAAATAACTAGATCTAGGGGTAATTAGAATGGCAGTAGCAGTAATTAACATTAGATCTGGGGGTAATATAGAATACTAGAAACATAATTTCAAATTCAAAATAATTTTTCAAACAGTTTTCCAAAATCAAAATATTCCCTCCAACATTTCAATAGTTCTAACCAGATCAAAAGGAAAACAGATTTTCAAATGTTCAACAATCAATAGTTATTCAAAACAACCTCAAATAACTATAAAATTAGTTATTTCCCTTAACAAGTAACCAATTATTCAAAGACCCGCTAAATAACAAATTGCAGTTAATTAATTACTGCCAGCCAAATAATACTAACAAAGAACAATTACCACATTATTATAATTAATAGTTAATAATTAAATACAACTTAAATAATATTATTAACATTAACAATATTGCACTTTATCTGAAATACGCAATTAGTATTAAAATACTTTTCAAATTGAGGAAAATTTGAAATTTGTTTTAAATCGAAAATAGGTTTTCGTAAGAAGCAATATTTAAATTCAAGAAAAATTAGAAAAAATTCTAAAATTTACCAAACATGATTTTGGGAGTTACACAAGGCTAGCCCAAATTTTTGATCATGGCTATCCCAAATCCCCCCCCCCCCCCTAAAACCCGTTTTTTTCATTCATTTGGAAAATCCCTTCTCTCTCTTCCAAAATCCTCACCCCTCTCTTCTTCTTCTTCCTCTTCTCCTCCACCTCTCCTCAATCCCCAACATCTTTCTCTTCTCATCGACAACACCTAAATTTTCAACATATTCCACTTCTCCTCCACCATCCTCCTCTTTTGAAGAAATTAATTCAAGAACACAAATTCTTTCTCAATTTATTTCCAAAACCCTAGAAATTAATTTGAAAAATTCAAGCATCAATTACATTGTTTATTTCAATTCTTTGTAGCCCATTTGAATGAATTAAACTACATACGGAGTAGGAAATTACCCATTTAAATTAAATCCAAGTATGAACGAACGAGAAAACTCCGCGTCGACAAGGACTGCCCAATTTTTTGGCAGTCCTACAAACTGAATGGACTGCCAGAAGAATGGGCAGTCCAACTCACAGCATGTGTAACTTTGGACTGTCCATTCTTCTGGCAGTCCAACATACAGACTGGACTGCCAGATAGTTGGGCAGTCCAAAGTTACACATGTTGTGAGTTGGACTGCCCATTCTTCTGGCAGTCCAACATACAGTAAGGACTGCCAGAAAAATTTCAGTTTTCTGGCAGTCCATTCAGTTTATAGGACTGCCAGAAAATTGTTCAGTTCTTGTTTACACTAGTTGAACAACAATATTATGGTTTCCACAAATATTAGGGTTTGTGCATTATGAGAAGCCTTTTGGTGCCATCAAAATTGAAAATGAGAAAAAAATTAGGGTTTAATTTTTGGATGTTTTCTTCTCATTTTCTTCTTCTCCGTCGATTGAAAATCGAAATTCGAAATGGGAATAAAAGTAGGGTTTAAACCCCAATTATACTTGGAGATAGTGAGAATGAGTTGAGAAAGAAAATTAGGATTTAAACCCCATCAGAATTCTCATTTTGGTTGTTTTTGTTCTTCTTCTTCTTCCTCTTCTTCTTTTTGTTGTTCTTCTTGGATGAGTTGAGGAAGAAGAAGAACAAAATTAGAAAAATTGACTTTTATACCAAAGAGTGGGATAGCCATGATCACTTTCTTCAATGACAAACTTATAAATAAATTAAAAAAAAAATGGACTAGCCATGATAAAATTTGGATGTGTCCATATAATTAGCCAAAATGAACTCTACCAACACCAACCAATTACACATCCACCCAACCGGTCCCCAACCCCCTCCAAGAAAAGTCTAAAGATAACGTAGGTAGCAGCAACTGGCAAGCCAACACCTGGTGGTGAACATCAGGAGTTGCTATTGTTACGTTGATTCACTCCTTTAACACCATAAGAAGTAACCAATTAATGTTGGGAGAGATGAAAGAAGTTTGAACTGAACCCCCAAACAATGGCCTCCTCTTCCTTCATTCTCCTCCTCCACCTGCCTAAATCTCCTTCCTCTCTCTACTGCGACTATGTCACCCTTCCTAAGAGGAGGAGGAGTAGATCACATTTTCCGGGTTCTGTCGTCGCGCGCAATCTCTCTCCCAGCGGACGAGTGCCCAGGTTGCCGAGGTCGCCAGGCGGAGACCGGAGAGCGCTGGCCCAGGATGCATCACAAATTGAGGATGACGCAGATGCGGGGGCCGGGCAACAGACAGAGGTTGCCCCTTTTCCGGATACCAACTCCCTTGGGATCCGTGAGCCCGTCTATGAGGTAATACTATATTTATTATAGGTGGCAGTCCTGAATATGCACAAGACAACCAAAATATTGACGGTCCTAATAAACTGTTAAATTTTTGACAGTCCTGAATATGCATGCCAGATAACGTGTGTTGCCTCCTAGTAATTGTTGTTGTCAAGGTTCTAAACGGCGGTAGACGGGTGTGCGCGGAGAGGGCCGTCAACCGCCTAGGCCGCCTAGACTTAATATATTTTGTGCATTTTTTACTATTTTACCGCTGTTTTTTTTTTCTTCATAATATGCATATTTTAAGGGTATTTTATACATGACTAAGTTGTAGAACAAATATTTATGAAGTTTCAGCCTTGTAAAGGTAAACCGTAGGTCCATAATGCTTGCAAAACTGTTCTGCTAAAACATATAGTCAGGTATTGCTCCCCGTCTATGCGCCCGCCTACGCCGTCAAACCTTCGCTGACCGTCTACTCCACCGCCTACTACAAAAGCGGTGCAGCAAGCGGCCGCCTCGACCGCCATTTAGAACACTGGTTGTAGTGCCCTTAACTTTTGCCCTTATAATGTATGTCAAGACCTACATAATGGACACGGACCTAGAGGTCCAGTTGGCGGGTAGGTAATACCTTAACTTTAGGATATGTAGTTTAGACTCATGCAACATGGGAGCACCCTCTAAGTTCGCCCCTTTGAAGAGCCTAGACGAAGTGGAAAGATGGTACAATCTGATATAGGAAATTGCATCCATTTCTATTGCAAATCAAGCCAACAAGCGAAATGAAGGATATTCTCTTTTTGAAAAAAAAGAGCACTAGTCATTAGCTAAATTTTAAACTCGCCTCCCACCATCCTTGGACACACGTGTGACTTGGCACCAAGTTCTACCCAAACGATAACACTTGGTGCCGTGTGTTTCCACATCATGATTCCACTATGTTCTATGACGGATGCATGGCATTGTAAAAAGATTGTTGCTGTTAGTGTGACATTGAAATTTTTGTACTTATACACCATTATGAAATCGTTGAAACTACGTGTAGTAAAACCATGTTTTTACCATATATATAAATATATAATATTCCAACATATCCACATAGAGGTCAAAATGCCTCAATAATGTCTTTTTTCTTTAAAATCTGCTTAAAATGCGCGGTAGACTCGCAACTCAAGCCCAGATAAAAGCTTTTTTTTTTTCGTAACATTAGCAAATACCACATCCTTTTTTAGATCTCTCAAACCATGATTAAGGATCTCTAAAATATGACTTGTTTTGTAGAAAGTACCATCCATCTTAATTAAGGATCAAGGAAAGTTAGTTATATTGTTATTATCATCAACCAAGCATTATCTATCAGTAGGATCAGCTATGGAGCACGTGATTTGGTGGCATGAGGCTCCTACATACCCATGGTTTGGGGAGGGTCAATATGTCCACAACTTACTTCCACATATATGGAGAGCCTGTTCTATGACTCGCACCTGCATCCTCTAGGATGCAAACAACAACCCATACCATCATGTCAAGGGAGGCCCTCTCTTATGACAATTTCTGTGATAGCGACAAATTCCTTGCCAAGATATATATGCACATGAATGGGCCTTATCGCTAAACCGAGAATGGTAGATGGTGGATAGGTACACGTACCTTTTTGTTTTCTTGTTTACACTCGTGCAATCAAGGAGAACCATCAAACTTCTTATAGGTTAGAGAACTAGACTAAAAGAGTCTAGACAAAGAGATGAAATAATAGGATTTGCTAGCTCTAGGCTACAGACAAAGAGGTAAAATGAATTACGTACAATATATTGAAGATAAATTCTAGTATCATGGCATAGAAATGGTAGAAAAGATCTATTTAGGAGGTGTCTTGTTGTTTTTAGTTTCAATCAAACTTATCAAACATTTTTTTAGTGATTATAAATGTAGGCATGACTTAGAAAAAGCTTATGATAGAGTTCCTAGGGTGATAAATGTGGTGGATGGAGATGAAACAAGTTTCTATTAGATATATAACGACTATTAAGGATATATATGATAGAGTTAATGATGACTGTACGAACCATTGAAGGAGATAATAAATCATTTTCTTTTACCGCTAGCTTACATCAATGATCAACATTAAGTCTTACCTTTTATCCTAATTATGAGTAAAATTACTATGCATATCCAAGAGGGTATACAATGTCTTTCGACGATATTGTGTTGTTCGAAAAAAAGAATATATGCCATGTAATTTACACCAGAAGTCAAAGAGAAGGGGAACAAGAGATACATAAGATTGATAGTTATATTTTGAATCAATCATTCATCATGATGGAGAGGTTAAAAAGATTGTAATGCATATAATCAAAATATGATGCTTGAATGGAGAAGTGCTTTTGGTGTACTTTGTGATTACTTGAGCTTGAATGGAAAATTCTGTAAGACGGCTATAAGACCAAACATGCTTTATAGGTAAAAGAGTTGGACAATTTAGAAACATGTTGAGAAAATTAGTGCATCCGAAATGAGGATGCTAAGATGGATGAGCGACAATACATTGAAAGATATGGTAAGTGTATTCGTGAGAAGTTAGAGGTGCGCGTCAATTGAAGACAATGTGAGAGAAAATTGTCTTAGGTGGTTTAGACTTTAGACATGCACAATGCAGACCGATATATGCTTTGTTAAGGAGAAATGATAAGATAGTAGTTAAGAAGCCGCTGTGACTAAAGGTGAGCCTAACGAACATGGAGTGAAGTATAAAGAAGGATATGATACAAAGGACATGGTCCTTAACTGAGGTAAATGGAAAAAAAAGAAGAAGATTGAAACATCCGACCCCAACCAATTTGGGGTAAAGGGTTTGTTGTTGTTGTATAAATGTAGAAGCACATCTTTTCTTGATGTTCTTTGCTTATTGTTTCAACAAGGTGAATGTGATTACATATTGCAAACTTATTATGTTACATAGTTCATCCCGACTCTTTCATCTCAAAGAGAGCCTTATTTATTAGTTAACCGTTGTACGTGAAAGATCAGGCCATTATGATGTGTCCCAACAATGGAGCAAAACACACTTATAGGTCGTAGACTTATGGGACTTGAGTTGGACCTGCACATGAATGAGCCTAGCATTTCTCGTAAACTGGATATATGTATACATGCACATGTTCCATCTTGGTCATCCAATCTACCATCAAGACAATTCATCTTCATATACACATTCATTTTGATATTACAAATAAAAATTCGAGTGAATTGGATAGTTCTATCCTGCATTAAGTGAAATCAAACTGAAAATTTTAGCAATATATTTATGATAATTATCCATCCAATTTTTTCAGATTAGTATGGCTCGATGCACAGGTTAGTATATTATTGACCTCCACTTAGTTTTTGATTTCTAGACAATCAAGAATGTGCAGACCAAGATGAGCGGTGTCGATCATCAATTGGATGGCATTGGTGCACAATGTGTAACGTGCTTAACGAATTTGCTTAGTGGATAGAATATGTTAAAGTTAGGGATATTTTGGTAAATACACTCGACTTTTTTGAAATTTAAAAGCCATGTTGACTCTCCTCACTGTTTCTGCTTTCGTGCAACATAGGTAATTGTCATTACCACATCACACTTTTCATCCACAGTGACACTGTACAACTGATATTCTCTTGATCAAAGTCATCGTCATTACCGCATCAGTCATCGTCTGTACACTGTTAAGGATTATTGTGATGAGAATTTAGTATCTGATTCTGAGCTTACTGGAGATTTTACATGTCTGTTTCTTTAGACTCTCCCAGGAGCCCCTGCTGCACATTGTAGTGGGCACCAAAGATATGTAAACTATTGTCATTATATGGCTCAAAAATTCTATTTTTGTCTGCCGTACCATTTTCATGCTAGCCAGTATAATGCATAAACATGCTTTGTTTTCAAGAACAAGTTGTCAGAAAATATATTTGAACTTATCTGTTAATCCCTAATTGTCTCCTTTTTGTTATACTTACCGACTCTCTTAACCGCTTTAAACTGATCCCACATTTTAAATCGGTCTATATTGTTATTGATTGGACTGGTTTGTTCAGGTAATAGAAGTGAAATCAGATGGGGCGATGTCTACCAAAAGGATAAACAGACGACAATTGTTAAAATCAAGTGGTACATACAAAATGATTTCTGAACATTCATCACACATCTTTGTTATTTATTTTGGTAAGGTTGTAATTGAAAAGGTTTTATCGCTAACTTGTTCTATTAGCATTCTACCAACCAACAAGCCTCATCCTACCTATGCGAGCTGGTTATGAATGTCTATTTTTCTACTCTAAGGATTGGTGTAAAACTGCAACTTTGGAATCATTTAGTTTCTTGAACTCCTAAGTAACAGAACACTTGGTCAGTGGGATAGTAATGTTTAGCATGAATCAGCTATTCAATTGAGCGGCAATTCTGAATCTCCGATATTCTCTTCGCTTTCGGAATTGTCTAGTCAGAGAAGGGATATGTCAATGACATTCTTTTCTGTTACCTATACATGTCATTAAGTAAAGGTTGGAAATATACTTCTACTGTAATTTAAATTTTATCAGGAAAGGATTGGTTTGACTTAGGCCAATCTTTTTGTACATCCAGTTACTGAAATTAATTGCTTTATGTGTCATTTTATTAAGCATCGATAAATTGTTGTCCTTTGTGGAAATAAGAATGTCAAAAATTGGCTCCACTCGGTTCCCTGGCTTATTTTACCACATAGATAAGTGTGATTCCTAGAGCAAATTTGATCATGTTATCACTGCCTGAATTCAAGTATAGTGGAACTTGGGGAGGTTGCTCCTTGGTAGCTTGATGTTGAAGGGAATGACCAACGAAGGTATATGTAGTTGCCTTCCAACCTGATCTTGAGATTCTCTAGCTGAAAGGCTGAAAGCTATATGCACAAGGAATGCTTATAGAAGTTTGACATTCCGATGACTGCTAATTGTAAATATTTGTTGGTTTTTTTTTTGTCTAGCTTTCTTGATATTTAGTCATGCGCTTTACACACCCTATTATGATGGGAATACAATAGCGATGTTGAATATGTTAATGTTACATATGAGATCCATCTAGATTAATCACAAACCGAAACACTGAGAAATAACTGACAAGGGAAAAGTAAAGAACACAAGTATTTACGTGGTTCGTCTCAAACTGGGCTACTTCTATAGGCGAAGGAGATGAACAGATTCCTGCTATGCAAAAGAGCGGGGTACAAGCTTATGGAGGAAATTCCACCTACAAATATGCTCACCAAAAACTCGATACTAAAAACCCAATAAATTACAAGATGCACTTCCCAAACCTCGAATGAACTTTTGAAGTATCCGCCCAACAGCCTTGAAGGTTGATGCTTCTCACAATGGGATTTAGCTCTCTCTAATTGTATATATTTGACTGGCTACAGCTCTTTTATATGTATATATAGGTTTAGCTAGCCTATATCTAGAAATCCTAAATATAGCATGCATCTAGACATGGTTGGTTGCCTTCCACAATCGCATTAAATATTATGTTAGAATACTTTATAAAAAGAAACTGAAAGAAAAGGTTATTCATAAGACCCTTTTTCTACAAAATAACACCAATTGATATTGGAAATATGGAATGTTGAAGTCTTTCCCCGTGATCACAATTTGAATGTAATCATTTTTATTTATTGTTCTATGCCGTGGAAAGCTATCCTGCCTGGATGTATATTCATGATTTTGCAATACGATAAACCACCTTGAAAAACTATTGTCCTGACTCATGGACCTCTCATTTCTAAGCCTTCTTAAGTGACTAACCACTGTAAGTGGCTGCGGAAACTTGTGTCCTATTTTGACATGGTCATGGGACATCTGACACTGCAGTGCTCTGAAATCTGGACTGAGACATGGTTAAATGTGTATGTCTGCGAATTTACAAATATTTAACAAATTAACATGATTAGTTATTTGTGGTTGAGGTTGTGTTTGGATACAAAGGAACTTAAGTACAAAAATGGGTAATTATTGTCACGCCCCGGTTCTGCATAACCGTTCGTCCTCGCTAGGGCGTGATGCGCACGAGACTAAGTTACGCCCGCGTCAGGCAATTCCATAATGGCCAATTTCTGGCTAAGCAAAGGGGTCGTCGCACAGAAGTCCCGAAGCAGAAACATTGAATAATCAACATGTCGCCAGCGGAAAGTTGAAACAAACACAAGTCATACAAATAGTTCTTTATTGATATTGAAACAAAGATTACAAATGTAGCACGAGGCCAATGTTACAACACTCAGTCTCACTCTTCCTCACAATACAAGTTACTCTGCTCTCTCTCATCTCTCAATACATTGAAATATAGGTGTCCCTTCGGCTTGCAACTTGAAGGTGCTTCAGATAGGCGATGTCCATACATTATGTCCAGTATAGGTGAAGACTTCAACGCGGCCGCACGCCTCGAAACGCCAAGGAACTTCATGCCTCAGCGCGTCCAAGCGAGCTCCGCCTGGAGCGAGCAGGTACCTGTCACCTGCACATAAAAACTGGTGGGTTGTCAGTACACAAACGTATTGGTGGACTAGCATCTCGCAAACCCAAACAAGAACCAACACGTTCATTTAATGTGTGCAACTTTTATTCCTTCGATTGTCTTTTTAATCTTGCCTTAGGATCAGTTTTAGGACCTAGACTGCTGGCCTATTTTGTGTCTCTGGACCATCACCGTGCCTCGTACCAATAATTTACTTATCCTTGTGTCTCTAACCATTCTCGTGCCAACAACATCGACGTATCGACTCGTACTTGTCTTTTAGCTCATACTCTGAGACGCAACAACATGGTCATGCCATAAACTATGTTCGTGCTTTAACATCGAGACCGTGCCTCACAACTCAACATGACTTAACCCAACTTCGTCTTACGATCCTTCCTGACTTAAACTCGAAACGCCTATCCCAAATTTGTAGAACTTGTGTTGATGACTCAAACACGACGCCACATCTCGTGCCGAAGCATGTGTCTTTATGTATAGCCAAATTTTAGGTTTTATAAAACTTGTGGTGCAGACCATGCACACATTTCTTGACTCATTCGTGCCGTGGTTATACTCCTTGCGACTCAACCGACACCGTGCATGCGGATTGCCGCTCAGCACACCACTTATCTATATGAAAGGTCACTGGCATGACAAGCCATTGTGGACATAGCTTGGCATAGACGGCTGGTCCTTCAATGCAGGTAGCGAACCCCAATGAATGCCTCCGACTATCCTGGTGCGGCATAATCCAGCACTGCTATAACGTCTTTCCCCTAGGTCGATCTGACCCCGGCGCCCCGGCATAAATCAGTCGTCTTCCTTGTGCACAAGTTGTCCATGACCACGCACCTACGAGAACATCTAGACTCACATAAATGTCTGGCCTAATTTGTGGTACGACTCGAACCATACTTAGCAACCCGTGCTCAGAACCATACTTTGCAAAACGTGCATCGTTGGAGACTCCCAAACGAGGGACCGCCTCGACGACAATCGGTCGCATCAACTTTTCATTCTTTGAAACCCAAAGAACGACTATTGCATAGCCTTCCTACTTAACTTGAACAAAACATGTTCGGTGCAACACTACCAACCAAGTCATATTCTATATGATGAGCCTTGAGACCGTGAAAACATATGGATATATGAAGCCGTAGAACTGTGGGACCGTGCACATGCTCAACTTGAACAACCGTATTCATTGAGCGCCTTAACCCGTGGCATCTTCTATGGGACTAACTGTAAGACCGTGGGACGTGCCTGCTATGACATCGAGTCGATAGCCCGTGGCATAACTCAACTTAATCCAATTCGTGTTTGGTCAAAATATTCGGTGCCAACTTTGAAAGCCATCATGGAGTGGTTTCTAAGTACAACTTGACCATTTCAAGTTCTATATCACCGACTCAAGACCACCAGATTATTCCCTTAGCTATATGGGTTCATCTCTTTTATTATCCAGTCTACTCAGTGCATGAAAACAACATTTTATTAGTGTGAAGGCCAAACAAAGACAAGTTCACCGAAGCCGCCCACCTGAACGAGGAGTCGCCTCGACCGTGCGGAACTTCGAGCAATCCGTTGCATGGCTAAGTTCAAACGCCGTTGCGTTTTGATTCCTCCGGTTGAACTGAGTGGGACGGGGCATTACAACTATATTGAAGTGTTACTGTAGTTTTTAAATAGGGACACTAGACTTGCAGGTTTCCTTTTCATATATTGGGAAAATTCGGAAGGATTGATTTCATTCGATTGAAATGCTAGAGGAATCGATATAAGCGACAGAATACTCATCATCGTATGAGTAGTTTACGATTCATAGTAATGCAAGCGTGGGACACAGATGAACACACAGATGAACACACGTCTTGTTGGATATGGACGGACACACTTCTCGTGTTGGACTGGAGAAGTGTCCTACATATCATAGCAGCTAAGTTATATCTACAACTTTGATTCTATGTCTTTAAACTTCCCTATTCAACATAAATTGCCATTCCATGTTCAATAGTAGCAAGTCCTACTTTATATAATTGTATTGTATATATCTTACATTTCTCTTTTTGATATTCATCTTTTATTTTTTGCTCTTTCTGATTTCTCAAGAATCTCAAATTCAAACCCAGGCCTACGACCTCGTGATATAAGACGCGTTGATCCATCATTATGGTTGACAAATTCAGTGCCATCTTTGCTGGTACGTGGAAGTAGTTCTTATTGTTTAAGTTCTTTCTTGGATAGGTTGCATGCCCAATGTAAATAGGACATAAACTTTGGGGCTCCCTTTCAGCTATTATTATTTGGTTGCAATTTCAAAGTGCTTCCCAATAGTGCAATGGCCAAAATAGACCCATCATAACTATTGTAGATTCATCTTTTTTCAAGGTATCTTCGAAGGTATTATTATATCAAATACAATTGATAATATGTTTTCTTTCTCACTACAATAAATTAAATTATTTCTTTCAGACATTCTTAAATATATGAGTTATCCACCAGTTATCTTTTACATCTCTCATGTATTCTTGATGGATTTTCTTTTGACTTCCTTACATCATTGGAAAGTGTACATGAAATTTAAGTACATTGTTTTATATACTTGAAACATAGTTTTAAGTTTCCACACATATGAAACCAATATGTATCAGCTTGCTCCTCTCAGTTTTGGTCAGACAAATTCAAGCAGGTCTGGTTGTCAACTTCCACGGATATTATATTATATATAATAATCAATATCATCAACAAGCTCCATATACTAATGCATTTCCTAACTAATATAAGAGTTTTATAGCCAAAGTAACCCATAAACTATATCTAGGCATGACATTAAATTATAAATTCTTTTGCATGCTATTATTCTTAAGGATTCAAAAAGGAAGGATTTACACATGTCAAGCGCATGATATGCTTACGATAATGAATTTAATTTAGGAATCTGTATTCGTACTTTTAGAGTACTGAATAAGCTAGAGGGATGGAAAATAGATAAGGGAAGAGGAGAGTTATTGGGTGGAGACAAATTTATGCTTTTATCATTCAACCCATAATTCTTTTTAATTAGTTTTTTTTATAATTAACGAAACCTAAATCAAAATAATGCTGAAACTGTCTGATCCAACAACTACCAGAACCAGAATTCTCATACAAGAACTGAGATCAATAACTATAAGATTTAAGTTATTTGGCCTATACATGATTCTAAATTCAAAAAAATAGCTTTGGCTGTGCTATATTTAATTCAAGGCAAGTCAAGGTGCTTGAGGAAGTGCAAGGCTGACTGACATATCTTGAGGCACCCTCCTTCCGATCCAAGACGGGTGCCTTAAGATTGAACTACCTAAATACTCGTTGCCTAGGCATAAGGGCTGCATCAAGAACAATTAGGTGACCATCTTCTAAAATACTGGCCTTAGTAGTGTCATTAAAAAGTCTGCAATCAAACTCACGCTTTAGCATGCAAGACTGTGTTGTTTGTCTTTCAAATTATTGTTAGTTTTTGCTCCAAGTCTATTTCAATCTTCAATTTAAAAGTTAGATTATTACATTTGTGAAAACAAACACAAATTTCTTATTCCTAGTCATTAACTAAAGTTCGTTATCCTTTGATCTAATTCACTCTGATGTTTGGGTCCGTCACCTATTACATCACTGGATGAACATAGATACATTATTATTATTATTATTATTGACTAGATAACAAATATATTTCAGTTTATCGCATGAATAGTATAGAAGTTTCAAGGATTATCAAAGTATTCTACAACATAGTAGAAACTAGAAACACAATATGGAAGAAAATCATGGTTTTTAGGTCAGACAGAGAATATTATCTCTCAACTATTTTCTAACCGACAATGTTACTAATTATTAAAGCTTGTGTCCTGTCACTCAACAGAACGAGATTGTTCAAAGGAAAAACAATGTCTAATAGAGACGTTCCGAGCACCGCTTTTCCAAAATAAAGTTTCTAAGAAGTACTGGTCATAGAATATTCTACAACGTCACATAGTATCATTCATATGCCATCCTGAATGTTACAGATGAGGGTTCCATCTCTGTTATGTGACCAGATGATGGTATGTTTCCTATAATTCCTAAACTTTTGGATGTGTTTGCTTTGTCTATGTCAAAGACAATTGATTCCAAGTCTCTTAGGGGAGTATTTCTTGGATATTCTTCAACACAGAAATGACACATGGGAGCTGATAAAATACTTAATGAAAGAAACCGACAAGATGCAAATGGGTATATGTTATTTTGTATAAAGCCGATGGAAGCATTCAGAGATACAACCAGATTGGCTGCAAAGGGATCCCCAGAAGCTACGGGGTTGATTATATTGAAACATTTGCACAAATAGAAAAATTGAACATCTAATGACTATGATCTCTAGCAAAACAATTTCTCATTGTATCATAACTACTTAGAAGTGAGAATGCTTTTCTTAATGGTAACATGCAAAGATATATGAATTCCCCACCCGGCATTGACGCTAAAGAAAGGATACACAGACTTCGTGATACACTTTATTTGAAGAACTCACCACGAATATTGTTTGCAAGACTAAATAAGTCTGTACTAAAGCTGGATACAAGTAGAGAAGTGCGCTGTACACTTTATTAAGAGAGGGGTGATCAAATCACTATATTGAGATACAGTGATCACGGGATGTGACAGTCATGAGGTAAAAAATTGTAATTTTTTTGAAGAAATTGATTTAGTTTTCTAGCTTGTGAATTTGAGATCAAGGATCTTGGTGACGAGATATTTCCTTGGAAGTGGGGTAGTTCGGTCGGAGGAGCAAAACTTTATTTGTCGAACAAATATTCACCTATGTTATATTAAGTGTGAGGCAAGGCGACGAGGCTGTCACCTCACTTAAGCGCGCTTAGTTAGGGCTTCAGCCTACCGGCACCCATTTTTTCCTACCTTTGCTTCTACATATAAAATACTCTATATACACATAAATTTCAATATTTTTTCATACAATCCTACTAGTATATGCATGAATAACAATACCAATTATCAATCAAGTAAAGTAACAATATAAATACTAAATCAAAATGCAAACTCTAAGCCACATAATTCATACACACTACATAATTATCAAAATACCATCAAACATATTCTAAAGTTCTTACTTAAACTTTTCCAACTATCCATAAGAAATCAAAGAAATGAAGAAATTGAAAAACAAAAGGCGCTTTTTTCCAGCGCCTAAGACTAGGCGAGGCTCTACTAAGCATTGATTGCTTTTCTGGGGTAAAATTTCATTACGCGAGGCGCCCTAATTCTAATACTTGCTTGCCGCTTAAGCACGCTTTTCATAACATAGATATTCACTTGATCTATTTAAGGAGGCTTGAAAGCTTGAGTGCATAATGCCTTTCAACTCACCTGTCAAACATCGCCCTAGGTAAGCCATTTGAAGATGTCTATACCAAAGACTAGTAGGTAAACTTCTATACTTGTCACTTACTCGACCAGACTTTGTAAAAGCTTTAGGGTTGTATGGGTGCTTTTGGAGCCGGATTATCTACTTCGGATCCAAACCCGATCACAACAGATATATCTACTATTTTTGAATCAGGTTATCCGGATTTAATTTGTTCGGATCCGAATTTAATGTATCCAGATATAGATATGGGTTGCACTCTATTCTTCTGATCCGGATCCGAATATCCAGATACCTATATAAATATTACTAATATATCTACTCTTCTAACACTATAGAGTGCAACATTCGTGACTAAACCTATTATACTTAATTATATATATCAATACTCAAACATGAGTAAATTAATATGTGATGAAACTTATACGAAATAATTACTTTTCCTACGAACCAAACTTTATTTTTTCAAAACCTTGTTATATCTGATTTGTATTCATATTCACTTTATCAGTATCCATTTCTTATTATATCCGATCCATATCTGGATCCGTTCTTTCCAGGATATGGTTATCGTTTTTATATTCGAACAATATACGTATCTGTATATAACAAATATGAATATGGTAATGTTCATATCCAGTCAGTATCCGCTCCGGTACGGATATTGAAATTTATCGACACTAAATTCGTGAGAAGCTGCAATCAAAGGATTTGTGCTTGATTTATGCGTCTTCGACTACAATTGGCAGATGTGTTCACAAAGGATCTCATTGGACTAAAGTTTGATGCGACTCTAAGCAAATTTGGCATGAAAATATGTGAAAGTGTGGTGGGGTGGGGGGTGGGGGTGGGGGGGAGGGGTTGTAGAAAGGAAATTAGTAATCAATGGGAAATTTGACTGAACCAAGGTGGTCCAGTCAAAGTCGGTTTAGGCTATTGGTAGTTTTTCAGGTTGATCCTTTAGATTCTTCCAGTTCGAATATGTATGTTTGGTCCTATTTTAGGTCAAATCCTGACATGTATGTCCTTTTACCATTGGCTGTCTAATCTAGGATTCCTTATTTCCTTGTCTTCATGGTTGCAAAACCTATATAAAGGTCATCAATGTAATAGTTTTATAACTCAATTGAATAATATAAATTGTTCTATCTTCTTCTACTCTAGGTCTTGAATCTCTGCTAATTGATTTTTTTTTTTTTTTGTGAATAATACTTCTAAATTTCTTATAAATATTGTGTGACAGGTACGTGAGCAAGCTATTCTGTTGAACTTTGGTTCATTGCGCGCGATTGCCATGCATGAACATGTTCTTGTCTTTGATTATAACCGGTACATTTTTCATCGTATATAGGAGACTTTTTCTGATGGCCTGTTGTTATCCTTATTCTCTACTGCATATGGGTGTATTTTCTTGAATCATGTAGCAAAGGAGGAAAGCCTTTCTGAGATCATTATTACCTCGCCTAAATCCTAAGAACATCAATGGGGGCCCAGCAATGTCATTTCAACTTGAGGTACCTGTGGATCTCAAGAAACTTTGCCTCGACACTTATGTCAATTGTCTACTATTGTACCTTTTAATTTATTTCTAATGATTATTTAGGTATCTGAAGCAATATGAACTCCTGCAAGTTAATTGAACATCTAATTTGCCATGCAATTAGTCAACATTGATTGAGCTCTATATAATATTTAATCCATCCTTTTGTATATGCCAGACCAAATGGTTTAATTAATCATATGGAAGTTATAGATGTTGAGTCTTGGTCATGATGCCAACCTTTTGAGCTCTTATAGATCATATAGGACCAACACATCGCTTCAGGATGAACACTTTGCTATAAAAATAAGAAAGGCATCAAGATATGGCTGATTGGACACAACTCCAGCATGTTTACTGACTCGTGGAAAATTTACCTACCCAAAGTCCGAAAAGGTAAATCCAGGAGAATTTGGACCATCATAAACCTTCATGCTCTCAACAAAACCTATTTCAGTTCCTGAACATTAGTTATTCCCATCTAATATCTGTTGAATCTTGTGTCTGTACTATGTAGCTACCAACTTCCCCTAAACCACCGTTTCTTATAAAAGAAAGTGCTTGCCAAACGAATGCTGGACCTTGATGTACATGATGTGAAAGGATACACTTTTACATGCCTATGAGTATCGGTATCTGCAGTTCCGGATCAGAGTATCGGGTTTTTCGTTTCGGAAACCCTTAATGATAAAAAGTATTTTAAGAAGCTAGAAAAATACCCTTAATGATAAAAAGTATTTTAAGAAGCTAGAAAAATATTTAATATATTTAGACATAATTATATGTTGTTTCTCGTTAGTTTGTAAATGGAATAATATTCTACTTGTAATAAATAATTTTAAATGGACCAATATTTTAATTGTCTATTTGCTTGTCTTTAGACATAGTACAACCACAATAAATAGTTTTGAATTGAATAATATTAATATAGATGAATGTTGTGAATTTATAGATATACAAATTCGACAAACTTCGACAAATAATAATGGCTAAAATTCATCGATAAGGAATCTTATCGACACATTGTTAAATCGTCAAGCTTAGTACAATTGAACCATTCTATTGAACTATTTTTTCATTGTCTATTTTTTCCCTTTTTTTTTTTGCCGAATTGAACGGGAAAAAGACCCCCAATGTCATTATAGGTAGTGGTCGATATCGGATCGCGACATACCAAAATCGATACATATCGGCTGTATCATATCGGTATCGGCTGATACTACAAACTATGGTGTAAATATGATAAATCATGTAATAGTTAGGAAGTTCTTATTAGAAAGTTAGTCAAGGCCTGGGTGACGAGGCTCAAAAAACATACAACCTTGATAAGAACGACATTTGATAGAATATACGACTCATGCTCCTTTAGGTTCTTTAAATTTCGTGGTGGTGGTGTAGCTACTGAGATGACTCTAGTCAATTATGCCTTTCTTACAAGCCCTTCAACTAAAAGAAAGCACTCATTAAATTAGTTACGACGTCTATCTCGACGCCGAGATTTGGGATGTGTCAGGGTAGTTCAGAATTGAAATTCTGATGTTCGTCTTGCTTCTCCCCTACCCAGCAAACTCCAACATAAAAGCCGTAGTGCGCTAGTGCGCCCGAGGACGAACAATTTATGGATTAAGCTAAGTGCATGGTTGTGCAAGGTTCTGAAAGAAACAACAAGCAATTAAGAAAGCCGTGCTATTACCATAGTTGTTTCTTTTTCGTAGCGCTTTAGTGCATCTGTTTTGATGTTTAGTCCTGTAGTTTTTGACCTTGAAGAGAAGGTGCTAGCGCTTGAGTACTGACCTGGGTCCCGGGTTGCTTTGTTGTGCCCCACACCAAGAGAGGCAAGCTTGTTGGGGTCGAGCACATATCAATGCTATGATCCTATCCTACTAATTATGTCTGGTGCCAACCTCTACTATGTGGTGCAAGGGGGGACTTACAGGAATGCAAAGCACGAGCATCAAGGTTGAACTAGCGGTCTCGAATGAATATAGCCCTTTAAGGGAAAAGGGCCAAGTGGTTGTTTGCGTGTTGCTAACAAGGGCAGGATGAAAGGCGTGGGCTCCAACTGATTCAACACGAGCAATTAAACGGCTCTACAACAGTGGAAACTGGGCTAATACTGATTCATGGACCTTGTGAATTGAATTCAACCCGTCCTTCTTCCTTAAACATCTGCAGAGCCAAGTCCGAGTCTCACTAGACCTGACTCCTGAGAAAATTGCTACAAGCTTTTTGTACCTGATTTTGAGCCAATGGGTTATTGGATTTCTAACCTAGCAAAGAGAGTCAGTTGTTAATAAAGTTATAGTACTTTGTCCATTTAACCTAAGCTAACCCATTAAGGATGCGATACATTTTACTCTAATAATCAAATTAGCTATGAGGCAAGAGTGGTAAAAGGAGCGGGTTAACTGTACTGGTATACAAAAGGAGGTCTGAGATCCTGTCATTATAAATGGCTCTTCTTTTTATCGATAAGTGAATTTTTTTAAAGAGGTCGTAATTGCCTTTGAAAACATTCATTCTTGTCATTTTATTGCCTTAGTCTTCTTCAGCCTCAGGTTAGGGATCATTGGAAATTGGAAACCCACGGAACCATAAGCTGGAATTTAGAATCAGATCACAACAATTTGGTATCCAATGAGATATCAGCCTCTTACTTTGATGGAAAACCTTGGTTGTAAGCTTGTAGCAATTAATCAGGCTTCCGATTTAATTAGTCAGTAAATGAGCTGAGCTATTTCTCAAGTTTAACTGACAAAACTGAATGCCATTTGTACTGGAAAGAACAAAGAGCACTCTGAAGTTTACACCATTTGGTTCTCGTTGAATGATTTGAAATGTAATGTTTTGTATTATTTTTAGTTGTATTAAAGCATAATGATGAATTTAATAGAACTAGTTTCCCCTACAATTAAATGCTAAATAAAAGTTGTTGAATGGAAGAATATTCCAGCAAAACATTTGTTTCTGCATGTTGTTCCATGATCTAGTCTCCTGTTGATATATTTAGTATGAGAATATGTTATATTTAGTATGGGAATATCCTGGAATATGTTATATTTAGTATGGGAATATCCTGATGACATATTTGGGATGCCAGAATATGCCACAGGATATTCCATTGTATATTCTATCATGTAAAGGCTATACAAAACCTAGGGATTATCAATAAAATTCATCAATCAATCTCAATATGGTATCAGAGCCACCTTTCCACAAATTCTAACCCTAGCCGCCACCAAAACTCTAACCTAACCTTTTTCCCCTCTCCCTCCCTCTATCCCTCCCTGCTGCCGCTGCCGCTGCGGCTACTGCTGCGCCGCTGCAGCTACTGCTGCCGCTGCTGCTGCGGCTACTGCTGCCGTTGCTGCGCGGCTACTGCTGCGCAGCTACTGTTGCGCAGCTACTGCTGCTGCTGCGGCTACTGCTGCCGCTTGCTGCTGCCGTGGCTGCCGCTGTGCACGCCATCCTCCCTCTCCCGTACGTAGGAGAGGACGACGAGGACGAAGGAGACGCCGATGCCTAGGTCTGATAAAATCAGACATGTTCGGATTTAGAAGAGGACGACGAGAACGAGCGTGAGTCGTGGAGCAAGCGTGACGTGATCGGAGAAGAAGCATCGATGGAGGCGATCCTCAAGAAGTTGGATGCTACAGATATTGCGACGTTGATGAAGTTGATGAAGATGTCGGCTGGTAAGAGCACGACACGAACGTCGCCAAAGTTGGAACTTTCTTCCATCGATCTGAAGCTGGATGGACCAGCCACCTATCTGAGTTGGTCACGGCGGGTGAGAAGAACCCTTGCAGGAAAGAACCTGGAGGGATTCTTGACGGACGAGAAGACAGAGCCGGACGAGGGCTCGACAGGACACGACGAGTGGAAATCTACTCATATGGTTATTTACATCTGGCTTCTCAATTCCTTAGTCCAGTCTATTGCCTCCACAGTAGATGGCATTGAGATGGTGAAAGACGTGTAGGATAAGTTGAGGAGAACCTATGATGGTGTGGGGAACAACTTACAGATCTTCCAGATAAAAGGGGAGATCGACGACACCGTACAGGAAGAGAAGACGGTGCAGGAGTATGCCACAGAGTTGGAACGTCTCTGGCTGGATTATGATCACTCCTCAAAACGGGCAAGCTGCGGAGACCCAAAGTGCAAGGAGAGACATATGTGTCTGCAGGAGAGGACGATGAAATTCCTCAAAGGGCTGACAACAGCATTCGCACAGAGGACAACCTTACTCCTCGCCCAACCAGAGATTCCTAGTCTCGAGGAGGCTATCTCAGCCATGATTCAGGAGGAGACGTGCATCAGACTACAGGCGGGGACAGGTTGTCCCCCCGAAGCAAAGTCAGCACTCGCGGTTACTAGCTCGGACGACACAGGATCCAAGGGAGAGCTCTGGCAACACAATCGGCAGTGCTACAACTGCGGAGAGATGGACCATCATCGGTATGCTTGTACCAAACAACCTAAGGACGGAGACTCAGGTGGTGGACGAGGACGAGGATATATTGGACGTGGTCGTGGTCGAGGGGGTCGACGAGGCGGTCGAGGAGGGTATCGGACAAACCTGCTAGTAGCAGAAGGGAATGGAGGAGCTGCTGGCACCTTTACTGAGGAGGATCAGACACTGCTGGACATGCTGCAGAGAAAGCAGAAAGCGTCAGCCAAGGGAGACAGGAGGAGTGGAACAGAGGAGGCATCCACCCCATTCTTCGTTGGAGGCAACGCCGCTATGTATGCCCACCCATCAGAAGGTACTGACGAGTCACTTGCTCTTGCATCTATGTCTTCCCTTAAAACGTCAGACTGGATTATCGACTCAGGAGAATCTCGGCATGTGACCGAAAATGCTAGTAAGTTTTCTTCATACACTCACCTAGCATCAGCAGACACCATTCAGACTGCAGACGACACTTTCCAGCCAGTGGTCGGTAAGGGTACTGTTAATTGTACAGGTTCAGTAAGATTATCCAATGTTTTACATGCTCCATCCTTTCCAGTCAGTCTTCTGTCTATTAGTTCTATAATTCTTCAACTTAAATGCATTGTTTCTTTTTATATTCCTAAGATGATCTTCCAGGAGAAAGGGACGGAACGAAGACTTGGGACTGGCACTTGGCATGAGGGACTGTGGTACCTAGATCGAGAAGGACTGGACTCAGCATTGGTATCTATGGCAGAGAAGGCTGGAATGGGAGAGCTGCAGTAGAGGACTGAAGATACTTTGATACTTCATCATAGGAGGATGGTACATTCTTCTTTTGATACTCTAAGTAAGTTATATCTAGAGATTTATGCAAAAACAAATAAACAGAAATTAGTATGTGATGCATGCGAGTTAGAAAAACTTACTAGAAGCTCATATGTTGGTACTGGTCATAAGAGCTCTTTTGCTTTTGAGGTAGTACATTCTGATGTTTGGGGTTCATGTGCTACTAACACTATGAATGGATATAAATATTTTGTTTTCTTTATTGATTGTGCATCTCGTGTCACCTGGCTGTATCTGATGAAAAAAAGAGTGATGTATCTGCCTGTTTTTGGAATTTTCATAAGCATGTCCAGACTCAGTACAATGCAGTGGTGAAGGTACTGAGGTCTGACAATGGAACGGAGTATACTAACAAGACGCTTGCAGAGTATTTGTCAGCACACGGAATACAACATCAGACCACTTGTGCATACACACCAGCACAAAATGGAGTAGCAAAAAGGAAGAACCGACACCTTCTGGAGACCGTAAGAAGTATGATGATCGACATGAATGTCCCACAAAATCTATGGGGGTATGCAGTGTTGACAGCAGCTCAACTTATCAACAGGATGCCTTCAAAAATCCTGGGATGGAAGTCCCCATGTGAAGTATTGCGAGGCAATAATAGTAGGATACTTCCACTGAAGGTGTTCGGATGTGTGTGTTTTGTGAAAGACAACAGACCATCAGTTGGAAAACTTGACCCTAGAGCGGTCAAGTGCATCTTTGTGGGCTACTCAACAACTCAAAAAGGGTATGTGTGCTGGAGTCCAGTAGAGAAGAAGAAGCTTGTTAGTATGGATGTTCACTTTCGGGAGCATGAGCCATATTACCGCCAGGAGGGAACTTCACACAACACGTCTAATACCACCAGTATAAGGCGAGAGGGGGAGATGGAGAACTTGGTGGTAACCGATTTAGAAGTTTGGCACAGAGGCACGGTTGAGGAGGAACATGAAGGTGAAGCGGAACAGGGGAAGGAGATGAGAAGTGTTAGGCCTACGGCTCACGGGGAGTTACTTATATAGCAGAAGAGAGAAGCAAAGCAGGACCAGTACCTACAGTGCCAGTGCTAAGTCCCCTGCCTGTGTCTGTCCCAACTCCTGAGACACCTACACCGCCATCCTCATCTACACCACCATCCTCCTCAGGTGATATCATTCCTCCTACATCTTCCACACCATTATCTACACGAAGGACTACTCGCAGTAATGCGAAAAATTCTCCGGATAAATATGGTTGGAATCTTGCTAAATTTGTTTCTTATGACCATATCTCTTCTTCTCATGGAGCATTTATAGCATCTTTGATAGTATTACTGTACCTAACAATTGACAGGTTGCCAAGAACGATCCAAAATGAAAAGCGGTGATGCATGAGGAGTTGGGAGCTCTTGAGAAGAACCACACTTGGGAGTTGGTGAGACTGCAAGAAGGAAAGAGAGCAGTCGGATGCAAATGGGTTTTCACGGTGAAGCAGAACCCAGATGGACAGGTTGAGCGCTACAAAGTTCGACTGGTGGCAAAAGGATACAGTCAGACGTACGACATTGACTATGATGAGACCTTTGCACCAGTGGCAAAGATGAGCACTGTCAGGACCTTGATCTCTCTGGCAGCCAATGGAGGATGGAAGCTACACCAACTGGATGTAAATAATGTATTTTTTCATGGGGATCTAGTGGAGGAGGTGTACATGGAGATACCACCAGGATTCGGGACCAATCAGACAGAAGGCAAGGTCTGCAGACTGAAGGAGTCCCTCTATGGACTGAAGCAGTCTTCTCGAGCATGGTTTGACAGGTTTAGGAGAGCAATGATAGGGATGGGATATCTGCAGTTCAATGCTG
This sequence comes from Iris pallida, assembly GCA_029216955.1. Classification (NCBI taxonomy): domain Eukaryota; kingdom Viridiplantae; phylum Streptophyta; class Magnoliopsida; order Asparagales; family Iridaceae; genus Iris; species Iris pallida. The sequence goes on along the minus strand of JANAVB010008800.1, from coordinate 7,892,301 downwards.
ATCATACTGTCTTCTTCAGACGAAGTGGAGGCCACATCACCATGCTTGCATTGTATGTAGATGATATGATTATATGATTATTATAGGCGATGATGAGCAGGAGATCGCCCAACTCAAAGGAAAGCTTGGCAAGGAGTTCGAGGTGAAGGATCTTGGTCCTCTTCGATACTTCCTCGGGATTGAGATTACTCGAGATACAGAAGAAATTGTTCTCAGAGGAAGTACGCACTGGACCTGCTTACGGAAACATGGATGATGGGATGCAAACCAGCTACGACACCGATAGACCAGAAGTTCAAATTGGATGTTGAAGCTGGAGAACCAGTTGACCGGGATAGATATCAGAGATTGGTGGACAAGTTGATCTACTTGAGCCACACTCGACCTGATATCAGCTTTGCGGTCAGTGTAGTGAGCCGCTATATGCATGACCTCCGGAAGGGTCATATGGACGCAGTGTACCAGATTCTGAGGTACTTGAAGGGAGCCCCCGGGAAGGGACTGTTTTTCAGAAGAAATAATCATGTGAGCATCGAGGGCTATTGTGATTCTGACTGGGCTAGCTGTGCTGACGACAGGAGATCTACATCGGGATACTGCATATTTATAGGAGGCAACTTGGTCTCTTGGAGGAGTAAGAAGCAGTCAGTGGTTTCCAGATCAACAGTTGAAGCAGAGTATAGAGCTATGACCTTGGGAGTCACAGAGCTATTGTGGTTGAAGAATATGCTGATGGAGCTGAAGCTGGACCAGGGAGCCAAGATGAAGCTATGGTGTGACAACCAGTCAGCTATTAGTATTGCCAACAATCCAGTACAGCATGACAGGACCAAGCATATCGAGGGCTATTGTGATTCTGACTGGACTAGCTGTGCTGACGACAGGAGATCTACATCGGGATACTGCATATTTGTAGGAGGCAACTTGGTCTCTTGGAGGAGTAAGAAGCAGTCAGTGGTTGCCAGATCAACAGCTGAAGCAGAGTATAGAGCTATGACCTTGGAAGTCACAGAGCTATTGTGGTTGAAGAATATGCTGATGCTGAAGCTGGACCAGGGAGCCAAGATGAAGCTATGGTGTGACAACCAGTCAGCTATTAGTATTGTCAACAATCCAGTACAGCATGACAGGACCAAGCATATCGAGATTGACAGATTCTTCATCAAAGAAAAGCTGGATGGTGGACTACTAGAGCTGGGCTATGTTCCAACCAAATATCAGGTAGCAGACGGATTGACCAAGGGTCTTAACTCTATCAACATGATGAGAGGATGTGACAAGATGGGCTTAGTGAATATCTTTCGCCCATCTTGAGGGGGAGTGTTGATATATTTAGTATGAGAATATGTTATATTTAGTATGAAAATATCCTGGAATATGTTATATTTAGTATGGGAATATCCTGAGGACATATTTGGGATGCCAGAATATGCTACAGGATATTCCATTGGATATTCTATCATGTAAAGGCTATATAAAGCCTATGAGATTATCAATGAAATTCATCAATCAATCTCAATATCTCCAATAATGCCTCAAAACTGATATATGTTTCATGTACTTATGTGAATTTTACCTGAAACATGATTAATCATTTCTTCCGGTAACCTAATATATCTTTTATGTTTGGACCATTAGTCTATTCTCCATTGGTCATCTTACAACGAAAAGCTTTTTACTTTTCTGATCTGATTCCACACATGAATTCTCATCTTTTTCTATATGCTTCAACTTAACACAAGGATGTATCAAACTAAAGAGATTTGTAGCCATACACAAAATCCTTGAAATTACTTAAATTAAACCGTAATTTCAGTATTGATCGAAATTGGTATCAAAACCGCCAAAATCATTGAAAGAAACTTTGAAAATGTCGAAATGAATAATCATAAAATGGTTCAAATTATTGAAATCAATATCGATACTGTACACCTTGATAACATATTAACCAAACATCAATTAAAGCTAATAGTCACCAAATATCCTACTTAATTTCCACATATTATTGTAAAACTCTCAGTATCAATTATTCCTTAATGATCTCAATTTTTTTTTTGGAATTTGTGCTCAATTTCATGACCGTAATTGTTAAAGTAATCTTCCTTCTCAAAGTAAATATACACACATCCTCAAATATCTTCGAGCAACTCCTACATCTTTCTATTTCAGCAAATCAAATTGCTCTTCCATTGACAGGAAAGAAAAATATAATTCCTTAAATTTTGAATAAACCCACTAAGCAAAATTTTCTTTCAGTTGAACTCATCTCGCTTCGGATATACTGTCTTAAGCTATGATACCATTCCGTCACGATCCCAAAGCCCAAACAAAGAGAGATGAGATACGTGACTAACTAGCAAAGTTAACTACATCAAGATCACCAAATAACATAAATGAGCTCCAACATCGAAAGGTGTACCATAAATTCTACTCTAAACCAAGTCTTAAAATCAATCTTTAAACATTGGAGAGATCAATCCACACCCTTTATTTAAGGAGATACTTTAATTTACATCAATCTTATCACCACCTTGAAATTTGATAACTGATATACGACATAAATGACGAAGCATTACTACAAAACCTCAGACTCTTTTTCATTGTCCCCACTTCGAAAATGCTCAAAAGATGTCACTTGTCAATCTATAAATGTGAGGGATGAGCTACCACACACTCAGTGAATGTTGTCTTTATAGATTGTCAAACATGGGAAAATCGAGACATAACTTTTATGAAAATAACAGAAGACACAACTAGGTGGTCCATCAATAGTAATTTCAAAATCACAAACCTGGTAGAATGATACCATATATTCTATGAACAAGAGCATGGAATGAAAAAAGAAACTGCTTAGATGATGGTTTTAGAGCACAATTCCACTACTGTTTAGATGTCCACGTAGGATCTAAAATCCAAAGAGCAAGTGTCCATAGAGGACCGAATACGCAAGAAGGCAATATCCAAAAAGGGTCAAATACTCTTTAAGGATTAAAGATACCCATAAAGGCCGAACACTATATGGAGTAGGCTATCTATACATGGCTGATCGTCCAAGAAGGACCAAAATACCCTTGAATGGGCCGAATACTCCAGATAGTCGAATTACCCACTAAGGGCCGAATGCTCTGAAGAGCCGAAATGTCCACTAAGGGATCAAAAGGTAGCGAAGTTGTCTCCAATACCAACCACAAATTTTGGATCAAATAATGTTATCAAATTTATGAATATGAGTACCATAACGAACTATTGCATTAAGCACGAAAAAAACAATTTAATACTAATACGTTACAATCCAATAATATTCCAAGTATCTAAATGTTCTAAGATCTCAAGAATCAATTATCACAAAACACAAATGCATTCCGCTACCCCTAATTAATTAAAATATAGGATGAATAGCTTTAGCTAACTTATGCAAAATTTGTACATCATAAAGCAGCCATAGTTGTAATCCAGTGGTAGGCTATGTGTTGAGAATCAATAAGGGACTTTTAGTCCCACATCGGAATATGTAGTATGTAGAGGAGCTAGACTCCCTATAAGTAGTGAAGTAGTCCATCAATAAAATCATCCAACCATTATTTTCTACATGGTATCAGAGCCATAACTCTCTCTCTCTCTCCACAAAAATTTTTTTTTTTAGCCGACCCCCCCCCCCCCCCCCTCGCCGACACACCCTCGCAGACCCCCCCCCCCCTCGAACCCCCGACCCCCCCCCCCCCCCCCCCCCCCCCCCCCCCCCCCCCCCCCGACACTCGCCGAACCCCCCGACCCCCCCCCCCCCCCCCCCCCCCACGCAGACCCCCCTCCCCCCCCCCCCCCCCCCCCCCCCCCGCGACCACCAGCAGCGCCTACCCCATCCCCACCCCCGCGACCACCAGCAGCCCCCCTCCCCCCGACCACCAGCGGCACCCCTTTCCCAAACCCTAACCCTAACCACTACCATGTCTAACCCTAGCCTTTCCATCTACTACAAACCCTAGCCGTCCTTCCTTTTTTTTCTGAAAAAAAAAACCGGCGTATTTCGAAGACAGACGGTTGCCAAATGCTTTATTTGCACCAACTCTGATCCTCGCTTACGCCGTTTGGAACTAACAAATGCTTTATTTGTTATTCCTTCTTCACATCGGGATCTCTACAGAGACTGATCATGTCTTCTCTGGTGTCCTGACGTGTTCACTTTACATGCGCGCGCCGGTGCTGGCCAAGTTAGTAGCGCATTCGTAAAGTCTGTAGCGTCGAAGAAGACGACGAAGACGAAGAAGACGACGAAGTGGGGGAAGTTGCCGACTCCGACGTTGAAGACGCGAAGAAGATGACGAATAGAGTTCACAGTTGAAGAAGCCATGGATTCGATCAGTGGCAAACTGACGGCCGAAGAGATGAAGGCCTTGGTTGATGATATCTTATCAAAGAGATTAACCGAGGCAACCCCACGTGTGATCCATACTGATGTGGATCCGTCACCTTACAAAATGGGAAATTGGAGAAGCTGGAGACGAAGTTGGAAGGAACGTCCAACTACTTGAAGTGGTCGCGGCAGGCGATGCGGACGCTGAAGGGACGTGGCTTGGTTGGCTATGTCACTGGCCAAGCCAAGGCGCCAGCCGATCACTGCAAAGGAGTTTGTTGTTTGGGAGATTGTCAACAACGTCGTGGCTGGGTGGTTGACTGTCTCATTAACCGACCAGGTGTCGGGCAATGTCGAGGCGATGGAGGCTGCTGTTGATATATGGCGAACTCTAAAAGATATGTACTCCGGCTCAGGCAACCCTATGCGAGTCTTTCAACTGCAAGATGAACTCGATAGGGTGGCCCAAGACGAACGTACCATCTCTGAGTACGCAGCCCTGTTGAAGAAGTACTGGTCTGATCTGGATCATTATGATCCTCTTGGGATGGAAGATGCACAAATCAAACCGGCATTCGCGAAGTACTTTCAGACGTTCCTGGCTTATATTTTGCGGCAGCGTATGATGAAATTCCTGAAGGGACTACACCCTGTATTTGAGCAGAGACGGAATATCCTCCTATCCCAACCCACACTTCCGACCTTGGAAGAAGCTATAGCCGTCATGACACAGGAAGAAGCTCGACTGAAGTTGATGTCCAACAAGGGCTCCTACCAGGGGGAGCAAGCCGCGGTTGAAAAGTCTGCCCTTGCTGCCTTCAATCAACCTCCATCTGTGGGTGGTGTTTCACAATTGTGGTGACTCCGGACATTACATCCGATTTTGTCCAAAACCCTTGCGCAATCAGTCTAATGATCGAGGACGGGGTCGTGGAGGCCGACGTGGTAGTAGAGGAGGATATGCTGGTAGAAGGGGCGGACACAAAGCAAATCTGGCGGAGGAAGGGGGCAAGAATCAACTGGCTGAAATAACCCCGCTTGAGCGGGAGTTCCTTGAGAAGTTGCGAGGCACAAAGCTGGGTTCGGCCGACAGTCCTGGGGCGTCTTCTACCTCGGGAGATCACATCACTTGCTTTGCCCAAACCACACCGGTGATTCTGCACGTGCTCTTGCATCTGTCCATCAGCCAGGATGGATTATGGACTCTGGGGCATCTCGCCATGTCACGGGATCCCGTGGTGCGTTTCAGGACTATACTCACCTACCATTGCCGGAGAGTATTCAGACCGCTGATGGTACATCCAGCCCTGTAATGGGTAAAGGCACCGTCGCATGCACCCCTTCCATCACTCTAACCAATGTCTTACATGTTCCGTCTTTTCCTGTCAATCTTCTAACATTAGTGCCATTATACTTGATCTTAACTGTACTGTTTGTTTTGACATTCCTACGGTGATTTTTCAGGAGAAAGGGACAGGACGACGACTTGGGACTGGCACATGGCATAAGGGGCTGTGGTATTTAGACAGGACTGGACTGGACAACGCATTGGCATCCTTGGTAGCAGCACCACCAGAAGCTTCCTGTCGAAGTGTTGAAGCCGACTTGCTACTCCACCACCAGCGTGTCGGTCATTCCTCTTTTCAAGTTCTTAGTCGAATGTATCCGTCCTTATATCAAAGGGCTAATAAAGAGAATTATTTTGTGATGCTTGTAAGTTGGAAAACATACCAGAAGCTCGTATGTGAGCTCGGGGAATAGGAGTTCAGCTGCTTTTGACATGATACATTCGGACGTTTGGGGCCCTTGTCCTACAACCGGAATTAACGGCTTTCGATGGTTCGTCACCTTTATTGACTGTTATACCCGCGTGACATGGGTCTACCTTCTGAAGAATAAAAGTGACGTCCTTGAGGCCTTTCGGGACTTTCATCGACGGGTGGAAACACAATATGGCGCTAAAATTAAGTGTTTCCGGTCTGACAATGGGACGGAGTATACTAATCAGCGGGTTGCGGAGTATTTTTAACTCATGGAATACTACATCAAACTTCATGTGCTTATACTCCGGCACAAAATGGTGTGGCTGAACGGAAGAACAGACACCTGCTGGAAGTCGCACGGACGATGATGCTGGCTATGAATGTCCCGAAACACTTATGGGGGCAGGCTATATTGACGGCCTCTTATCTCATCAACAGAATGCCATCTCAAGTGTTGGACTGAAAGACACCGTTGGAGATGCTTACTGGGGCACTACATACACTGTTCCACCGAAAGTTTTTGGATGTGTGTGCTTTGTCCAAGATAATCGGCCAGGCGTTGGCAAACTGGATCCTAGGGCAGTTAAATGTGTCTTTGTCGGTTACACGGCGACTCAGAAGGATATGCATGTTGGAGTCCAATCGAGGAGGATGTTTGTAAGCATGGACGTTACATTTAGAGAACTCGAACCGTACTATGGTTCGGATGAAGGTTCATTTGGTGACACACCTAACACAGATGGTGTTAGATGTGAGGGGAGATAATAAGCCCAAATGTGGTCGTCGGATCGGTTCCGTGCCGGTTGTAGAAAATTGGACGAAAGGGGGAGAGCACAGTGACTCAGATACAGAGAATGAAGAAGAAGATACATATGTTCGCAGGGGGAGCAGCAGACAAGGAAAAAGGAGCTCCAATTCTACAGAAGGAGACAACAGAAGTCCAGTACTGTGCCTATGCCGTGTCCTGTGCCTACTGTACCAAGTCCCTCGTCTACTCCTGCTCCAACTCCTGAAGATGTTGCCCCCGCACTGAATCACTCGGATTCTGATGCGGATCTCTCCGACTCGGATGGTATGATCTCTCCACCACCTATTGCTCCCTTAAGGAGATCTTCTCGCATCAATGCGGGTAAGGCTCCTGCTCGTTTTGATGATTACGAACATGACATTGCCAACTTCTTGTCTTATTCTAACATTTCTTCGAATTATCGAGCCTTCATTGCATCGTTAGACTCTACTTCGTTGCCCAAGTGTTGGCAGGAAGCAAAGAAAGATCCAAGGTGGAAAGCTGCAATGATGGAAGAACTTGGGGCACTGGAGAAAAATAAGACATGGGAGCTGGTTCCATTACCCAAAGGGAAGAAAGCTGTGGGATGCAAATGGGTGTACACAGTGAAAGAGACGCCAGAAGGAAAAGTAGAGCGGTACAAGGCGAGGTTGGTTGCAAAAGGATTCACACAGTCATATGGCATAGACTATGATGAGACGTTTGCCCCAGTAGCAAAAATGAGCACCGTGAGAACTCTGGTCTCCATTGCAGCGAACTATGGGTGGAAGCTCTACCAGCTGGATGTGAAGAATGCCTTCATGGGGACCTGCAAGAAGAAGTATACATGGAGCTCCCACCAGGGTGCTACGCGACGGAATCAGACGGAGGGACGTCGCAAGGAAAGGTGTGTAAACTGAAGAAGTCGCTATACGGGCTCAAGCAATCTCCTCGAGCCTGGTTTGACAGATTCAGAAAGGCTGTTACAGGCATGGGATACCGTCAAACAAATGCAGATCATACGGTCTTCCTCCAGCATGCAAGAGGCCACATCACTATACTTGCTGTATATGTGGATGATATAGTGATCACAGGTGATGATGAAGTCGAGATCACTAAGCTGAAGTCAAAACTCGCGAAGGAGTTTGAGGTGAAGGATTTAGGAGCGATGAGGTACTTTCTAGGTATCGAAGTGTGTGAAGGCGAACAGAAAATTGTTCTATCACAAAGAAAATACGCACTAGATCTGCTGAAGGAGACAGGGATGCTGGGATGCAAAGCAGCCGTTACTCCAATTGACCAGAAGAGTAAGCTTGGAGCAGAAGCAGAGAGCCTGTTGATCGTGAAAGATATCAAAGACTTGTAGGGAGATTGATTTATCTGGGACACACTCGCCCTGATATCTCATTTGCGGTGAGTGTAGTAAGTCGCTACATGCATGATCCAAGAAAGGGTCATATGGAAGTAGTATTTCAGATCTTGAGATATCTGAAAGGAACGTCGGGAAAGGGGCTATGGTTCAAAAGAATGGACGCATAGAAGTTGAGGGATACTGTGATGCAGACTGGACGAGCTGCATAGACGACAGAAGATCTACCTCGGGATACTGTGTTTTTGTAGGAGGAAATCTGGTCTCATGGAGAAGCAAGAAACAGTCAGTGGTAGCACGGTCGACATCTGAAGCAGAATACAGAGCAATGGCTCTGGGAGTGTCAGAGTTGCTGTGGGTGAAAGCATTGCTGACAGAGTTGAAGCTGGATAAGGGAGCACCATTGCGTCTTCTGAGCGATAGTCAAGCTGCAATAAGTATAGCTAACAATCCAGTTCAGCACGACAGAACGAAGCACATCGAGATTGATCGATTCTTCATCAAGGAAAAGCTGGAACAAGGGATACTGAAGATTGACCATGTCCGCTCAGAAGAACAAGTTGCAGACTGTCTGACTAAGGGTCTTAGTTCATTAAGTCTGTCGAAGCTATGTAACAAGATGGGGATGATCAATATCTATCGCCCATCTTGAGGGGGAGTGTTGAGAATCAATAAGGGACTTTTAGTCCCACATCGGAATATGTAGTATGTAGAGGAGCTAGACTCCCTATAAGTAGTGAAGTAGTCCATAATAAAATCATCCAACCATTATTTCTACACTATGTAATTCAATGTGTTACGTTTGTATTGATGATAATTGCTTCAACCCCCACCGTAATACAAAAATTCTAAATGCAAATATCTCATTCTATTAATTTTATTCATTCTAATCGAAATTCTATTATGATACTTGATCCTGTCTGAAGTGTCAAGGATTTATTCACATTGACTTGCCTTGAGTCCATCCAAAATTTAACTGTTTCAACTGATATCCTTATGTCAAAATCCTTGACAGAGATTCTATTATGGTACGTACAACTAATTTCAAAGTCCATATACTTAATGTCCTTATATCATATATCTCTACTGACCAACACCCCAAACTCTTTATGCGGCAATTAGTACCATAAACATTAGAGCAAGATCTGGATCATGAGTCATGACATAGTAATACAAATATTGTCTTCCATACGAACCCTCCTATATGACATCTTTTTCCTTTTAGAGATAATATCATGAATTTGAATGACTCTAGTACAAGAATCCTAACTCATACATATTTCTATAAAAGAGAGATACTATTATTGTGTTCTAGGAATTGACTATGCACAAATGTCATATCGTCATCACTCCATCTTATATAATGTAAGAACACAAAATATTAATATTACAACCAAACTTGTCCAATAATCGACCACAAAATATTTGATTTAATGATAATAAGATACTAATTTTTGAAATCTAACAAAAACTCATCTGAGATGCCCCTACTTGGAGAAGTATTCATTGGAACATCAACAGTACTTTGGTAATGCTACAACCACAACAAATGGAGCTAACTTTGGACTTTTAAAAAAACAACATTCTAATCTGTCCACAATAGTCTTGTATAGGAGTTTGTCTAAATGTATAGAAGCGTTTACACCATACGTTACAAAAAATAAATGGCAAGGCCATAATATAGGAGGCAATAAAGAGAGCTGATTATGGGAGAGATTATTGTACCATATTTATATAACCATAATGCAAGGGCCAATCGTGGAAGAAAATTGTGGAATGATTTTAAATGGGCTATTAAGACTTATTATTGCCTTCATCCTCTCTTACTAAGAATGAATAAAATCAAGCCCTAAATGTTCCATCCTGACTCTTTGACAAACACTTTCTTTTCTCTATTATTTTTGCTATAATACAGAAGTTTGGATACTTACATATCAGCCTCTGACTTTGAAGGCAAACCTTGGTTGTAAGCTTGTAGCAATTAATCAGGCTTCCGATCTAATTAATCAGTGAATGAACCGAACTATTTCTTAAGTTTAACTGACAAAACTGAATGCCATTTGTATAGGAAAGAACAAAGAGCACACCAGTAGCAGTCTGAAGTTTACACCATTTGGTTCTCGTTGAATGATTTGACATGTAATGTTTCATATTTTTAACTTGTATTAAAGCATAAGGATGAATTTAATAGAACTAGTTTCCTCTACAATTAAATGCTAAACAAAGGTTGAATATAAGAATAATCCAGCAAACCATTTGTTTTTGCAGGTTGTTCCATGATCAAGTCTCAAATAATGCCTTAAAACTGACATGTTTCATGTACCTATATGAATTTTACTTGAAACATAATTAAGCATCTCTTCCCGTAACCTATCTTTTATGTTTTAAACATCAGAAAGCATTTCTCTTTTGTCAAATATTAATCTACATATAATGTGTTATTGTAGGTTGTTGAAGCTGCATTACTTTCTCGAGTACAACGTTACGAGAAGAGATTAATGTATTTAGAACCTCGTGTGAGTATGGAACACAGTAAGATATTTTGTTCTTTCGTTGAATTTTGTTGTTCATTGATGGATTTCTTAAGGATGATATGGAGAAACATTTGCAGTCTGTTTCTTTTCCAACACTGAACAGATTAGAAATTGTTTGCTTGCACCTTTACAGAGTGAGCTTGCTGGCCTATGTAACCTCGAGTTAGGTTTGGTGGTATATTGCCCTTAATGATCTAAATTGTATTATTTCCCTTATCCTTGCACTGGACAGATCTGCATCTTCATGATTATCTTGAAGCAATATGGTACCAGGGCACTTATCTCGAGTTAGGTGTTGTGTGCGATCATGATGATTCGTAAGGCACCCTCACTAAAATTTAGGCATTCAGGATCCTGTTTCTGCTCAAATATTTTTTTGAGCATTTTCATTAAAGGAGCATCATTACTGTCGCTATAAGGTTCACTTATATCAAATGGATCTATAATTTAATTATTTTGACTTTCATGGTGTAATTGGATTTTCTGAGATCTTCCCTATATGGAATCGGTCACCATACTTTCTCCTGTCAGCTATCTTATTTAAGATCACCTTGCCTCATTCCTGACCATTTATATACATAAAGTGAATTATAGGTCTTTAACAGTTGGAACTACTGAACTAATAGATTAGTACTTTGAACTTCAAGGAGTAGTACCGAGGTAAAGCCTAGATTTGAGCTAGTGAGCTTGTTTACCGGCTCCAGGATGAGATACAGTCTGACTTTGGGTTTGGTTACACATTTCTCAAACCAGGGCTAAAATAATTGTTATACCTAAAATCTAAGCCTGTCGTGGTCCTGATTTTCCAATACTGCAGCCCAAATCCTATTATTTCAGGTGGCTGGCCAGTTCCATTTACAGCCTTGAACAAAGATGACTGTTTACTACATCGTGGAGTACCATTGAGTCCCTGCCACTTGATTGTTTCTAAAAGCACCTACCATGCCTCTCTAAATTCCTTTCCGTGCCGTGTAAAAGTATATTATCTCAGTGGGGGTGGGGGGGGGGGGGTGGGGGGGGGGGGGGGGGGGGGGGGGGGGGGGGGGTTTGGGAATGCTTAGCATAATCACCAGTTTACGTACTCCTATAGGGGTCTCATCCGTACTCTCCTCTAACCCAAGAAAATTATTCGGTGTTCCGGCCGCTCACGGTTGCTCGGTGTGTCGAACACTCAATTACAAGGGACAAACCAAGATAATCAACCTGCCAGTGCATTCTTACACTGCCCAAGTTACGTGGGTCTCTACTATAATGAAGTGTTTGGCATTCCGAGCAACCATGTGTGGTTGGAACACAACAATTTCACTACAGATCCTATGTCTATGTGATAGGGTGACTGCATCAAGCTGGAGTGGCCCATGAGTGAGCTAAGTCGACTGTTTTCAATTCCTCGTTCTGTTTTCTCATTCTCTTCCTCCTTTTCTTCTTCCCCTTCCTCTCTTCTCTCAGTGGGCTAGTGGTTACTGCTGGCCTATAGTACTGCTGGTGAATGGTAGTATGGTAGTTGCAGGCTTGCTGGTCGCAGTCATCATCTACTAAATAGAAGAAGTGGAAGAAGAAGAATAAGGTGGAGGAAGAAGAAGGCAGCTTGTCCCTTCTAAAGTTCCTCAGGCATCTAAACTTTCGTCCCGCTTTAAGAACATTGCAAACAGCGGTTCTCAAGAAACACAAACCACTAATTTTGGTTGATCAGACATGATTATGAAGACCCAATCACTTAGCAGCCTAGGATTGGACTCTATTTAGAGTGGGTGACATAGGGTGGTGTGGTGGTGGGGTGACTTATTGAGGAACTGTGGTCTTATAGGCGCGGCTCCAGTGGGCAAGATGATGTGTAATTGAGCTGTGTCCAAACTGACCCAAATTGGGCGCTTAGGTCTTACTTCTGGTCACAAAAGGGAAGTCTTTTAACTCGTGGTTGTTTCCAGTTTAGTTTCAGGAGTAGTCACCTCAAGAATGCCCCACCAAGGGCATCTTCTCCAGGGTACATATATAGGTAGACATCTGTGTGAAGAAAGATGTTATAAATTGATGAAAAATCAAACTTTTGATACACAAATTTCAGGAAGGGACAGGTATAAAGTTCTGAAACCTTGCTTGGGAAATTCTTAGGAAATGAAATGAGAAAAAAAGATCATAACTATCTTAATCTCTATTTAGAGCGTGGTTACTTTGAATTCACCATATGTGCAACGTTACATGATATTGGAACACATGTTCTTGAATGTGGTATGGCGAATTGGAACATGGAATCCACGTTAAGGCAAGTAAACATGGGATACACATACTGGGGTTTCCAGCCAAGCGTCACAACAAATATATACTTGGATTTCCGGTCAAACTTTTTAAGGAAGAAGATGTAGTTCTTTTAGTTAAAGGTTTAAGAGTTTAGGACTTGCTCCCTTTTGAAAAGACATTATCGGTTGGATTGTTTGGAACTAAGTATACATCTTTTTTGGATTTTGAAAAGACATTGAGGTATTCCCGGCACTATGGTAAGGCTTGTTGCTTGCATCCTGGATGATGCAGATAAGAGTCACGGAAACAATCTCTCCATATTTTGGGGTTAAGGTTGCATAGATCTTGACCCTCCGCATACCTTGCATAAGTGGGAGCATCATGGCCTGGGATGCCTTTATTTAATCCTGAAAAGACATTATGGTACTTGATTAATTTTGAATTTTAAATATACATTATATATTTATTGTATATTTGTTCCTTAAATCCTTTTACGTTCCAGATAAACGTATTGCATCCCAAATGGCTGTTCCGAAGAAGCCTACTCCCACATATTACTTACCGACTAACCTCGTGTATTGTGTTCCTATTTCTGTTTCACATTCAGGAGCTTTTCACGCTCCTGGTAACCATGCCCGATACCATTAGTTTATCCACTATTGTATGACAACATTGTTCCTAGATGGCTTATGTGTCGATTATATTAATTTCACAAAGGTTTGAGCTCATATTTATTCATCAAATTAAGTAGATTACATTTAACACGTCATTTACCTAAGCTATTATATAAGCAAATAACCTCCTATTTGAGCTCAAAAAACTAAAATAAAGACAAATTTGTTATAAAACAAAAGTCAACTTCTCGTTCTATACAAAACAGGAAGTTTTAGGACCAGTGTTCTAAAAATCGGTTCTAGGTGGCGCCTAGGTTATAGGTGCCTAGTGTCCAGCCGATGTCCGCCTAGTTCCCACTCGACGTCCGACTATGCAGATTTTTGTTTTATGGACAATTGCTACAATTTTTAGCATGATTTTTTTTGACTGCCTAGAACTAGGCGGCCGCCGGCCGCTGCCCGTCCGACTTGCGCCTAGCGAATTTTACAACCTTTTTTCGGACTGGTTCAAATTGCATTCTCCAAACGACAAACAATTCTCAGGATGTGGTCTCTTAAAAGCACTATTTCTACATATCTATAACAGTAGTCTAAAATCAACAAAAGTGTATATCCCAATCTGCCCAATCAAAATGAATTCATTCAACCGTTAGAAGTTACTTGTAACTCCAAAATATAGTATATATTTACATTTTACTCTACTAAATATCAGAAGCATATAGAAAGATTTGTTACATAACAAATTTGTATCAACAATATTATTATATATGTAACCCTAAGTATTATTTTAACATTTTCTTATGTTCCTCTATTTCATAATCAAACAATAGATACACACAAGTAGCTTAACAACTATATTTTAAAATGATAATCGCTCTTTTGAAAACATCACAAGTAGAGCCTCAATCCATCACCATTTAGAAAAATTGAACTATCCCATTAGATATACTTGTAAGTCTAGTTTGCCATTTCCCCCAAGACCAATTGTCATTTACCTTACATTTGGTTCTATATTGAAATGCTTCAAGAATTGAAATGTAAATTATATCATATATGTTGACATCATATGAATCCATTTTGGGTGGTAATACGACTTGTTTCTTATCTTAGACTGATTACTGTCATGCAGAATCTTTTGTCCAAACTCATTCATACAAGTCAAGGTAGAGATTATGTAGCTAGAACCAAGATTTCCAGTATAGATGTATTGGTCGTATTGTATCAATTTTGGTATGTCCTTATCTGATATCGACCCTTACTTATACCAACATGATTGGTAGTATCTCGCATCTGGTTGAGCTCTTAAGGCTCGCAAGTTTCTGTGACGATATAAAAGGGAGTTGAATAAAAGTTTAGTCCCATATAAGATAAAAAGGTGAGAGGATGAGGCATAGTTAATGGGATTGGTCATATGGACTAAACGAGGTGTTTCCTTTTAAATCATATAGGCAAAGCCAAATATCATGCATTACGCATTTCAGACAAGTGGTATCATATCCCAAGGTTATACCATTGGCTGGATTGGCACTTAGTTGCTTTGAGATTGTGTTGGCACATGCATATATGTATCATAAGGTTAATCAAGTCGAGTCCTTAGATAGTGTTGTCTCCATAAGGTGGTACGGGCCAGGGGTCTAAGGTCAAAAGGATTACGGGGATTCCCTCCAAAGATAGAGCTTCTCGTGGTTTGAGTATGGAGTCTAAAGTTAGAGGGACTATATGGATTGGCTTCAAAGGTAGGCCTTCCCTCCGGGCCCAAGGTAGAGCTCAAGACATGTGGTTCGCACCCAGTGGTGGTTTAGTTTGATGAATATGTGGGTTTAGTCCTACCTTCAAATGGAATAAGATCATAATATTACTCATGCTTACCAGGATACATTTTATGTAAAGACCCAAACCAGAGTAGATACATGAGGCATGATTTTGGCCCATATGACTTCAAAGAGAATCCTTTGTTATATCCAAGACCAATCTCATATACATATGTCTCATCCTTGCACTTTCTATTAGATGTGGTGGTGAACTCTTTATACAAATTTTTATATCGTGATCAAACATGTGATCCTTAAGCGCTCAACTGGATGTGAGCTACAACCCAATACGACTAAAACTAACATTAGTGCTCTCTTTGCTAGCCAATTCTACAAAGAAAAGGAAAAAGAAACCGTTGATTCACACAATTGGTCATCGCGCTTGGTTGAAAAGCCAGTGGCACGAAGCTACCGTGTGCCGGATTATGACTGAACGTCTCTAAGTCAGAATCCAAGCTAAATAAGCGACGCCTGCGCCCGCCGTCCGACTACCGACCCGCAGTAGGGGCCTCACGGCCCCCATGGGCCCACGTCGAAGGATGCCCTCCCGCGGCGGACGTGCCACGGGGGAACCCTTGAAGTGAAATTCCAAATGGTCGGTAAAAAAGATATGGAAAAGAAAGCACTCTTGACATAGTAAGTTGGTCATGCCAAAGATCAAATGTTACAATTTGTCATAAGATTCCTTATTGACAGTGTAACCATTACCATTTGTGAAATTTGTATATCTATATATTTATATTCACAACATTTATCCATCTTAACATTATTTATAAGTGACCATCTATTGTTGGCGTACTTTCCATGGCGGATGACTAATTCATCGATGTTGATTACGATTCCACTCAAAGCTAATAATAAAAAACAAATACCAAATATTATGCCAAAATGTATCTCATACTTTTCGATTTTCTATATAATTTATATTACTATTTGGTATCTTGAAACGAAGAATTCAAAACTCCGATCAAAAAGGTTGAAATCGCTATAACCATTGCTATCGATACTCATAAGAAGGATCCGAAACTGATTCCAATATTACGAATCTTGGTTTGCAATTTAGCTTAAGCTACTCATTTATTGAACCTACTTGTGCATTTTTAGCTTGATAGCAGCCTAGTAGATTTTTGAGCCTGAGGGGTTTGTGGGCCTATGTGCTTAGCTATGTTGTCATGGGCGACGCCTAGGCGGCCTAGGCGTGCAGATTTTGAACTGGCCGTCTCGACCAGTAGAATTTGTCTCAGGCATATGCGGTGGGCGCCTAGGCGCGCCTAGGTGCGCCCAGGAAAAAGAATTGCGGGCGCCTAGGCGTGAAAAATCAGCATGGACTCCATGGACTTTATACCAATAATTTTTTTGGGCTTTAGGATTTTACAGGTTTTGGCTACTGCTAATGCAACTTATATAAAAACAAAACATTGCTGCTGCTCCTCTTCTTCCAACGAAGACACCAAGCAACAAGAAGAAAAGCAAAGGAAAAAAGAAACTAAAGGAAAAAGCAAGAAGAAGTTACTGCTGCTGCTGTTTTTAGGTATTCTTCTTCTCCTTCCTCTTCTTCTCCTTCGTCCTCTTCTTCTCTTCTGCTGTTGTCCTCTTTCTGTTTTCTTCTCTTCTCTCTCTTGTTTTTTCTCTTTTCGTTTTTTTTCGAATGTTTTTTTTTTTCGTGTGACTACTGCTGCTTCTCCTACTGCTACTGCTGCTGCTGCCTTCTGCCTTCTCCTTACTGCTGCTGCCTTCTCCTTACTGCTGCCTTCTCCTTACTGCTACTGCTGCCTTCTGCCTTCTCATTTATAAAAAACTGTTGGTGCCATCCAATTTTTAGTATTTTTACACATTTACAAAGTAACAAAACTCAGAAATTCTGGAGGGCGCCTAGGCGCCGCCTAGGCGAGGCGGGCATGGTCTCACCTCGCCTCGCCTAGCGCCCAGTACAACATAGGTGCTTAGGCTGCTCACCCACATACATAGGGGAATCAGGGTTTCTACTTTATCAAATATTGTTATAATCCCTACAAATGCCCTTGTGGTATGTAGGTTTCGTTTTGTTTTCCAATAGAAAGGACAAAGTGATAATAAAGGTAATGGTCACTTTGAAGATTTATTCTTATTACCAAATTACCTTAAGGACCTATTTGTTGCGTAAAACTGGAACTAAGATATCCAGGTCCAAGACTTGAAGCAACTCGCATGCTTGGTTTCTGTTTCTTGTATTCTTCTTAGTTCCTCATATTTGCAATAAAAATTAGTGAAATCCACTTGATTGAATTAGAATACCTCATATGACAAGCACATGAGTTAAAATTGAGACCCATAGCCTCCATCCTCTTGTCACTGGAAAAGATGGTTGAAGGACCTTTCAAAGGGACTATTCAACATGTATACCATTTTTATAAACTAGAGCTCAAGCTTGCACTGATTTATCTCAACTATCATGTTGGTTCTGAGTATCTAAAATCTAAAAGGTAATTTTTGGCAACTTTTGAAAGATAAATTTGTGGACCAGGTGACTGATTTACTTGAAGTATTGCCCAACCGCATGACAGCTGATGTGTTGGAGGAACTCCGTCTTAGTAAACAGACTCTGGTATCATGCAAATTTCATTTGAATCTTCTTAAACCTCTCACTTTGTATTTACTTTAACAGTGTATTTTTTTTTTCATACACAAATTCAAGGTTGAATTGGGTTCAAGAGCAGGGGCACTAAAACAGATGCTGCTTGATCTTCTTGAAGATCCCCATGAAATCCGTCGTATATGTGTGATGGGAAGAGACTGTAAAGTTTGGAAAGGGGGAATGTGATATGGAGTGTTCCGTTACATTAGAAAAGGAAATTGCTGAAGGTTAATTATCTCTTATCACTTTATTGAATCACTTTCAATATCAACTTTTATTCTTCTTCTATTGAGTTCGAGTTAAAATAGCTAATGGTTATTACAGCGATCGATGAGATATGAATTTACTAAATTGTGCACTTGTAACCTTTCTTTTCTATAGAAGAAGAAGAAGAAATTGAGATGCTCTTGGAGAATTATCTGCAAAGGTGATATGTTTGTCATCTGAGTCAATCATCTTAAAGTGTAATTTGTTGATTTGCAATCTAAGCTATTAACCATTCTTGTATTGTAAGTTTTAACATTCTTAACCTTGATTAGGAAGATTCTTCACATCACTGATGCATTCTATTCACTATGACATTGTAGTATAATGAAACCTAGTGTTAGATGCTATAATATTCTACATTCATGATGCTATTATTGCATTACGAATATGTAAACACAAATCTAACATGAAATTACCCTTCTGATTTTAAACACACACACACACACAAATGTGATTCTTATAATGGAGGATGCTGGTAGACAACCTCTCCATCAAATGTGGGTATTCATCGTTCACCAATTTTACACTTAGATACCCTGTACTAAATTTATCTGCACTTGGGACCTTCAACTTCCTAATGTTCAGCACTATCTTTGGTCAGGTTGCCATTCAGCTTAACTGTCATGTGAGATGCATGTGGCATTTTGAACTAGTTTACCCTACGGAGAAAAAGAATCCACATATATCTATTCCTAACCATGAATGACTAGATCCTGACCTACTCACTACTTCCCCAATCTCCTCTGTTGAGGAAAATAATGACTCAACTGAATGGCTTAGTTCATTAAGAGAATAGATGGGGGTATTTGCACGGGGAGATATCCATTTAGGTGGCTATCCAATATGGTGCTGAAACTAGTAACTAATAAGACAAAATTAAAAGAGAGTAATGCCCTCTTGTACGCTCCCCTAAGCTGGAGTGTAGATGTCAATCCAGTCCAACTTAAAGAGAGAATGAAGGAACAAGCGATGATGCAAAACTATTGTGAGAATATTAGTCGACTGATATGCAACATTTACATGCTGAGAAATAACTTCCTAGAGCTTGAACTTGTCATGAATGAAATGATGGTCAACCTCAATATGTTTGGTGTGCTCATGCATAACATAGTTCTCAAAAATGTGTATGGTTGCTTTGTTATCACAATAGAGAGTACAGAAGAAGTGAGCAATATAAAACAATCTGTCAAAAGTTAAGCGACGTGAGCTTAGAGACTATATGGGCCATTAAATGATACTCAACAGTTTGATTCTTGCTAATTCACGAGACTAGGTTGCCGCCAAATAAGGTATAATAGACACTAGCATAATGACGGTCATCAACAAAACTGCATAATCTGTTTTTAGTAAAGATAGAGGAAAATAAGGACCAACAGTGAAGCCCCTGGCCATGATACTTCTTTAGGTAGCGCTCGATGGCATGAAGGTGAGAAGCCTTAAGAGACTATATGTACTGGCTAACCATGCTGATACTAAAGGAGATTGATACTGAAGGAGATGTTAGGTTGAGTGAGTCAAATAGATGAGTTTGCAGTACTGGTCAAGATCGGTAAGAAGTAGTAGATCATATGAGGAACTAATAGCTATGTTGTATGGGACGGAGCGCCAGGCGGAATGGTGGGGTCTAAAATTAGAGGGGAGGGGTCAAGGCGCTCTAACAGTAGCCTCCCTAGTATACATTATGTGAATTGTGTCTTTCATGCCAAAAAGTCAAATTAATTAATAAAACTAAACGCATTTCATAGTCTCAATATTCATTGTATGTTACTAAATGCTAGAAGTAAAAACAAATTATAAGCATAGTCCTATAGATCAATAAAATAGAAAAAGAAGCAAACAAATATTGACATATCTTTGAGTCCTTGACTTTGAACTTGATAGTTTGCTATCTTGAAGATGAAGTAATGAACTTGATGAGGCATGAGATGATGGAGAAGTAGAGAATACTCTCCTGGTTGAGGAGATGATCGAGAAGGAAGCTCAACAGTTGGTTGTTTAGGTTGCTAAATATTCTTTGGTTAAATTTTTTTGTTACTTGCAAGTTGTAATTAAGTTCTAGTTTTCAAACACATTTTTTTATTCAAGTGCATGGCTATTGGATTATTAAGATTTTGAGTCTTTAACATATTATATAATTATACTTAAGTTCCTGGTCCCATTCATTTATAATTCCTTAGTAACAACTAGCAAGCTCAACTGATTTTTTTAAAAAAGAAAATGCTCAACCCAGTTAATGTCTGGACCTGAACAGATCTTCTAGGTGTGTTTTGGGGTGCCAAAACCAGGGCTCGAGCGCCCTATATAAGAAACGCCGGGGTGTTGTCGGGGTGCCAAAAAGGCGACGCTCTTTAACAATATAGACTAATAGTAGAGAGACGAATATCTTGATCCATAGGAGTGTCGCTCGACCAACAAGCCATTAATCCCAATGTTTAAAAAAAATAATGGTAAGCATTTTGAGGAGCGTTTCGAAGCAGGGCATTCCAAAGAAGCCGTGAGACTGTTTAATTGAACAAGAGGCCTACGAGGCGTACACTTTTTACATGAGGGGTACCTTTCTAACATCTCCCCACCAAATATGCTTTTCTTTGGGTTGTAGTTTATGAGAACAAATGGTCTAATTATTCACTTACCACCTCGAGTCAACCTTAAATCACAACAAAACCCTCTTGTTCTCCCCTGGGGTCGCAAACATCCAAGTCCAACCCCCCGCCCCCCCCTTCATTCAACGCACCAATGTCTACTTCAGTCATGTTAGATCCAGGCGTCACCGCCTCATCCAGCCGAGTCCCACTCCTTCGAGATCCCCAATTGCAGCAACATCCCTAAGCTATGCATTTCATCAACTATTCTTTCCTTTATCTCCTTTCCTTTTCATTTTTTTGCAATTCTACTTCCTCGTAGATGAGCTTGACTTGAATTATAACTGATCTTTGTTATTTCATACTTCAGAGTTGTTAGTAGCTACATTATTATGTTTTTGATAAGCAACTAGTTGCTACTTTACTGCCAACATGTTTTAGTCTTGGATTCTATAAGATTCTTAAAGATTGTAATTTGTTTGGTTTTTTCCCTCTAAATTTTGGATCATATTCCTAGTCTATGTTTATTATGGATCACTTTTTCTCATTGTAGTGTTTTCAAATATATTATAATTTATCAAATGTAACAATAACCCGAAAAACTAGCCTCACGCTACGTCTCGATGGCGGCTAAATGCCTAGCCTTACGACTTCGCCTTTTAAAACATTGATTAATGTCGATTCATCTAAGAGATCCAAGCAGTATTTGCATTGCAATAGAAGAAAGGAATCATCATTACCAGCAACCTTAATACCTAAGAAAGTATCTTAGCTGTCTAAGATACTTGGTACTGAGATGACTAGAGAAATGAGCCTTGACCTTGGTGACTTCGACAGAGTCATCTCCAATAATGATCATATTATCGGCACAAACCAGCAAGTGGCGATGTAATGGGTGGGATAATGTATGGAGAGAGGAATCTGCAGCACTACGAGAGAAGCCGATATGCTAGTCCATATGGTTGAACTTGTCAAACCAAAGACAAGGAGAATGTTTAAAGACCGCATATGGACTTCTGAAGATGGCATATCAAAGCCTTCCTTGTAGGCTCAAAGCCAGGAGGTTGTTGCATGTAAATTGTGTCAGAGAGGTTTTCGTTAAGGAAGGTATTTGATGTCCACTTGATGAAGGGGCCATTTGTGAGTAAGAGCCAAGAACAGGAGCACTCAAAGTGTATTTAGTTTGGTAACCGGGGAGAATGTCTTCTAATAATCAATCTCATACTGTTTCTATTGAGTTTGACATTGAATACCCTGCGACAACCTATGTGTTTGTTTGTGCCCCAAAGGAAGGGGTACAAGGTCCTATGTGCCATGGCCCTGAAGAGCAAGCATTTCCTCATCCATCACAGCCTTAACCCAGATGTTAAAGATCTACCTTGACAAAAGAAGGAATAGCAATCGAGGACAGGGAGGTTATAAGGTGACATAAAGCAGGTGTGAGGCTATGGTAAAAATCAAATTGGACATAGGGATGCATAGTACATGAACACTGCTTCTTATGCACAGCAATATGGATATTATCAGATATATCGGGCAACAGGGTGTGATGGAGAAGGTACTGTTGGATCTTGTGAACATCGTTGCCTTTTTTTCGGAGTAATACTAGTACTTTTGCAGGCACCGAATCAATAGCAGGTGCAGGTTTAGGGTCAGAAGGAGTGATAATGGACGGAGAATGAGGGTCGACTTGAGAGTGGGATGAGGAAGTGCAACATAAGCATAGTGCACCATAATCCACAGGTCCCTATATTGGACCTGGCTCTGATACCATGTTCAGGAAAGTAATGACTCAATTAAATAGCTTACTTCATTAGAGGGAATAAAGGGGGTGCTTGTACAAGGATATCCAATACGAGACTAAACCTAGTAACTAATAAGGCAAAACTAAGAGGGCAAGGCGGCTTCTACATCCTCTTCCTGCACCACCTCCTTCATCTAGTCCACCTCCAACCCATCTTAGCCGGCGTTGGCTTTTGAGCCCGTAATGACACACACACACACACACACACATTCACTCACACATATCTATGGTATAAGGGGAAGGATGGAGACATCAACGTGCAAAAATTGTTCGAGGTAGACAGCCAAGTGCACATAAATCAATCATGAGATATTTAAAAGCAAAACTGGTGAAAGTTGAAGGTATTTAAATTTTTAATTGAAATTAGGCCTTATTACTATTGATCGTGAAACTTAACAGTATTTTCGATAACTACATAAAGTGTCACTAGAGTTGGCTTTACATTGTGTAATGATTGATGCTGGTGCAGGATGATAAAAAAAATCTATCATGACTGCCAATTTGTGCTTAATTCATATTACATAATGTAGATATAGTGATTTGAGATCGAGTAACTTACCTTTAGTTCAAATGTGCAATATACCATTATCCAATGGTTATAGCTTTGCTTTCTCCTTGATTGTTCATTTGGTATTGTTGAGAGTATTAATGGGCTTTTAGTCCCACATCGTGTAGAATAATAGGGAGAGGGGTTAGCCTCTCCTATATAAGTGTAGCTCCACCTCAATAATAAACAAGTCAAATATTCTACTAAATTCTATTTGGTATCAAAGCCACCACCTCTCTCCACCAAACCCTAGCCGTCACCCCTCTCCACAAAACCCTAACCCTTCTACCCCCCCCCCCCCCC
Organism: Iris pallida; assembly: GCA_029216955.1. Lineage (NCBI taxonomy): Eukaryota > Viridiplantae > Streptophyta > Magnoliopsida > Asparagales > Iridaceae > Iris > Iris pallida. The sequence continues at coordinate 7,868,738 of JANAVB010008800.1, read as the reverse complement.
GCCCGCCTCCCCCCCCCCCACCGCCAGCACCGTCGGCCCCACTGCCGCCCCACCCCTCTCTCCGTCCAGCGACCCCCATCCTTCCACGTCGGCCCCCACCGGCCCTTCTCCTCCTCGTCCAGCCATGCGACCTCCAGTCGCAACCCTGCATGGGACATGAGGAGCGGCTCTCGGAGACACTGCTACCGTTGAAGGAGGAACAATAGATGTGGAGAGGACGGTGACCAAAGGTACAGATGGTCTCGATCTACCTTGTTGATAGAAGAGGAGAAGACGAAGATGATGGAGACGATCTACGGTAAGTTGACGGCCAAAGAGATGAAGGCTTTGGTGGACGATCTTTTCCAGGAGGCTGACCGAGACTAGTTTCCGTCCTGCACACACAGATGTGGATCCTTCACCATACAAGATGGCGACGTTGGAGAAGCTGGAAGTAAAGTTGGAGGGTACTTCCAACTATTTGAAGTGGTAGCGTCAGGCGATGCGGACTCTGAAGGCAAGAGGCTTGGTGGGCTATGTGAATGGCCAAACAAAGGCACCTGAAGATCACTCCTCACGGGAGTTTGCTGTGTGAGAGATCGTCAACAATGTTGTAGCTGGATGGTTGACAGCCTCCTTGACCGACCAAGTGTCGGGCAACGTGGAAGCAATGGAGGGAGCCGGTGATATTTGGATGACGCTGAAGGACATGTACTCAGGGATGGACAACCCTATGAGAATTTTTCAAATGCAGGATGAACTTGATAAGGTGGTCCAAGAAGATCACACAATCTCCGAGTATGCGGCTGTGCTGAAGAAGTATTGGTCAGATCTCGACCACTATGATCCCATTGGTGTGGAAGATGAGCAAGTGGAACCAGCATTTGCGAAACATTACCAGAAGTTATGGAGTATATCTCGCGACAGAGGATGATGAGTTCCTGAAGGGGCGCAACCCAACATTCGAGCAAAGGAGGAATGTGCTACTCGCACAACCGGACTGCCATCACTAGAGGAGGCCATTGCTGCTATGGCACAAGAAGAAGCACGGTTGAAGCTGATGTCCAGCACCACTAGCACTCTGGGAGAGAAATCAGCTCTAGTAGTTTTTAACCCAAACCTTTCAGGAGGAGGAGGGGTGCTACAACTGTGGAGACCCAGGATACTTATCAGATTCTGTACGAAGTCTATGAGAGTCCAGTCCAGTAGTCGTGGATGCGGCCGTGGAGGACGTAGAGGTGGCAGAGGACATTATTCTGGAGGGCACAAGGCAAACCTGGCAGAAGGAGAAAGTGAGAATCAGTCATTCGATGTGACCCTAGTGAGAAAAAATGCTGGAAATATGAAGGAACATGAAGCTTGGAACCAGCGACAATCGTGCTAACACCGCTAGGACATCGACTCCAACCACCTCGGGGGTAACATCACATACTATGTCAGTACAAGCACAGGTATACCTGCTCATGTCCTTGCATCTACCCACAAACCAGGAAGTATAAATTGGATAATTGACTCTAGGGCATCCTGTCATGTCACGGGTGCCCGTGATGAGTTCCAAGATTACACTCACCTGATGACACCTAAAGCATTCAGCTTGCTGATGGTATGCTAGACCCATTGTGGGTAAATGGACGGTTGAATGCACCCCTTCGATGAGTCTTACTGATGTCCTGCATGCTCCATACTTTCTGTTAATCTATTGTCCATAAGTGTCATGGTTCTTCAACTTAATTGTATTGTTTTCTTTGACATTTCGAAGATTATTTTTCACGAGACGAAAACGGAGAGACAGTTGGGGACTGGCACTTGGCATAAAGGACTATGGTACTTGGACAGGGGTGGGCTAGATACAGCACTGGCAGCACTGGTGGATGAAGCACAACCGGAGGAGCCACGAAGTACCGTAGAAGAAGAATTATTACTCCAACATCAGTGCATGGAATATTCTTCATTTAGTCTACTGAGTCGGATGTTTCCCTCTATGTATCAAAAGGCTAATAAGTAAAAATTGGTTTGTGATGCTTGTGTACTTGGAAAACACACCATAAGCTCTTATGTGAGTTCTAGAAATAAAAGTTCAGCTGCTTTTGATATTATACACTCTGATGTGTGGGGACCTTGTCGTACAACTGCTGTTAATGGTTTTAAGTGGTTTGTCACCTTTATTGACTGCCATACTCGTGTTACCTGGGTATACCTAATGAAGAGTATGAGTGATGTCTTTGCATGCTTTCAAGACTTTATCGCAGGATTTCAACACAGTACGGTGCTAAAGTGAAGATTTTGAGGTCTGATAATGGGACAGAATATACCAACAAAGCTATTGAGTACTTATCATTCAATGGGATACATCATCAGACTTCATGTGCCTATACACTAGCACAAAATGGCGTGGCGAAACGGAAGAACAGACACATGTTGGAAGTGGAAAGGTCGATGATGTTTCTATGAATGTTCCGAAACGCTTGTGGGGACATGTCGTGTTGACTGTTGCATACCTTATCAACATGATGTCCTCTCAGGTGTTAGGATGGAAGATACCGTTTGAGATGCTTACAGGTGAGAACAAGTACATCGTTTCTCCAAAAGTATTTGGTTGTGTATGCTTTGTGAAGGATAATAGACCTGCAGTAGGGAAATTGGACCCTCGGACAGTGAAGTGTGTCTTTGTTGGCTACTCGGGACTCAGAAGTAGAGGTGAGCAAATACCGACCGATACCGAAAAATCGACCGAATACCGATTAAAAATATTCCGAAAAACCGAACCGACTAAAATATGGTATAATGGTAATGGTAGCGGTTGAGTGTAATATT
>JANAVB010008800.1:7811448-7865932 GCA_029216955.1 Iris pallida | reverse complement strand
CAAAGAAAAGTAGTAAGCATCAATCAATAAACCATTTCCAAATCAGCTTATAGCATCATTAATAGATAGAGCTCAAAAATACATGAAATCCAAATTTATAATTAAAAATATATAAATAGGTCGGATTTATATAAGAATAATAAAAGAGAAATTTTAACTTACCCACTTGAATTATCCTAATTCAAGGTACACCCCACAGTTTTACAAAAATGTATAGTACCTCCCATTTTGGACGAAACGGTCAAAAAATATTTTTTGGACCAAAATGTCCCTGCCTTCTTCTTTTCTCTAACCCACCCCCTCTCGCGCGACCATCACCCCTCCCACCGCCGCCAATGCTGCTGCCAGAGGCCGCTCCCCCCCCCAATACAGCCACCGCCCCTCCCGCCGTCGCTGCTGCTGCGGAGGCCACTCCCCCACTCCCCATCCTCGCTTCTCCCCCCTCCCCCCTCCCGCGGCCACCGCCCCTCCCGCCACTGCTGCTCCGCCGCCGCTACTACTGTTGCTGCTGCTGCAGCTGTTGCCACCAGGGAGGTGAGGGGGCGGAGGCGGGGAGGGGGGTGGAGCGGAGATGGGGAGGGGGGAGCGGCCTCTGGTAGCAGCAGCGGCGGCGGGAGGGGCGGTGGCCGTGAGGGGAGGGGGGAGCGGGGACTGGGAGGGGGGTAGCGGCCTCCGGCGGCAGCAGTAGCGGCGGTGGGAGGGGCGGTGGCTGTAGGGGGGAGTGGGTTAGAGGAAAGAGGAAGGCAGGGGCATTTTGGTCCAAAAAATATTTTTTTTTGACGATTTTCGTCCAAAATGGGGGGTACTATACATTTTTGCAAAACTGTGGGGTGCACCTTGATTTAAGGTAATTCAAGTGGGGGTAAATCAAAATTTCTCTAATAAAAAATAATTCTTGAGTCCTAAATGAGATAAATGGATGTAGAACCATGTATTATTTTTTTTAAAATTAATATAAAATCTAGAACGTGCACGGGTCCAGTGAAAAATAAGTCCACTGGACTCGTGCACGTTATCTCGCCTCGGACGAGCGTTCGTGTGGGTGCGACCAGGTCCGTGAACGTGCCTCGACTCGGACATGAGATTAGAGACGTTACTCGTCTTGTGTGTATGGTCGAGCGGGTGTGAACGGCACGTGGACGCCCCTCATCTCGTGTACGATCGAGAGGATGTCAACGTTGACAGAGGTGCGAGGACGATAATGAAATGCCGCCGTCCCACCCGCTATCCCATTACATCAGAGGCATGATGAATGTGACATACTGAATCTGCACGGAAGAAAAGATAATATAAAATATAAAATCAATTAAACCTTAATATTAATTATTAAAAAACCTCCTCCGTTATACATTCTACCTTCTACATTCGTGTAAAACTTTGATACAGAAGGAGGCTCATTTGTATGACTAGTGGGTCAATCCTTAAACTTTAGGGTTCGGCTATACACACCCCAAGACTTGCTAAGGACACCCCACATAACTTAAATGTCATGTTAAAAGACCAATATACTCCCAAGGCTTTCTAAGAACACCCACCAAAAAAAAAAAAATTATGTGACAAGCACGACAAATACTTGTCGAACGGACAATTGTTTGTTCGACAAGTATTGGTCGAACATGTCTTCTTCTGTTCGACAAATACTGGTCGAACGTGTTCTTGTGTTCGACAAACATTGGTCGAACATATTCTAATCGAACATGCCATCTTCTGTTCGACATATTCTGGTCGAACGTACACACTATAGTTCGACTGTCGTGGGTCGAACATTCCTCTGTGAGTTCGACAAACTAGGGTCGAACCTACCCGTGAATACACCCAATTTTTTTTTCTAATTTTGTTTTTTTTTGTTTTTACAACAGTTTATGGTCGGCGGAGGGGTGATTGGAAAGCGTGAGGAGGAGGAGGAGGCGGGTCGGGGGGGGGGGGGGGTCGACGGAGGCGACGGCGGGTCGGGGGGAGGAGGAGGGTCGGCGGAGAGGGGAAGGGGAGGGAAGTATGTGGTGTGCTCAGCAGTAAGGGTAGTAGAATATGAATTTTTTTTTAAATGGGGTGTCCTTAGCAAGTCTTGGGGTGTGTATAGCCGGACCCTAAACTTTATGTACATACGTTTTACTAAGTGATAGTGAGATCTACTTGTCATACAAAAGATGTATCAAAATTTGGTTACCTCCTCCTGCATCAAATTCTTTTCCTCTAATCTAGAAATTGAACTCTACCAACACCAACCAATTACACATCCACCCAACCGGTCCCCAACCCCCTCCAAGAAAAGTCTAAAGATAACGTAGGTAGCAGCAACTGGCAAGCCAACATCTGGTGGTGAACATCAGGAGTTGCTATTGTTACGTTGATTCACTCCTTTAACACCATAAGAAGTAACCAATTAATGTTGGGAGAGATGAAAGAAGTTTGAACTGAACCCCCAAACAATGGCCTCCTCTTCCTCCTCTTCCTCCTCTTCCTTCATTTCTCCTCCTCCACCTGCCTAAATCTCCTTCCTCTCTCTACTGCGACTATGTCACCCTTCCTAAGAGGAGGAGGAGGAGTAGATCACATTTTCCGGGTTCTGTCGTCGCGCGCAATCTCTCCCAGCGGACGAGTGCCCAGGTTGCCGAGGTCGCCAGGCGGAGACCGGAGAGCGCTGGCCCAGGATGCATCACAAATTGAGGATGACGCAGATGCGGGGGCCGGGCAACAGACAGAGGTTGCCCCTTTTCCGGATACCAACTCCCTTGGGATCCGTGAGCCCGTCTACGAGGTAATACTATTTATTGTAGGTGGCAGTACTGAATATGCACAAGACAACCAAAATATTGACGGTCCTAATAAACCGTTAAATTTTTAACAGTCCTGAATATGCACTGGCCTTGCCAGAATTTTGGCAGTCCTAAGACCGCAAGTGTGTTGCCTCCTAGTAATTGTTGTTGTCAAGGTTCTAAACGGCGGTAGGCGGGTGTGCGGCGGAGAGGGCCCGTCTACCGCCTAGGCTGCCTAGACTTAATATTTTGTGCATTTTTTACTATTTTACGCTGTTTTTTTTTCTTCATAATATGCATATTTTAAGGGTATTTTATACATGACTAAGTTGTAGAACAAATATTTATGAAGTTTCAGCTTTGTAAAGGTAAACCGTAGGTCCATAATGCTTGTAAAACTGTTTGCTAAAACATATAGTCAGGTATTGCTCCCCGTCTATGCGCCCGCCTACGCCGTCAAACCTTCGCTGACCGTCTACTCCACCGCCTACTACAAAAGCGGTGCGGCAAGCGGCCGCCTCGACCGCCATTTAGAACACTGGTTGTAGTGCCCTTAACTTTTGCCCTTATAATGTATGTCAAGACCTACATAATGGACACGGACCTAGAGGTCCAGTTGGCAGGTAGGTAATACCTTAACTTTAGGATATGTAGTTTAGACTCATGTTGTCCCTCTAAGTTCGCCCCTTTGAAGAGCCTAGACGAAGTGGAAAGATGGTACAACCTGATATAGGAAATTGCATCCATTTCTATTGCAAATCAAGCCAACGAGCGAAATGAAGGATATTCTCTTTTTGAAAAAAAGAGAGCACTAGTCATTAGCTAAATTTTAAACTCGCCTCCCACCATCCTTGGACACACGTGTGACTTGGCACCAAGTGCTACCCAAACGATAACACTTGGTGCCGTGTGTTTCCACATCATGATTCCACTATGTTCTATGACGGATGCATGGCATTGTAAAAAGATTGTTGCTGTTAGTGTGACATTGAAATTTTTGTACTTATACACCATTATGAAATCGTTGAAACTACGTGTAGTAAAACCATGTTTTTACCATATATAAATATATAATATTCCAACATATCCACATAGAGGTCAAAATGCCTCAATAATGTCTTTTTTCTTTAAAATCTGCTTAAAATGCGCGGTAGACTCGCAACTCAAGCCCAGATAAAAGCTTTTTTTTTTCGTAACATTAGCAAATACCACATCCTTTTTTAGATCTCTCAAACCATGATTAAGGATCTCTAAAATATGACTTGTTTTGTAGAAAGTACCATCCATCTTAATTAAGGATCAAGGAAAGTTAGTTATATTGTTATTATCATCAACCAAGCATTATCTATCAGTAGGATCAGCTATGGAGCACGTGATTTGGTGGCATGAGGCTCCTACATACCCATGGTTTGGGGAGGGTCAATATGTCCACAACTTACTTCCACATATATGGAGAGCCTGTTCTATGACTCGCACCTGCATCCTCTAGGATGCAAACAACAACCCATACCATCATGTCAAGGGAGGCCCTCTCTTATGACAATTTCTGTGATAGCGACAAATTCCTTGCCAAGATATATATGCACATGAATGGGCCTTATCGCTAAACCGAGAATGGTAGATGGTGGATAGGTACACGTACCTTTTTGTTTTCTTGTTTACACTCGTGCAATCAAGGAGAACCATCAAACTTCTTATAGGTTAGAGAACTAGATAAAAGAGTCTAGACAAAGAGATGAAATAATAGGATTTGCTAGCTCTAGGCTACAGACAAAGAGGTAAAATGAATTACGTACATATATTGAAGATAAATTCTAGTATCATGGCATAGAAATGGTAGAAAAGATCTATTTAGGAGGTGTCTTGTTGTTTTTAGTTTCAATCAAACTTATCAAACATTTTTTTAGTGATTATAAATGTAGGCATGACTTAGAAAAAGCTTATGATAGAGTTCCTAGGGTGATAAATGTGGTGGATGGAGATGAAACAAGTTTCTATTAGATATATAACGACTATTAAGGATATATATGATAGAGTTAATGATGACTGTACGAACCATTGAAGGAGATAATAAATCATTTTTTTTACCGCTAGCTTACATCAATGATCAACATTAAGTCTTACCTTTTATCCTAATTATGAGTAAAATTACTATGCATATCCAAGAGGGTATACAATGTCTTTCGACGATATTGTGTTGTTCGAAAAAAAGAATATATGCCATGTAATTTACACCAGAAGTCAAAGAGAAGGGGAACAAGAGATACATAAGATTGATAGTTATATTTGAATCAATCATTCATCATGATGGAGAGGTTAAAAAGATTGTAATGCATATAATCAAAATATGATGCTTGAATGGAGAAGTGCTTTTGGTGTACTTTGTGATTACTTGAGCTTGAATGGAAAATTCTGTAAGACGGCTATAAGACCAAACATGCTTTATAGGTAAAAGAGTTGGACAATTTAGAAACATGTTGAGAAAATTAGTGCATCCGAAATGAGGATGCTAAGATGGATGAGCGACAATACATTGAAAGATATGGTAAGTGTATTCGTGAGAAGTTAGAGGTGCGCGTCAATTGAAGACAATGTGAGAGAAAATTGTCTTAGGTGGTTTAGACTTTAGACATGCACAATGCAGACCGATATATGCTTTGTTAAGGAGAAATGATAAGATAGTAGTTAAGAAGCCGCTGTGACTAAAGGTGAGCCTAACGAACATGGAGTGAAGTATAAAGAAGGATATGATACAAAGGACATGGTCCTTAACTGAGGTAAATGGAAAAAAAAGAAGAAGATTGAAACATCCGACCCCAACCAATTTGGGGTAAAGGGTTTGTTGTTGTTGTATAAATGTAGAAGCACATCTTTTCTTGATGTTCTTTGCTTATTGTTTCAACAAGGTGAATGTGATTACATATTGCAAACTTATTATGTTACATAGTTCATCCCGACTCTTTCATCTCAAAGAGAGCCTTATTTATTAGTTAACCGTTGTACGTGAAAGATCAGGCCATTATGATGTGTCCCAACAATGGAGCAAAACACACTTATAGGTCGTAGACTTATGGGACTTGAGTTGGACCTGCACATGAATGAGCCTAGCATTTCTCGTAAACTGGATATATGTATACATGCACATGTTCCATCTTGGTCATCCAATCTACCATCAAGACAATTCATCTTCATATACACATTCATTTTGATATTACAAATAAAAATTCGAGTGAATTGGATAGTTCTATCCTGCATTAAGTGAAATCAAACTGAAAATTTTAGCAATATATTTATGATAATTATCCATCCAATTTTTTCAGATTAGTATGGCTCGATGCACAGGTTAGTATATTATTGACCTCCACTTAGTTTTTGATTTCTAGACAATCAAGAATGTGCAGACCAAGATGAGCGGTGTCGATCATCAATTGGATGGCATTGGTGCACAATGTGTAACGTGCTTAACGAATTTGCTTAGTGGATAGAATATGTTAAAGTTAGGGATATTTTGGTAAATACACTCGACTTTTTTGAAATTTAAAAGCCATGTTGACTCTCCTCACTGTTTCTGCTTTCGTGCAACATAGGTAATTGTCATTACCACATCACACTTTTCATCCACAGTGACACTGTACAACTGATATTCTCTTGATCAAAGTCATCGTCATTACCGCATCAGTCATCGTCTGTACACTGTTAAGGATTATTGTGATGAGAATTTAGTATCTGATTCTGAGCTTACTGGAGATTTTACATGTCTGTTTCTTTAGACTCTCCCAGGAGCCCCTGCTGCACATTGTAGTGGGCACCAAAGATATGTAAACTATTGTCATTATATGGCTCAAAAATTCTATTTTTGTCTGCCGTACCATTTTCATGCTAGCCAGTATAATGCATAAACATGCTTTGTTTTCAAGAACAAGTTGTCAGAAAATATATTTGAACTTATCTGTTAATCCCTAATTGTCTCCTTTTTGTTATACTTACCGACTCTCTTAACCGCTTTAAACTGATCCCACATTTTAAATCGGTCTATATTGTTATTGATTGGACTGGTTTGTTCAGGTAATAGAAGTGAAATCAGATGGGGCGATGTCTACCAAAAGGATAAACAGACGACAATTGTTAAAATCAAGTGGTACATACAAAATGATTTCTGAACATTCATCACACATCTTTGTTATTTATTTTGGTAAGGTTGTAATTGAAAAGGTTTTATCGCTAACTTGTTCTATTAGCATTCTACCAACCAACAAGCCTCATCCTACCTATGCGAGCTGGTTATGAATGTCTATTTTTCTACTCTAAGGATTGGTGTAAAACTGCAACTTTGGAATCATTTAGTTTCTTGAACTCCTAAGTAACAGAACACTTGGTCAGTGGGATAGTAATGTTTAGCATGAATCAGCTATTCAATTGAGCGGCAATTCTGAATCTCCGATATTCTCTTCGCTTTCGGAATTGTCTAGTCAGAGAAGGGATATGTCAATGACATTCTTTTCTGTTACCTATACATGTCATTAAGTAAAGGTTGGAAATATACTTCTACTGTAATTTAAATTTTATCAGGAAAGGATTGGTTTGACTTAGGCCAATCTTTTTGTACATCCAGTTACTGAAATTAATTGCTTTATGTGTCATTTTATTAAGCATCGATAAATTGTTGTCCTTTGTGGAAATAAGAATGTCAAAAATTGGCTCCACTCGGTTCCCTGGCTTATTTTACCACATAGATAAGTGTGATTCCTAGAGCAAATTTGATCATGTTATCACTGCCTGAATTCAAGTATAGTGGAACTTGGGGAGGTTGCTCCTTGGTAGCTTGATGTTGAAGGGAATGACCAACGAAGGTATATGTAGTTGCCTTCCAACCTGATCTTGAGTTCTCTAGCTGAAAGGCTGAAAGCTATATGCACAAGGAATGCTTATAGAAGTTTGACATTCCGATGACTGCTAATTGTAAATATTTGTTGGTTTTTTTTTTGTCTAGCTTTCTTGATATTTAGTCATGCGCTTTACACACCCTATTATGATGGGAATACAATAGCGATGTTGAATATGTTAATGTTACATATGAGATCCATCTAGATTAATCACAAACCGAAACACTGAGAAATAACTGACAAGGGAAAAGTAAAGAACACAAGTATTTACGTGGTTCGTCTCAAACTGGGCTACTTCTATAGGCGAAGGAGATGAACAGATTCCTGCTATGCAAAAGAGCGGGGTACAAGCTTATGGAGGAAATTCCACCTACAAATATGCTCACCAAAAACTCGATACTAAAAACCCAATAAATTACAAGATGCACTTCCCAAACCTCGAATGAACTTTTGAAGTATCCCCCAACAGCCTTGAAGGTTGATGCTTCTCACAATGGGATTTAGCTCTCTCTAATTGTATATATTTGACTGGCTACAGCTTTTATATGTATATATAGGTTTAGCTAGCCTATATCTAGAAATCCTAAATATAGCATGCATCTAGACATGGTTGGTTGCCTTCCACAATCGCATTAAATATTATGTTAGAATACTTTATAAAAAGAAACTGAAAGAAAAGGTTATTCATAAGACCCTTTTTCTACAAAATAACACCAATTGATATTGGAAATATGGAATGTTGAAGTCTTTCCCCGTGATCACAATTTGAATGTAATCATTTTTATTTATTGTTCTATGCCGTGGAAAGCTATCCTGCCTGGATGTATATTCATGATTTTGCAATACGATAAACCACCTTGAAAAACTATTGTCCTGACTCATGGACCTCTCATTTCTAAGCCTTCTTAAGTGACTAACCACTGTAAGTGGCTGCGGAAACTTGTGTCCTATTTTGACATGGTCATGGGACATCTGACACTGCAGTGCTCTGAAATCTGGACTGAGACATGGTTAAATGTGTATGTCTGCGAATTTACAAATATTTAACAAATTAACATGATTAGTTATTTGTGGTTGAGGTTGTGTTTGGATACAAAGGAACAGTACAAAAATGGGTAACTATTGTCACGTCCCGGTTCTGCATAACCGTTCGTCCTCGCTAGGGCGTGATGCGCACGAGACTAAGTTACGCCCGCGTCAGGCAATTCCATAATGGCCAATTTCTGGCTAAGCAAAGGGGTCGTCGCACAGAAGTCCCGAAGCAGAAACATTGAATAATCAACATGTCGCCAGCGGAAAGTTGAAACAAACACAAGTCATACAAATAGTTCTTTATTGATATTGAAACAAAGATTACAAATGTAGCACGAGGCCAATGTTACAACACTCAGTCTCACTCTTCCTCACAATACAAGTTACTCTGCTCTCTCATCTCTCAATACATTGAAATATAGGTGTCCCTTCGGCTTGCAACTTGAAGGTGCTTCAGATAGGCGATGTCCATACATTATGTCCAGTATAGGTGAAGACTTCAACGCGGCCGCACGCCTCGAAACGCCAAGGAACTTCATGCCTCAGCGCGTCCAAGCGAGCTCCGCCTGGAGCGAGCAGGTACCTGTCACCTGCACATAAAAACTGGTGGGTTGTCAGTACACAAACGTATTGGTGGACTAGCATCTCGCAAACCCAAACAAGAACCAACACGTTCATTTAATGTGTGCAACTTTTATTCCTTCGATTGTCTGTTTAATCTTGCCTTAGGATCAGTTTTAGGACCTAGACTGCTGGCCTATTTTGTGTCTCTGGACCATCACCGTGCCTCGTACCAATAATTTACTTATCCTTGTGTCTCTAACCATTCTCGTGCCAACAACATCGACGTATCGACTCGTACTTGTCTTTTAGCTCATACTCTGAGACGCAACAACATGGTCATGCCATAAACTATGTTCGTGCTTTAACATCGAGACCGTGCCTCACAACTCAACATGACTTAACCCAACTTCGTCTTACGATCCTTCCTGACTTAAACTCGAAACGCCTATCCCAAATTTGTAGAACTTGTGTTGATGACTCAAACACGACGCCACATCTCGTGCCGAAGCATGTGTCTTTATGTATAGCCAAATTTTAGGTTTTATAAAACTTGTGGTGCAGACCGTGCACACATTTCTTGACTCATTCGTGCCGTGGTTATACTCCTTGCGACTCAACTGACACCGTGCATGCGGATTGCCGCTCAGCACACCACTTATCTATATGAAAGGTCACTGGCATGACAAGCCATTGTGGACATAGCTTGGCATAGACGGCTGGTCCTTCAATGCAGGTAGCGAACCCCAATGAAGCCTCCGACTATCCTGGTGCGGCATAATCCAGCACTGCTATAACGTCTTTCCCTAGGTCGATCTGACCCCGGCGCCCCGACATAAATCAGTCGTCTTTCTTGTGCACAAGTTGTCCATGACCACGCACTACGAGAACATCTAGACTCACATAAATGCTGGCCTAATTTGTGGTACGACTCGAACCATACTTAGCAACCCGTGCTCAGAATCATACTTTGCAAAACGTGCATCGTTGGAGACTCCCAAACGAGGGACCGCCTCGACGACAATCGGTCGCATCAACTTTTCATTCTTTGAAACCCAAAGAACGACTATTGCATAGCCTTCCTACTTAACTTGAACAAAACATGTTCGGTGCAACACTACCAACCAAGTCATATTCTATATGATGAGCCTTGAGACCGTGAAAACATATGGATATATGAAGCCGTAGAACTGTGGGACCGTGCACATGCTCAACTTGAACAACCGTATTCATTGAGCGCCTTAACCCGTGGCATCTTCTATGGGACTAACTGTAAGACCGTGGGACGTGCCTGCTATGACATCGAGTCGATAGCCCGTGGCATAACTCAACTTAATCCAATTCGTGTTTGGTCAAAATATCGGTGCCAACTTTGAAAGCCATCATGGAGTGGTTTCTAAGTACAACTTGACCATTTCAAGTTCTATATCACCGACTCAAGACCACCAGATTATTCCCTTAGCTATATGGGTTCATCTCTTTTATTATCCAGTCTACTCAGTGCATGAAAACAACATTTTATTAGTGTGAAGGCCAAACAAAGCAAGTTCACCGAAGCCGCCCACCTGAACGAGGAGTGCCTCGACCGTGCGGAACTTCGAGCAATCCGTTGCATGGCTAAGTTCAAACGCCGTTGCGTTTTGATTCCTCCGGTTGAACTGAGTGGGACGGGGCATTACAACTATATTGAAGTGTTACTGTAGTTTTTAAATAGGGACACTAGACTTGCAGGTTTCCTTTTCATATATTGGGAAAATTCGGAAGGATTGATTTCATTCGATTGAAATGCTAGAGGAATCGATATAAGCGACAGAATACTCATCATCGTATGAGTAGTTTACGATTCATAGTAATGCAAGCGTGGGACACAGATGAACACACAGATGAACACACGTCTTGTTGGATATGGACGGACACACTTCTCGTGTTGGACTGGAGAAGTGTCCTACATATCATAGCAGCTAAGTTATATCTACAACTTTGATTCTATGTCTTTAAACTTCCCTTATATTCAACATAAATTGCCATTCCATGTTCAATAGTAGCAAGTCCTACTTTATATATTGTTGATATATCTTACATTTCTTTTTGATATTCATCTTTTTTTTTTTGCTCTTTCTGATTTCTCAAGAATCTCAAATTCAAACCCAGGCCTACGACCTCGTGATATAAGACGCGTTGATCCATCATTATGGTTGACAAATTCAGTGCCATCTTTGCTGGTACGTGGAAGTAGTTCTTATTGTTTAAGTTCTTTCTTGGATAGGTTGCATGCCCAATGTAAATAGGACATAAACTTTGGGGCTCCCTTTCAGCTATTATTATTTGGTTGCAATTTCAAAGTGCTTCCCAATAGTGCAATGGCCAAAATAGACCCATCATAACTATTGTAGATTCATCTTTTTTCAAGGTATCTTCGAAGGTATTATTATATCAAATACAATTGATAATATGTTTTCTTTCTCACTACAATAAATTAAATTATTTCTTTCAGACATTCTTAAATATATGAGTTATCCACCAGTTATCTTTTACATCTCTCATGTATTCTTGATGGATTTTCTTTTGACTTCCTTACATCATTGGAAAGTGTACATGAAATTTAAGTACATTGTTTTATATACTTGAAACATAGTTTTAAGTTTCCACACATATGAAACCAATATGTATCAGCTTGCTCCTCTCAGTTTTGGTCAGACAAATTCAAGCAGGTCTGGTTGTCAACTTCCACGGATATTTATATATAATAATCAATATCATCAACAAGCTCCATATACTAATGCATTTCCTAACTAATATAAGAGTTTTATAGCCAAAGTAACCCATAAACTATATCTAGGCATGACATTAAATTATAAATTCTTTTGCATGCTATTATTCTTAAGGATTCAAAAAGGAAGGATTTACACATGTCAAGCGCATGATATGCTTACGATAATGAATTTAATTTAGGAATCTGTATTCGTACTTTTAGAGTACTGAATAAGCTAGAGGGATGGAAAATAGATAAGGGAAGAGGAGAGTTATTGGGTGGAGACAAATTTATGCTTTTATCATTCAACCCATAATTCTTTTTAATTAGTTTTTTTATAATTAACGAAACCTAAATCAAAATAATGCTGAAACTGTCTGATCCAACAACTACCAGAACCAGAATTCTCATACAAGAACTGAGATCAATAACTATAAGATTTAAGTTATTTGGCCTATACATGATTCTAAATTCAAAAAAATAGCTTTGGCTGTGCTATATTTAATTCAAGGCAAGTCAAGGTGCTTGAGGAAGTGCAAGGCTGACTGACATATCTTGAGGCACCCTCCTTCCGATCCAAGACGGGTGCCTTAAGATTGAACTACCTAAATACTCGTTGCCTAGGCATAAGGGCTGCATCAAGAACAATTAGGTGACCATCTTCTAAAATACTGGCCTTAGTAGTGTCATTAAAAAGTCTGCAATCAAACTCACGCTTTAGCATGCAAGACTGTGTTGTTTGTCTTTCAAATTATTGTTAGTTTTTGCTCCAAGTCTATTTCAATCTTCAATTTAAAAGTTAGATTATTACATTTGTGAAAACAAACACAAATTTCTTATTCCTAGTCATTAACTAAAGTTCGTTATCCTTTGATCTAATTCACTCTGATGTTTGGGTCCGTCACCTATTACATCACTGGATGAACATAGATACATTATTATTATTATTATTGACTAGATAACAAATATATTTCAGTTTATCGCATGAATAGTATAGAAGTTTCAAGGATTATCAAAGTATTCTACAACATAGTAGAAACTAGAAACACAATATGGAAGAAAATCATGGTTTTTAGGTCAGACAGAGAATATTATCTCTCAACTATTTTCTAACCGACAATGTTACTAATTATTAAAGCTTGTGTCCTGTCACTCAACAGAACGAGATTGTTCAAAGGAAAAACAATGTCTAATAGAGACGTTCCGAGCACCGCTTTTCCAAAATAAAGTTTCTAAGAAGTACTGGTCATAGAATATTCTACAACGTCACATAGTATCATTCATATGCCATCCTGAATGTTACAGATGAGGGTTCCATCTCTGTTATGTGACCAGATGATGGTATGTTTCCTATAATTCCTAAACTTTTGGATGTGTTTGCTTTGTCTATGTCAAAGACAATTGATTCCAAGTCTCTTAGGGGAGTATTTCTTGGATATTCTTCAACACAGAAATGACACATGGGAGCTGATAAAATACTTAATGAAAGAAACCGACAAGATGCAAATGGGTATATGTTATTTTGTATAAAGCCGATGGAAGCATTCAGAGATACAACCAGATTGGCTGCAAAGGGATCCCCAGAAGCTACGGGGTTGATTATATTGAAACATTTGCACAAATAGAAAAATTGAACATCTAATGACTATGATCTCTAGCAAAACAATTTCTCATTGTATCATAACTACTTAGAAGTGAGAATGCTTTTCTTAATGGTAACATGCAAAGATATATGAATTCCCCACCCGGCATTGACGCTAAAGAAAGGATACACAGACTTCGTGATACACTTTATTTGAAGAACTCACCACGAATATTGTTTGCAAGACTAAATAAGTCTGTACTAAAGCTGGATACAAGTAGAGAAGTGCGCTGTACACTTTATTAAGAGAGGGGTGATCAAATCACTATATTGAGATACAGTGATCACGGGATGTGACAGTCATGAGGTAAAAAATTGTAATTTTTTTGAAGAAATTGATTTAGTTTTCTAGCTTGTGAATTTGAGATCAAGGATCTTGGTGACGAGATATTTCCTTGGAAGTGGGGTAGTTCGGTCGGAGGAGCAAAACTTTATTTGTCGAACAAATATTCACCTATGTTATATTAAGTGTGAGGCAAGGCGACGAGGCTGTCACCTCACTTAAGCGCGCTTAGTTAGGGCTTCAGCCTACCGGCACCCATTTTTTCCTACCTTTGCTTCTACATATAAAATACTCTATATACACATAAATTTCAATATTTTTCATACAATCCTACTAGTATATGCATGAATAACAATACCAATTATCAAAAGTAAAACAATATAAATACAATCAAAATGCAAACTCTAAGCCACATAATTCATACACACTACATAATTATAAAATACCATCAAACATATTCTAAAGTTCTTACTTAAACTTTTCCAACTATCCATAAGAAATCAAAGAAATGAAGAAATTGAAAAACAAAAGGCGCTTTTTCCAGCGCCTAAGACTAGGCGAGGCTCTACTAAGCATTGATTGCTTTTCTGGGGTAAAATTTCATTACGCGAGGCGCCCTAATTCTAATACTTGCTTGCCGCTTAAGCACGCTTTTCATAACATAGATATTCACTTGATCTATTTAAGGAGGCTTGAAAGCTTGAGTGCATAATGCCTTTCAACTCACCTGTCAAACATCGCCCTAGGTAAGCCATTTGAAGATGTCTATACCAAAGACTAGTAGGTAAACTTCTATACTTGTCACTTACTCGACCAGACTTTGTAAAAGCTTTAGGGTTGTATGGGTGCTTTTGGAGCCGGATTATCTACTTCGGATCCAAACCCGATCACAACAGATATATCTACTATTTTTGAATCAGGTTATCCGGATTTAATTTGTTCGGATCCGAATTTAATGTATCCAGATATAGATATGGGTTGCACTCTATTCTTCTGATCCGGATCCGAATATCCAGATACCTATATAAATATTACTAATATATCTACTCTTCTAACACTATAGAGTGCAACATTCGTGACTAAACCTATTATACTTAAATTATATATATCAATACTCAAACATGAGTAAATTAATATGTGATGAAACTTATACGAAATAATTACTTTTCCTACGAACCAAACTTTATTTTTTCAAAACCTTGTTATATCTGATTTGTATTCATATTCACTTTATCAGTATCCATTTCTTATTATATCCGATCCATATCTGGATCCGTTCTTTCCAGGATATGGTTATCGTTTTTATATTCGAACAATATACGTATCTGTATATAAACAAATATGAATATGGTAATGTTCATATCCAGTCAGTATCCGCTCCGGTACGGATATTGAAATTTATCGACACTAAATTCGTGAGAAGCTGCAATCAAAGGATTTGTGCTTGATTTATGCGTCTTCGACTACAATTGGCAATGTGTTCACAAAGGATCTCATTGGACTAAAGTTTGATGCGACTCTAAGCAAATTTGGCATGAAAATATGTGAAAGTGGTGGTGGGGTGGGGGTGGGGGGGAGGGGTTGTAGAAAGGAAATTAGTAATCAATGGGAAATTTGACTGAACCAAGGTGGTCCAGTCAAAGTCGGTTTAGGCTATTGGTAGTTTTTCAGTTGATCCTTTAGATTCTTCCAGTTCGAATATGTATGTTTGGTCCTATTTTAGGTCAAATCCTGACATGTATGTCCTTTTACCATTGGCTGTCTAATCTAGGATTTCCTTATTTCCTTGTCTTCATGGTTGCAAAACCTATATAAAGGTCATCAATGTAATAGTTTTATAACTCAATTGAATAATATAAATTGTTCTATCTTCTTCTACTCTAGGTCTTGAATCTCTGCTAATTGATTTTTTTTTTTGTGAATAATACTTCTAAATTTCTTATAAATATTGTGTGACAGGTACGTGAGCAAGCTATTCTGTTGAACTTTGGTTCATTGCGCGCGATTGCCATGCATGAACATGTTCTTGTCTTTGATTATAACCGGTACATTTTTCATCGTATATAGGAGACTTTTTCTGATGGCCTGTTGTTATCCTTATTCTCTACTGCATATGGGTGTATTTTCTTGAATCATGTAGCAAAGGAGGAAAAGCCTTTCTGAGATCATTATTACCTCGCCTAAATCCTAAGAACATCAATGGGGCCCAGCAATGTCATTTCAACTTGAGGTACCTGTGGATCTCAAGAAACTTTGCCTCGACACTTATGTCAATTGTCTACTATTGTACCTTTTAATTTATTTCTAATGATTATTTTAGGTATCTGAAGCAATATGAACTCCTGCAAGTTAATTGAACATCTAATTTGCCATGCAATTAGTCAACATTGATTGAGCTCTATATAATATTTAATCCATCCTTTTGTATATGCCAGACCAAATGGTTTAATTAATCATATGGAAGTTATAGATGTTGAGTCTTGGTCATGATGCCAACCTTTTGAGCTCTTATAGATCATATAGGACCAACACATCGCTTCAGGATGAACACTTTGCTATAAAAATAAGAAAGGCATCAAGATATGGCTGATTGGACACAACTCCAGCATGTTTACTGACTCGTGGAAAATTTACCTACCCAAAGTCCGAAAAGGTAAATCCAGGAGAATTTGGACCATCATAAACCTTCATGCTCTCAACAAAACCTATTTCAGTTCCTGAACATTAGTTATTCCCATCTAATATCTGTTGAATCTTGTGTCTGTACTATGTAGCTACCAACTTCCCCTAAACCACCGTTTCTTATAAAAGAAAGTGCTTGCCAAACGAATGCTGGACCTTGATGTACATGATGTGAAAGGATACACTTTTACATGCCTATGAGTATCGGTATCTGCAGTTCCGGATCAGAGTATCGGGTTTTTCGTTTCGGAAACCCTTAATGATAAAAAGTATTTTAAGAAGCTAGAAAAATACCCTTAATGATAAAAAGTATTTTAAGAAGCTAGAAAAATATTTAATATATTTAGACATAATTATATGTTGTTTCTCGTTAGTTTGTAAATGGAATAATATTCTACTTGTAATAAATATAATTTTAAATGGACCAATATTTTAATTGTCTATTTGCTTGTCTTTAGACATAGTACAACCACAATAAATAGTTTTGAATTGAATAATATTAATATAGATGAATGTTGTGAATTTATAGATATACAAATTCGACAAACTTCGACAAATAATAATGGCTAAAATTCATCGATAAGGAATCTTATCGACACATTGTTAAATCGTCAAGCTTAGTACAATTGAACCATTCTATTGAACTATTTTTTCATTGTCTATTTTTTCCCTTTTTTTTTTTGCCGAATTGAACGGGAAAAAGACCCCCAATGTCATTATAGGTAGTGGTCGATATCGGATCGCGACATACCAAAATCGATACATATCGGCTGTATCATATCGGTATCGGCTGATACTACAAACTATGGTGTAAATATGATAAATCATGTAATAGTTAGGAAGTTCTTATTAGAAAGTTAGTCAAGGCCTGGGTGACGAGGCTCAAAAAACATACAACCTTGATAAGAACGACATTTGATAGAATATACGACTCATGCTCCTTTAGGTTCTTTAAATTTCGTGGGTGGTGTAGCTACTGAGATGACTCTAGTCAATTATGCCTTTCTTACAAGCCCTTCAACTAAAAGAAAGCACTCATTAAATTAGTTACGACGTCTATCTCGACGCCGAGATTTGGGATGTGTCAGGGTAGTTCAGAATTGAAATTCTGATGTTCGTCTTGCTTCTCCCCTACCCAGCAAACTCCAACATAAAAGCCGTAGTGCGCTAGTGCGCCCGAGGACGAACAATTTATGGATTAAGCTAAGTGCATGGTTCTGAAAGAAACAACAAGCAATTAAGAAAGCCGTGCTATTACCATAGTTGTTTTCTTTTTCGTAGCGCTTTAGTGCATCTGTTTTGATGTTTAGTCCTGTAGTTTTGACCTTGAAGAGAAGGTGCTAGCGCTTGAGTACTGACCTGGGTCCCGGGTTGCTTTGTTGTGCCCCACACCAAGAGAGGCAAGCTTGTTGGGGTCGAGCACATATCAATGCTATGATCCTATCCTACTAATTATGTCTGGTGCCAACCTCTACTATGTGGTGCAAGGGGGGACTTACAGGAATGCAAAGCACGAGCATCAAGGTTGAACTAGCGGTCTCGAATGAATATAGCCCTTTAAGGGAAAAGGGCCAAGTGGTTGTTTGCGTGTTGCTAACAAGGGCAGGATGAAAGGCGTGGGCTCCAACTGATTCAACACGAGCAATTAAACGGCTCTACAACAGTGGAAACTGGGCTAATACTGATTCATGGACCTTGTGAATTGAATTCAACCGTCCTTCTTCCTTAAACATCTGCAGAGCCAAGTCCGAGTCTCACTAGACCTGACTCCTGAGAAAATTGCTACAAGCTTTTTGTACCTGATTTTGAGCCAATGGGTTATTGGATTTCTAACCTAGCAAAGAGAGTCAGTTGTTAATAAAGTTATAGTACTTTGTCCATTTAACCTAAGCTAACCCATTAAGGATGCGATACATTTTACTCTAATAATCAAATTAGCTATGAGGCAAGAGTGGTAAAAGGAGCGGGTTAACTGTACTGGTATACAAAAGGAGGTCTGAGATCTGTCATATAAATGGCTCTTCTTTTTTATCGATAAGTGAATTTTTTTAAAGAGGTCGTAATGCCTTTGAAAACATTCATTCTTGTCATTTATTGCCTTAGTCTTCTTCAGCCTCAGGTTAGGGATCATTGGAAATTGGAAACCCACGGAACCATAAGCTGGAATTTAGAATCAGATCACAACAATTTGGTATCCAATGAGATATCAGCCTCTTACTTTGATGGAAAACCTTGGTTGTAAGCTTGTAGCAATTAATCAGGCTTCCGATTTAATTAGTCAGTAAATGAGCTGAGCTATTTCTCAAGTTTAACTGACAAAACTGAATGCCATTTGTACTGGAAAGAACAAAGAGCACTCTGAAGTTTACACCATTTGGTTCTCGTTGAATGATTTGAAATGTAATGTTTTGTATTATTTTTAGTTGTATTAAAGCATAATGATGAATTTAATAGAACTAGTTTCCCCTACAATTAAATGCTAAATAAAAGTTGTTGAATGGAAGAATATTCCAGCAAAACATTTGTTTCTGCATGTTGTTCCATGATCTAGTCTCCTGTTGATATATTTAGTATGAGAATATGTTATATTTAGTATGGGAATATCCTGGAATATGTTATATTTAGTATGGGAATATCCTGATGACATATTTGGGATGCCAGAATATGCCACAGGATATTCCATTGTATATTCTATCATGTAAAGGCTATACAAAACCTATGAGATTATCAATAAAATTCATCAATCAATCTCAATATGGTATCAGAGCCACCTTTCCACAAATCCTAACCCTAGCCGCCACCAAAACTCTAACCTAACCTTTTTTCCCTCTCCCTCCCTCTATCCCTCCCTGCTGCCGCTGCCGCTGCGGCTACTGCTGCGCCGCTGCAGCTACTGCTGCGCCGCTGCAGCTACTGCTGCCGCTGCTGCTGCGGCTACTGCTGCCGCTGCTGCTGCGGCTACTGCTGCCGCTGCCGCTGCGGCTACTGCTGCCGCGGCTACTGCTGCGCAGCTACTGCTGCCGCTGCTGCTACTGCTGCTGCCGTGGCTGCCGCTGTGCGCGCCATCCTCCCTCTCCCCGTACGTAGGAGAGGACGACGAGGACGAAGGAGACGCCGATGCCTAGGTCTGATAAAATCAGACATGTTCGGATTTAGAAGAGGACGACGAGAACGAGCGTGAGTCGTGGAGCAAGCGTGACGTGATCGGAGAAGAAGCATCGATGGAGGCGATCCTCAAGAAGCTGGATGCTACAGATATTGCGACGTTGATGAAGATGTCGGCTGGTGAGAGCACGACACGAACGTCGCCAAAGTTGGAACTTTCTTCCATCGATCTGAAGCTGGATGGACCAGCCACCTATCTGAGTTGGTCACGGCGGGTGAGAAGAACCCTTGCAGGAAAGAACCTGGAGGGATTCTTGACGGACGAGAAGACAGAGCCGGACGAGGGCTCGACAGGACACGACGAGTGGAAATCTACTCATATGGTTATTTACATCTGGCTTCTCAATTCCTTAGTCCAGTTTATTGCCTCCACAGTAGATGGCATTGAGATGGTGAAAGATGTGTAGGATAAGTTGAGGAGAACCTATGATGGTGTGGGGAACAACTTACAGATCTTCCAGATAAAAGGGGAGATCGACGACACCGTACAAGAAGAGAAGACGGTGCAGGAGTATGCCACAGAGTTGGAACGTCTCTGGCTGGATTATGATCACTCCTCAAAACGGGCAAGCTGCGGAGACCCAAAGTGTAAGGAGAGACATATGTGTCTGCAGGAGAGGACGATGAAATTCCTCAAAGGGCTGACAACAGCATTCGCACAGAGGACAACCTTACTCCTCGCCCAACCAGAGATTCCTAGTCTCGAGGAGGCTATCTCAGCCATGATTCAGGAGGAGACGTGCATCAGACTACAGGCGGGGACAGGTGGTCCCCCCGAAGCAAAGTCAGCACTCGCGGTTACTAGCTCGGACGACACAGGATCCAAGGGAGAGCTCTGGCAACACAATCGGCAGTGCTACAACTGCGGAGAGATGGACCATCATCGGTATGCTTGTACCAAACAACCTAAGGACGGAGACTCAGGTGGTGGACGAGGACGAGGATATATTGGACGTGGTCGTGGTCGAGGGGGTCGACGAGGCGGTCGAGGAGGGTATCGGACAAACCTGCTAATAGCAGAAGGGAATGGAGGAGCTGCTGGCACCTTTACTGAGGAGGATCAGACACTGCTGGACATGCTGCAGAGAAAGCAGAGAGCGTCAGCCAAGGGAGACAGGAGGAGTGGAACAGAGGAGGCATCCACCCCATTCTTCGTTGGAGGCAACGCCGCTATGTATGCCCACCCATCAGAAGGTACTGACGAGTCACTTGCTCTTGCATCTATGTCTTCCCTTAAAACGTCAGACTGGATTATCGACTCAGGAGAATCTCGGCATGTGACCGAAAATGCGAGTGAGTTTTCTTCATACACTCACCTAGCATCAGCAGACACCATTCAGACTGCAGACGACACTTTCCAGCCAGTGGTCGGTAAGGGTACTGTTAATTGTATAGGTTCAGTAAGATTATCCAATGTTTTACATGCTCCATCCTTTCCAGTCAGTCTTCTGTCTATTAGTTCTATAATTCTTCAACTTAAATGCATTGTTTCTTTTTATATTCCTAAGATGATCTTCCAGGAGAAAGGGACGGGACGAAGACTTGGGACTGGCACTTGGCATGAGGGACTGTGGTACCTAGATCGAGAAGGACTGGACTCAGCATTGGTATCTATGGCAGAGAAGGCTGGAATGGAAGAGCTGCAGTAGAGGACTGAAGATACTTTGATACTTCATCATAGGAGGATGGTACATTCTTCTTTTGATACTCTAAGTAAGTTATATCTAGAGATTTATGCAAAAACAAATAAACAGAAATTAGTATGTGATGCATGCGAGTTAGAAAAACTTACTAGAAGCTCATATGTTGGTACTGGTCATAAGAGCTCTTTTGCTTTTGAGGTAGTACATTCTGATGTTTGGGGTTCATGTGCTACTAACACTATGAATGGATATAAATATTTTGTTTTCTTTATTGATTGTGCATCTCGTGTCACCTGGCTGTATCTGATGAAAAATAAGAGTGATGTATCTGCCTGTTTTTGGAATTTTCATAAGCATGTCCAGACTCAGTACAATGCAGTGGTGAAGGTACTGAGGTCTGACAATGGAACGGAGTATACTAACAAGACGCTTGCAGAGTATTTGTCAGCACACGGAATACAGCATCAGACCACTTGTGCATACACACCAGCACAAAATGGAGTAGCAAAAAGGAAGAACCGACACCTTCTGGAGACCGTAAGAAGTATGATGATCGACATGAATGTTCCACAAAATCTATGGAGGTATGCAGTGTTGACAGCAGCTCAACTTATCAACAGGATGCCTTCAAAAATCCTGGGATGGAAGTCCCCATGTGAAGTATTGCGAGGCAATAATAGTAGGATACTTCCACTGAAGGTGTTCGGATGTGTGTGTTTTGTGAAAGACAACAGACCATCAGTTGGAAAACTTGACCCTAGAGCGGTCAAGTGCATCTTTGTGGGCTACTCAACAACTCAAAAGGGTATGTGTGCTGGAGTCCAGTAGAGAAGAAGAAGCTTGTTAGTATGGATGTTCACTTTCGGGAGCATGAGCCATATTACCGCCAGGAGGGAACTTCACACAACACGTCTAATACCACCAGTATAAGGCGAGAGGGGGAGATGGAGAACTTGGTGGTAACCGATTTAGAAGTTTGGCACAGAGGCACGGTTGAGGAGGAACATGAAGGTGAAGCGGAACAGGGGAAAGAGATGAGAAGTGTTAGGCCTACGGCTCACGGGGAGTTACTTACCTATAGCAGAAGAGAGAAGCAAACTGCAGGACCAGTACCTACAGTGCCAGTGCTAAGTCCCCTGCCTGCGTCTGTCCTAACTCCTGAGACACCTACACCGCCATCCTCCTCATCTACACCACCATCCTCCTCAGGTGATATCATTCCTCCTACATCTTCCACACCACTATCTACACGAAGGACTACTCGCAGTAATGCGAAAAATCCTCCGGACAAATATGGTTGGAATCTTGCTAAATTTGTTTCTTATGACCATATCTCTTCTTCTCATGGAGCATTTATAGCATCTTTGATAGTATTACTGTACCTAACAATTGACAGGTTGCCAAGAACGATCCAAAATGAAAAGCGGTGATGCATGAGGAGTTGGGAGCTCTTGAGAAGAACCACACTTGGGAGTTGGTGAGACTGCAAGAAGGAAAGAGAGCAGTCGGATGCAAATGGGTTTTCACGGCGAAGCAGAACCCAGATGGACAGGTTGAGCGCTACAAAGTTCGACTGGTGGCAAAAGGATACAGTCAGACGTACGACATTGACTATGATGAGACCTTTGCACCAGTGGCAAAGATGAGCACTGTCAGGACCTTGATCTCTCTGGCAGCCAATGGAGGATGGAAGCTACACCAACTGGATGTGAATAATGTATTTTTTTCATGGGGATCTAGTGGAGGAGGCGTACATGGAGATACCACCAGGATTCGGGACCAATCAGACAGAAGGCAAGGTCTGCAGACTGAAGGAGTCCCTCTATGGACTGAAGCAGTCTCCTCGAGCATGGTTTGACAGGTTTAGGAGAGCAATGATAGGGATGGGATATCAGCAGTTCAATGCTGATCATACTGTCTTCTTCAGACGAAGTGGAGGCCACATCACCATGCTTGCGTTGTATGTAGATGATATGATTATATGATTATTATAGGCGATGATGAGCAGGAGATCGCCCAACTCAAAGGAAAGCTTGGCAAAGAGTTCGAGGTGAAGGATCTTGGTCCTCTTCGATACTTCCTCGGGATTGAGATTACTCGAGATACAGAAGAAATTGTTCTCAGAGGAAGTACGCACTGGACCTGCTTACGGAAACATGGATGATGGGATGCAAACCAGCTACGACACCGATAGACCAGAAGTTCAAATTGGATGTTGAAGCTGGAGAACCAGTTGACCGGGATAGATATCAGAGATTGGTGGACAAGTTGATCTACTTGAGCCACACTCGACCTGATATCAGCTTTGCGGTCAGTGTAGTGAGCCGCTATATACATGACCTCCGGAAGGGTCATATGGACGCAGTATACCAGATTCTGAGGTACTTGAAGGGAGCCCCCGGGAAGGACTGTTTTTCAGAAGAAATAATCATGTGAGCATCGAGGGCTATTGTGATTCTGACTGGGCTAGCTGTGCTGACGACAGGAGATCTACATCGGGATACTGCATATTTGTAGGAGGCAACTTGGTCTCTTGGAGGAGTAAGAAGCAGTCAGTGGTTGCCAGATCAACAGCTGAAGCAGAGTATAGAGCTATGACCTTGGGAGTCACAAAGCTATTGTGGTTGAAGAATATGCTGATGGAGCTGAAGCTGGACCAGGGAGCCAAGATGAAGCTATGGTGTGACAACCAATCAGCTATTAGTATTGCCAACAATCAAGTACAGTATGACAGGACCAAGCATATCGAGGGCTATTGTGATTCTGACTGGACTAGCTATGCTGATGACAGGAGATCTACATCGGGATACTGCATATTTGTAGGAGGCAACTTGGTCTCTTGGAGGAGTAAGAAGCAGTCAGTGGTTGCCAGATCAGAACTTGGTCTCTTGGAGGAGTAAGAAGCAGTCAGTGGTTGCCAGATCAACAGCTGAAGCAGAGTATAGAGCTATGACCTTGGGAGTCACAGAGCTATTGTGGTTGAAGAATATGCTGATGCTGAAGCTGGACCAGGGAGCCAAGATGAAGCTATGGTGTGACAACCAGTCAGCTATTAGTATTGTCAACAATCCAGTACAGCATGACAGGACCAAGCATATCGAGATTGACAGATTCTTCATCAAAGAAAAGCTGGATGGTGGACTACTAGAGCTGGACTATGTTCCAACCAAATATCAGGTAGCAGACGGATTGACCAAGGGTCTTAACTCTATCAACATGATGAGAGGATGTGACAAGATGGGCTTAGTGAATATCTTTCGCCCATCTTGAGGGGGAGTGTTGATATATTTAGTATGAGAATATGTTATATTTAGTATGGAAATATCCTGGAATATGTTATATTTAGTATGAAAATATCCTGAGGACATATTTGGGATGCCAGAATATGCTACAGGATATTCCATTGGATATTCTATCATGTAAAGGCTATATAAAACCTATGAGATTATCAATGAAATTCATCAATCAATCTCAATATCTCCAATAATGCCTCAAAACTGATATATGTTTCATGTACTTATGTGAATTTTACCTGAAACATGATTAATCATTTCTTCCGGTAACCTAATATATCTTTTATGTTTGGACCATTAGTCTATTCTCCATTGGTCATCTTACAACGAAAAGCTTTTTACTTTTCTGATCTGATTCCACACATGAATTCTCATCTTTTTCTATATGCTTCAACTTAACACAAGGATGTATCAAACTAAAGAGATTTGTAGCCATACACAAAATCCTCGAAATTACTTAAATTAAACCGTAATTTCAGTATTGATCGAAATTGGTATCAAAACCGCCAAAATCATTGAAAGAAACTTTGAAAATGTCGAAATGAATAATCATAAAATGGTTCAAATTATTGAAATCAATATCGATACTGTACACCTTGATAACATATTAACCAAACATCAATTAAAGCTAATAGTCACCAAATATCCTACTTAATTTCCACATATTATTGTAAAACTCTCAGTATCAATTATTCCTTAGTGATCTCAATTTTTTTTTTTTTTTTGGAATTTGTGCTCAATTTCATGACCGTAATTGTTAAAGTAATCTTCCTTCTCAAAGTAAATATACACACATCCTCAAATATCTTCGAGCAACTCCTACATCTTTCTATTTCAGCAAATCAAATTGCTCTTCCATTGACAGGAAAGAAAAATATAATTCCTTAAATTTTGAATAAACCCACTAAGCAAAATTTTCTTTCAGTTGAACTCATCTCGCTTCGGATATACTGTCTTAAGCTATGATACCATTCCGTCACGATCCCAAAGCCCAAACAAAGAGAGATGAGTTACGTGACTAACTACATCAAGATCACCAAATAACATAAATGAGCTCCAACATCGAAAGGTGTACCATAAATTCTACTCTAAACCAAGTCTTAAAATCAATCTTTAAACATTGGAGAGATCAATCCACACCCTTTATTTAAGGAGATACTTTAATTTACATCAATCTTATCACCACCTTGAAATTTGATAACTGATATACGACATAAATGACGAAGCATTACTACAAAACCTCAGACTCTTTTTCATTGTCCCCACTTCGAAAATGCTCAAAAGATGTCACTTGTCAATCTATAAATGTGAGGGATGAGCTACCACACACTCAGTGAATGTTGTCTTTATAGATTGTCAAACATGGGAAAATCGAGACATAACTTTTATGAAAATAACAGAAGACACAACTAGGTGGTCCATCAATAGTAATTTCAAAATCACAAACCTGGTAGAATGATACCATATATATTCTATGAACAAGAGCATGGAATGAAAAAAGAAACTGCTTAGATGATGGTTTTAGAGCACAATTCCACTACTGTTTAGATGTCCACGTAGGATCTAAAATCCAAAGAGCAAGTGTCCATAGAGGACCGAATACGCAAGAAGGCAATATCCAAAAAGGGTCAAATACTCTTTAAGGATTAAAGATACCCATAAAGGCCGAACACTATATGGAGTAGGCTATCTATACATGGCTGATCGTCCAAGAAGGACCAAAATACCCTTGAATGGGCCGAATACTCCAGATAGTCGAATTACCCACTAAGGGCCGAATGCTCTGAAGAGCCGAAATGTCCACTAAGGGATCAAAAGGTAGCGAAGTTGTCTCCAATACCAACCACAAATTTTGGATCAAATAATGTTATCAAATTTATGAATATGAGTACCATAACGAACTATTGCATTAAGCACGAAAAAAACAATTTAATACTAATACGTTACAATCCAATAATATTCCAAGTATCTAAATGTTCTAAGATCTCAAGAATCAATTATCACAAAACACAACTGCATTCCGCTACCCCTAATTAATTAAAATATAGGATGAATAGCTTTAGCTAAACTTATGCAAAATTTGTACATCATAAAGCAGCCATAGTTGTAATCCAGTGGTAGGCTATGTGTTGAGAATCAATAAGGGACTTTTAGTCCCACATCGGAATATGTAGTATGTAGAGGAGCTAGACTCCCTATAAGTAGTGAAGTAGTCCATCAATAAAATCATCCAACCATTATTTTCTACATGGTATCAGAGCCATAACTCTCTCTCTCCACAAAAAAAAAAAAAAAATTTTTAGCCGACCCCCCCCCTCGCCGACACACCCTCGCAGACCCCCCCCCCCCCCTCGAACCCCCCGACCCCCCCCCCCCCCCCCGACACACCCTCGCCGACACCCCCCCCCCCCTCGCCGAACCCCCCGACCCCCCCCCCCCCCCCCACACGCAGACCCCCCTCCCGACCCCCCCCCCCCCCCCCCCCCCCCGCGACCACCAGCAGCGCCTACCCCACCCCCACCCCCCGCGACCACCAGCAGCCCCCCTCCCCCCCTCCCCCCGACCACCAGCGGCATCCCCCCTTCCCAAACCCTAACCCTAACCACCACCATGTCTAACCCTAGCCTTTCCATCTACTACAAACCCTAGCCGTCCTTCCTTTTTTTTTCTGAAAAAAAAAACCGGCGTATTTCGAAGACAGACGGCTGCCAAATGCTTTATTTGTACCAACTCTGATCCTCGCTTATGCCGTTTGGAACTAACAAATGCTTTATTTGTTATTCCTTCTTCACATCGGGATCTCTACAGAGACTGATCATGTCTTCTCTGGTGTCCTGACGTGTTCACTTTACATGCGCGCGCCGGTGCTGGCCAAGTTAGTAGCGCATTCGTAAAGTCTGTAGCGTCGAAGAAGACGACGAAGACGAAGAAGACGACGAAGTGGGGGAAGTTGCCGACTCCGACGTTGAAGACGTCGAAGAAGACGACGAATAGAGTTCACAGTTGAAGAAGCCATGGATTCGATCAGTGGCAAACTGACGGCCGAAGAGATGAAGGCCTTGGTTGATGATATCTTATCAAAGAGATTAACCGAGGCAACCCCACGTGTGATCCATACTGATGTGGATCCGTCACCTTACAAAATAGGGAAATTGGAGAAGCTGGAGACGAAGTTGGAAGGAACGTCCAACTACTTGAAGTGGTCGCGGCAGGCGATGCGGACGCTGAAGGGACGTGGCTTGGTTGGCTATGTCACTGGCCAAGCCAAGGCGCCAGCCGATCACTCTGCAAAGGAGTTTGTTGTTTGGGAGATTGTCAACAACGTCGTGGCTGGGTGGTTGACTGTCTCATTAACCGACCAGGTGTCGGGCAATGTCGAGGCGATGGAGGCTGCTGTTGATATATGGCGAACTCTAAAAGATATGTACTCCGGCTCAGGCAACCCTATGCGAGTCTTTCAACTGCAAGGTGAACTCGATAGGGTGGCCCAAGACGAACGTACCATCTCTGAGTACGCAGCCCTGTTGAAGAAGTACTGGTCTGATCTGGATCATTATGATCCTCTTGGGATGGAAGATGCACAAATCAAACCGGCATTCGCGAAGTACTTTCAGACGTTCCTGGCTTATATTTTGCGGCAGCGTATGATGAAATTCCTGAAGGGACTACACCCTGTATTTGAGCAGAGACGGAATATCCTCCTATCCCAACCCACACTTCCGACCTTGGAAGAAGCTATAGCCGTCATGACACAGGAAGAAGCTCGACTGAAGTTGATGTCCAACAAGGGCTCCTACCAGGGGGAGCAAGCCGCGGTTGAAAAGTCTGCCCTTGCTGCCTTCAATCAACCTCCATCTGTGGGTGGTGTTTGCCACAATTGTGGTGACTCCGGACATTACATCCGATTTTGTCCAAAACCCTTACGCAATCAGTCTAATGATCGAGGACGGGGTCGTGGAGGCCGACGTGGTAGTAGAGGAGGATATGCTGGTAGAAGGGGCGGACACAAAGCAAATCTGGCGGAGGAAGGGGGCGAGAATCAACTGGCTGAAATAACCCCGCTTGAGCGGGAGTTCCTTGACAAGTTGCGAGGCACAAAGCTGGGTTCGGCCGACAGTCCTGGGGCGTCTTCTACCTCGGGAGATCACATCACTTGCTTTGCCCAAACCACTACCGGTGATTCTGCACGTGCTCTTGCATCTGTCCATCAGCCAGGATGGATTATGGACTCTGGGGCATCTCGCCATGTCACGGGATCCCGTGGTGCGTTTCAGGACTATACTCACCTACCATTGCCGGAGAGTATTCAGGCCGCTGATGGTACATCCAGCCCTGTAATGGGTAAAGGCACCGTCGCATGCACCCCTTCCATCACTCTAACCAATGTCTTACATGTTCCGTCTTTTCCTGTCAATCTTCTAACAATTAGTGCCATTATACTTGATCTTAACTGTACTGTTTGTTTTGACATTCCTACGGTGATTTTTCAGGAGAAAGGGACAGGACGACGACTTGGGACTGGCACATGGCATAAGGGGCTGTGGTATTTAGACATGACTGAACTGGACAACGCATTGGCATCCTTGGTAGCAGACGCACCACCAGAAGCTTCCTGTCGAAGTGTTGAAGCCGACTTGCTACTCCACCACCAGCGTGTCGGTCATTCCTCTTTTAAGTTCTTAGTCGAATGTATCCGTCCTTATATCAAAGGGCTAATAAAGAGAAGTTATTTTGTGATGCTTGTAAGTTGGGAAAACATACCAGAAGCTCGTATGTGAGCTCGGGAAATAGGAGTTCAGCTGCTTTTGACATGATACATTCGGACGTTTGGGGCCCTTGTCCTACAACCGGAATTAACGGCTTTCGATGGTTCGTCACCTTTATTGACTGTTATACCCGCGTGACATGGGTCTACCTTCTGAAGAATAAAAGTGACGTCCTTGAGGCCTTTTGGGACTTTCATCGACGGGTGGAAACACAATATGGCGCTAAAATTAAGTGTTTCCGGTCTGACAATGGGACGGAGTATACTAATCAGCGGGTTGCGGAGTATTTTTCAACTCATGGAATACTACATCAAACTTCATGTGCTTATACTCCGGCACAAAATGGTGTGGCTGAACGGAAGAACAGACACCTGCTGGAAGTCGCATGGACGATGATGCTGGCTATGAATGTCCCGAAACACTTATGAGGGCAGGCTATATTGACGGCCTCTTATCTCATCAACAGAATGCCATCTCAAGTGTTGGACTGAAAGACACCGTTGGAGATGCTTACTGGGGCACCTACATACACTGTTCCACCGAAAGTTTTTGGATGTGTGTGCTTTGTCCAAGATAATCGGCCAGGCGTTGGCAAACTGGATCCTAGGGCAGTTAAATGTGTCTTTGTCGGTTACACGGCGACTCAGAAGGGATATGCATGTTGGAGTCCAATCGAGCGGAGGATGTTTGTAAGCATGGACGTTACATTTAGAGAACTCGAACCGTACTATGGTTCGGATGAAGGTTCAGCATTTGGTGACACACCTAACACAGATGGTGTTAGATGTGAGGGGGAGATAATAAGCCCAAATGTGGTCGTCGGATCGGTTCCGTGTCCGGTTGTAGAAAATTGGACGAAAGGGGGAGAGCACAGTGACTCAGATACAGAGAATGAAGAAGAAGATACATATGTTTCGCAGGGGGAGCAGCAGACAAGGAAAAAGGAGCTCCAATTCTACAGAAGGAGACAACAGAAGTCCAGTACTGTGCCTATGCCGTGTCCTGTGCCTACTGTACAAGTCCCTCGTCTACTCCTGCTCCAACTCCTGAAGATGTTGCCCCCGCACTGAATCACTCGGATTCTGATGCGGATCTCTCCGACTCGGATGGTATGATCTCTCCACCACCTATTGCTCCCTTAAGGAGATCTTCTCGCATCAATGCGGGTAAGGCTCCTGCTCGTTTTGATGATTACGAACATGACATTGCCAACTTCTTGTCTTATTCTAACATTTCTTCGAATTATCGAGCCTTCATTGCATCGTTAGACTCTACTTCGTTGCCCAAGTGTTGGCAGGAAGCAAAGAAAGATCCAAGGTGGAAAGCTGCAATGATGGAAGAACTTGGGGCACTGGAGAAAAATAAGACATGAGAGCTGGTTCCATTACCCAAAGGGAAGAAAGCTGTGGGATGCAAATGGGTGTACACAGTGAAAGAGACGCCAGAAGGAAAAGTAGAGCGGTACAAGGCGAGGTTGGTTGCAAAAGGATTCACACAGTCATATGGCATAGACTATGATGAGACGTTTGCCCCAATAGCAAAAATGAGCACCGTGAGAACTCTGGTCTCCATTGCAGCGAACTATGGGTGGAAGCTCTACCAGCTGGATGTGAAGAATGCCTTCATGGGGACCTGCAAGAAGAAGTATACATGGAGCTCCCACCAGGGTGCTACGCGACGGAATCAGACGGAGGGACGTCGCAAGGAAAGGTGTGTAAACTGAAGAAGTCGCTATACGGGCTCAAGCAATCTCCTCGAGCCTGGTTTGACAGATTCAGAAAGGCTGTTACAGGCATGGGATACCGTCAAACAAATGCAGATCATACGGTCTTCCTCCAGCATGCAAGACGCCACATCACTATACTTGCTGTATATGTGGATAATATAGTGATCACAGGTGATGATGAAGTCGAGATCACTAAGCTGAAGTCAAAACTCGCGAAGGAGTTTGAGGTGAAGGATTTAGGAGCGATGAGGTACTTTCTAGGTATCGAAGTGTGTGAAGGCGAACAGAAAATTGTTCTATCACAAAGAAAATACGCACTAGATCTGCTGAAGGAGACAGGGATGCTGGGATGCAAAGCAGCCGTTACTCCAATTGACCAGAAGAGTAAGCTTGGAGCAGAAGCAGGAGAGCCTGTTGATCGTGAAAGATATCAAAGACTTGTAGGGAGATTGATTTATCTGGGACACACTCGCCCTGATATCTCATTTGCGGTGAGTGTAGTAAGTCGCTATATGCATGATCCAAGAAATGGTCATATGGAAGTAGTATTTCAGATCTTGAGATATCTGAAAGGAACGTCGGAAAAGGGGCTATGGTTCAAGAAGAATGGACGCATAGAAGTTGAGGGATACTGTGATGCAGACTGGGCGAGCTGCATAGACGACAGAAGATCTACCTCGGGATACTGTGTTTTTGTAGGAGGAAATCTGGTCTCATGGAGAAGCAAGAAACAGTAAGTGGTAGCACGGTCGACATCTGAAGCAGAATACAGAGCAATGGCTCTGGGAGTGTCAGAGTTGCTGTGGGTGAAAGTATTGCTGACAGAGTTGAAGCTGGATAAGGGAGCACCATTGCGTCTTCTGAGCGATAGTCAAGCTGCAATAAGTATAGCTAACAATCCAGTTCAGCACGACAGAACGAAGCACATCGAGATTGATCGATTCTTCATCAAGGAAAAGCTGGAACAAGGGATACTGAAGATTGACCATGTCCGCTCAGAAGAACAAGTTGCAGACTGTCTGACTAAGGGTCTTAGTTCATTAAGTCTGTCGAAGCTATGTAACAAGATGGGGATGATCAATATCTATCGCCCATCTTGAGGGGGAGTGTTGAGAATCAATAAGGGACTTTTAGTCCCACATCGGAATATGTAGTATGTAGAGGAGCTAGACTCCCTATAAGTAGTGAAGTAGTCCATCAATAAAATCATCCAACCATTATTTTCTACACTATGTAATTCAATGTGTTACGTTTGTATTGATGATAATTGCTTCAACCCCCACCGTAATACAAAAATTCTAAATGCAAATATCTCATTCTATTAATTTTATTCATTCTAATCGAAATTCTATTATGATACTTGATCCTGTCTGAAGTGTCAAGGATTTATTCACATTGACTTGCCTTGAGTCCATCCAAAATTTAACTGTTTCAACTGATATCCTTATGTCAAAATCCTTGACAGAGATTCTATTATGGTACGCACAACTAATTTCAAAGTCCATATACTTAATGTCCTTATATCATATATCTCTACTGACCAACACCCCAAACTCTTTATGCGGCAATTAGTACCATAAACATTAGAGCAAGATCTGGATCATGAGTCATGACATAGTAATACAAATATTGTCTTCCATACGAACCCTCCTATATGACATCTTTTTTCCTTTTAGAGATAATATCATGAATTTGAATGACTCTAGTACAAGAATCCTAACTCATACATATTTCTATAAAAGAGAGATACTATTATTGTGTTCTAGGAATTGACTATGCACAAATGTCATATCGTCATCACTCCATCTTATATAATGTAAGAACACAAAATATTAATATTACAACCAAACTTGTCCAATAATCGACCACAAAATATTTGATTTAATGATAATAAGATACTAATTTTTGAAATCTAACAAAAACTCATCTGAGATGCCCCTACTTGGAGAAATATTCATTGGAACATCAACAGTACTTTGGTAATGCTACAACCACAACAAATGGAGCTAACTTTGGACTTTTAAAAAACAACATTCTAATCTGTCCACAATAGTCTTGTATAGGAGTTTGTCTAAATGTATAGAAGCGTTTACACCATACGTTACAAAAAATAAATGGCAAGGCCATAATATAGGAGGCAATAAAGAGAGCTGATTATGGGAGAGATTATTATACCATATTATTATATAACCATAATGCAAGGGCCAATCGTGGAAGAAAATTGTGGAATGATTTTAAATGGGCTATTAAGACTTATTATTGCCTTCATCCTCTCTTACTAAGAATGAATAAAATCAAGCCCTAAATGTTCCATCCTGACTCTTTGACAAACACTTTCTTTTCTCTATTATTTTTGCTATAATACAGAAGTTTGGATACTTACATATCAGCCTCTGACTTTGAAGGCAAACCTTGGTTGTAAGCTTGTAGCAATTAATCAGGCTTCCGATCGAATTAATCAGTGAATGAACCGAACTATTTCTTAAGTTTAACTGACAAAACTGAATGCCATTTGTATAGGAAAGAACAAAGAGCACACCAGTAGCAGTCTGAAGTTTACACCATTTGGTTCTCGTTGAATGATTTGACATGTAATGTTTCATATTTTTTAACTTGTATTAAAGCATAAGGATGAATTTAATAGAACTAGTTTCCTCTACAATTAAATGCTAAACAAAGGTTGAATATAAGAATAATCCAGCAAACCATTTGTTTTTGCAGGTTGTTCCATGATCAAGTCTCAAATAATGCCTTAAAACTGACATGTTTCATGTACCTATATGAATTTTACTTGAAACATAATTAAGCATCTCTTCCCGTAACCTATCTTTTATGTTTTAAACATCAGAAAGCATTTCTCTTTTGTCAAATATTAATCTACATATAATGTGTTATTGTAGGTTGTTGAAGCTGCATTACTTTCTCGAGTACAACGTTACGAGAAGAGATTAATGTATTTAGAACCTCGTGTGAGTATGGAACACAGTAAGATATTTTGTTCTTTCGTTGAATTTTGTTGTTCATTGATGGATTTCTTAAGGATGATATGGAGAAACATTTGCAGTCTGTTTCTTTTCCAACACTGAACAGATTAGAAATTGTTTGCTTGCACCTTTACAGAGTGAGCTTGCTGGCCTATGTAACCTCGAGTTAGGTTTGGTGGTATATTGCCCTTAATGATCTAAATTTATTGTATTATTTCCCTTATCCTTGCACTGGACAGATCTGCATCTTCATGATTATCTTGAAGCAATATGGTACCAGGGCACTTATCTCGAGTTAGGTGTTGTGTTGCGATCATGATGATTCGTAAGGCACCCTCACTAAAATTTAGGCATTCAGGATCCTGTTTCTGCTCAAATATTTTTTTGAGCATTTTCATTAAAGGAGCATCATTACTGTCGCTATAAGGTTCACTTATATCAAATGGATCTATAATTTAATTATTTTGACTTTCATGGTGTAATTGGATTTTCTGAGATCTTCCCTATATGGAATCGGTCACCATACTTTCTCCTGTCAGCTATCTTATTTAAGATCACCTTGCCTCATTCCTGACCATTTTATATACATAAAGTGAATTATAGGTCTTTAACAGTTGGAACTACTGAACTAATAGATTAGTACTTTGAACTTCAAGGAGTAGTACCGAGGTAAAGCCTAGATTTGAGCTAGTGAGCTTGTTTACCGGCTCCAGGATGAGATACAGTCTGACTTTGGGTTTGGCTACACATTTCTCAAACCAGGGCTAAAATAATTGTTATACCTAAAATCTAAGCCTGTCGTGGTCCTGATTTTCCAATACTGCAGCCCAAATCCTATTATTTCAGGTGGCTGGCCAGTTCCATTTACAGCCTTGAACAAAGATGACTGTTTACTACATCGTGGAGTACCATTGAGTCCCTGCCACTTGATTGTTTCTAAAAGCACCTACCATGCCTCTCTAAATTCCTTTCCGTGCCGTGTAAAAGTATATTATCTCAGTGGGGGGGTGGGGGGGGTGGGGGGGGGGGGGGGGGGGGGGGGGGGGTGGGAATGCTTAGCATAATCACCAGTTTACGTACTCCTATAGGGGTCTCATCCGTACTCTCCTCTAACCCAAGAAAATTATTCGGTGTTCCGGCCGCTCACGGTTGCTCGGTGTGTCGAACACTCAATTACAAGGGACAAACCAAGATAATCAACCTGCCAGTGCATTCTTACACTGCCCAAGTTACGTGGGTCTCTACTATAATGAAGTGTTTGGCATTCCGAGCAACCATGTGTGGTTGGAACACAACAATTTCACTACAGATCCTATGTCTATGTGATAGGGTGACTGCATCAAGCTGGAGTGGCCCATGAGTGAGCTAAGTCGATTGTTTTCAATTCCTCGTTCTGTTTTCTCATTCTCTTCCTCCTTTTCTTCTTCCCCTTCCTCTCTTCTCTCAGTGGGCTAGTGGTTACTGCTGGCCTATAGTACTGCTGGTGAATGGTAGTATGGTAGTTGCAGGCTTGCTGGTCGCAGTCATCATCTACTAAATAGAAGAAGTGGAAGAAGAAGAATAAGGTGGAGGAAGAAGAAGGCAGCTTGTCCCTTCTAAAGTTCCTCAGGCATCTAAACTTTCGTCCCGCTTTAAGAACATTGCAAACAGCGGTTCTCAAGAAACACAAACCACTAATTTTGGTTGATCAGACATGATTATGAAGACCCAATCACTTAGCAGCCTAGGATTGGACTCTATTTAGAGTGGGTGACATAGGGTGGTGTGGTGGTGGGGTGACTTATTGAGGAACTGTGGTCTTATAGGCGCGGCTCCAGTGGGCAAGATGATGTGTAATTGAGCTGTGTCCAAACTGACCCAAATTGGGCGCTTAGGTCTTACTGCTTCCGGTCACAAAAAGAAAGTCTTTTAACTCGTGGTTGTTTCCAGTTTAGTTTCAGGAGTAGTCACCTCAAGAATGCCCCACCAAGGGCATCTTCTCCAGGGTACATATATAGGTAGACATCTGTGTGAAGAAAGATGTTATAAATTGATGAAAAATCAAACTTTTGATACACAAATTTCAGGAAGGGACAGGTATAAAGCATGGTTTAAAGTATCGGCCGATACCGATCCGATACGGCCGATACCGATACGGTTTGGCATGTCCCGATCCGATACCGACCGATACCCGATACTTACCGATACCAACATTGAGGGTCTTTTTTCCGGTCAATTCAACAAATAAAATTAAACGAAAAAGACAAATCATCAAGGGTTTTAAAGCATAATAAGATTGTAAAAACATGTAAAAGAAGAAAATCAATCTATTATATGTAAACCAATCGCTAAGGGTGATTACAATGTTATTTAATTTCAAAAGTACTACGAAATAACACTGAAAATACTTAAATTATGCCTAAATGTATAAAATATATGTTTTTTAAATGTAAATAATTTATTAATATTATTTTTTTCCAAATACCAAAAATCCGATACTCCGATCCGAAACCGCCGTTACTACCGTTATCGCCGATACCAATACTCGTAGGAATAGTCCGATACCGATTCCGATACCGATACTGTGAACCTTGGTATAAAGTTCTGAAACCTTGCTTGGGAAATTCTTAGGAAATGAAATGAGAAAAAAAGATCATAACTATCTTAATCTCTATTTAGAGCGTGGTTACTTTGAATTCACCATATGTGCAACGTTACATGATATTGGAACACATGTTCTTGAATGTGGTATGGCGAATTGGAACATGGAATCCACGTTAAGGCAAGTAAACATGGGATACACATACTGGGGTTTCCAGCCAAGCGTCACAACAATATATACTTGGATTTCCGGTCAAACTTTTTAAGGGAAGAAGATGTAGTTCTTTTAGTTAAAGGTTTAAGAGTTTAGGACTTGCTCCCTTTTGAAAAGACATTATCGGTTGGATTGTTTGGAACTAAGTATACATCTTTTTTTGGATTTGAAAAGACATTGAGGTGTTCCCGGCACTATGGTAAGGCTTGTTGCTTGCATCCTGGATGATGCAGATAAGAGTCACGGAAACAATCTCTCCATATTTTGGGGTTAAGGTTGCATAGATCTTGACCCTCCGCATACCTTGCATAAGTGGGAGCATCATGGCCTGGGATGCCTTTATTTAATCCTGAAAAGACATTATGGTACTTGATTAATTTTGAATTTTAAATATACATTATATATTTTATTGTATATTTGTTCCTTAAATCCTTTTACGTTCCAGATAAACGTATTGCATCCCAAATGGCTGTTCCGAAAGAAGCCTACTCCCGCATATTACTTACCGACTAACCTCGTGTATTGTGTTCCTATTTCTGTTTCACATTCAGGAGCTTTTCACGCTCCTGGTAACCATGCCCGATACCATTAGTTTATCCACTATTGTATGACAACATTGTTCCTAGATGGCTTATGTGTCGATTATATTAATTTCACAAAGGTTTGAGCTCATATTTATTCATCAAATTAAGTAGATTACATTTAACACGTCATTTACCTAAGCTATTATATAAGCAAATAACCTCCTATTTGAGCTCAAAAAACTAAAATAAAGACAAATTTGTTATAAAACAAAAGTCAACTTCTCGTTCTATACAAAACAGGAAGTTTTAGGACCAGTGTTCTAAAAATCGGTTCTAGGTGGCGCCTAGGTTATAGGTGCCTAGTGTCCAGCCGATGTCGCCTAGTTCCCACTCGACGTCCGACTATGCAGATTTTTTGTTTTATGGACAATTGCTACAATTTTTAGCATGATTTTTTTGACTGCCTAGAACTAGGCGGCCGCCGCTGCCCGTCCGACTTGCGCCTAGCGAATTTTACAACCTTTTTCGGACTGGTTCAAATTGCATTCTCCAAACGACAAACAATTCTCAGGATGTGGTCTCTTAAAAGCACTATTTCTACATATCTATAACAGTAGTCTAAAATCAACAAAAGTGTATATCCCAATCTGCCCAATCAAAATGAATTCATTCAACCGTTAGAAGTTACTTGTAACTCCAAAATATAGTATATATTTACATTTTACTCTACTAAATATCAGAAGCATATAGAAAGATTTGTTACATAACAAATTTGTATCAACAATATTATTATATGTAACCCTAAGTATTATTTTAACATTTTCTTATGTTCCTCTATTTCATAATCAAACAATAGATACACACAAGTAGCTTAACAACTATATTTTAAAATGATAATCGCTCTTTTGAAAACATCACAAGTAGAGCCTCAATCCATCACCATTTAGAAAAATTGAACTATCCCATTAGATATACTTGTAAGTCTAGTTTGCCATTTCCCCCAAGACCAATTGTCATTTACCTTACATTTGGTTCTATATTGAAATGCTTCAAGAATTGAAATGTAAATTATATCATATTATGTTGACATCATATGAATCCATTTTGGGTGGTAATACGACTTGTTTCTTATCTTAGACTGATTACTGTCATGCAGAATCTTTTGTCCAAACTCATTCATACAAGTCAAGGTAGAGATTATGTAGCTAGAACCAAGATTTCCAGTATAGATGTATTGGTCGTATTGTATCAATTTTGGTATGTCCTTATCTGATATCGACCCTTACTTATACCAACATGATTGGTAGTATCTCGCATCTGGTTGAGCTCTTAAGGCTCGCAAGTTTCTGACGATATAAAAGGGAGTTGAATAAAAGTTAGTCCCATATAAGATAAAAAGGTGAGAGGATGAGGCATAGTTAATGGGATTGGTCATATGGACTAAACGAGGTGTTTCCTTTTAAATCATATAGGCAAAGCCAAATATCATGCATTACGCATTTCAGACAAGTGGTATCATATCCCAAGGTTATACCATTGGCTGGATTGGCACTTAGTTGCTTTGAGATTGTGTTGGCACATGCATATATGTATCATAAGGTTAATCAAGTCGAGTCCTTAGATAGTGTTGTCTCCATAAGGTGGTACGGGCCAGGGGTCTAAGGTCAAAAGGATTACGGGATTCCCTCCAAAGATAGAGCTTCTCGTGGTTTGAGTATGGAGTCTAAAGTTAGAGGGACTATATGGATTGGCTTCAAAGGTAGGCCTTCCCTCCGGGCCCAAGGTAGAGCTCAAGACATGTGGTTCGCACCCAGTGGTGGTTTAGTTTGATGAATATGTGGGTTTAGTCCTACCTTCAAATGGAATAAGATCATAATATTACTCATGCTTACCAGGATACATTTTATGTAAAGACCCAAACCAGAGTAGATACATGAGGCATGATTTTGGCCCATATGACTTCAAAGAGAATCCTCTTGTTATATCCAAGACCAATCTCATATACATATGTCTCATCCTTGCACTTTCTATTAGATGTGGTGGTGAACTCTTTATACAAATCTTTTTATATCGTGATCAAACATGTGATCCTTAAGCGCTCAACTGGATGTGAGCTACAACCCAATACGACTAAAACTAACATTAGTGCTCTCTTTGCTAGCCAATTCTACAAAGAAAAGGAAAAAGAAACCGTTGATTCACACAATTGGTCATCGCGCTTGGTTGAAAAGCCAGTGGCACGAAGCTACCGTGTGCCGGATTATGACTGAACGTCTCTAAGTCAGAATCCAAGCTAAATAAGCGACGCCTGCGCCCGCCGTCCGACTACGACCCGCAGTAGGGGCCTCACGGCCCCCATGGGCCCACGTCGAAGGATGCCCTCCCTCGGCGGACGTGCCACGGGGGAACCCTTGAAGTGAAATTCCAAATGGTCGGTAAAAAAGATATGGAAAAGAAAGCACTCTTGACATAGTAAGTTGGTCATGCCAAAGATCAAATGTTACAATTTGTCATAAGATTCCTTATTGACAGTGTAACCATTACCATTTGTGAAATTTGTATATCTATATATTTATATTCACAACATTTATCCATCTTAACATTATTTATAAGTGACCATCTATTGTTGGCGTACTTTCCATGGCGGATGACTAATTCATCGATGTTGATTACGATTCCACTCAAAGCTAATAATAAAAAACAAATACCAAATATTATGCCAAAATGTATCTCATACTTTTCGATTTTCTATATAATTTATATTACTATTTGGTATCTTGAAACGAAGAATTCAAAACTCCGATCAAAAAGGTTGAAATCGCTAT
The DNA here is from genome assembly GCA_029216955.1 of Iris pallida. Lineage (NCBI taxonomy): Eukaryota > Viridiplantae > Streptophyta > Magnoliopsida > Asparagales > Iridaceae > Iris > Iris pallida. The sequence continues at coordinate 7,825,621 of JANAVB010008800.1, read as the reverse complement.
AACCATTGCTATCGATACTCATAAGAAGGATCCGAAACTGATTCCAATATTACGAATCTTGGTTTGTGCAATTTAGCTTAAGCTACTCATTTATTGAACCTACTTGTGCATTTTTAGCTTGATAGCAGCCTAGTAGATGTTTTTGAGCCTGAGGGGTTTGTGGGCCTATGTGCTTAGCTATGTTGTCATGGGCGACGCCTAGGCGGCCTAGGCGTGCAGATTTTGAACTGGCCGTCTCGACCAGTAGAATTTGTCTCAGGCATATGCGGTGGGCGCCTAGGCGCGCCTAGGTGCGCCCAGGAAAAAGAATTGCGGGCGCCTAGGCGTGAAAAATCAGCATGGACTCCATGGACTTTATACCAATAATTTTTTTGGGCTTTAGGATTTTTACAGGTTTTGGCTACTGCTAATGCAACTTATATAAAAACAAAACATTGCTGCTGCTCCTCTTCTTCCAACGAAGACACCAAGCAACAAGAAGAAAAGCAAAGGAAAAAAGAAACTAAAGGAAAAAGCAAGAAGAAGTTACTGCTGCTGCTGCTGTTTTTAGGTATTCTTCTTCTCCTTCCTCTTCTTCTCCTTCGTCCTTTTCTCTCTTCTGCTGTGTCCTCTTTTCTGTTTCTTCTCTCTTCTCTTCTTGTTTTTTTCTTTCGTTTTTTTTTTTCGAATGTTTTTTTTTTCGTGTGACTACTGGCTGCTTCTCCTACTGCTACTGCTGCTGCTGCTTCTGCCTTCTGCCTTCTCCTTACTGCTGCTGCCTTCTCCTTACTGCTACTGCTGCCTCTCCTTACTGCTACTCTGCTGCCTTCTGCCTTCTCATTTATAAAAAACTGTTGGTGCCATCCAATTTTTAGTATTTTTACACATTTACAAAGTAACAAAACTCAGAAATTCTGGACGGACGCCTAGGCGCCGCCTAGGCGAGGCGGGCATGGTCTCACCTCGCCTCGCCTAGCGCCCAGTACAACATAGGTGCTTAGGCTGCTCACCCACATACATAGGGGAATCAGGGTTTCTACTTTATCAAATATTGTTATAATCCCTACAAATGCCCTTGTGGTATGTAGGTTTCGTTTTGTTTTCCAATAGAAAGGACAAAGTGATAATAAAGGTAATGGTCACTTTGAAGATTTATTCTTATTACCAAATTACCTTAAGGACCTATTTGTTGCGTAAAACTGGAACTAAGATATCCAGGTCCAAGACTTGAAGCAACTCGCATGCTTGGTTTCTGTTTCTTGTATTCTTCTTAGTTCCTCATATTTGCAATAAAAATTAGTGAAATCCACTTGATTGAATTAGAATACCTCATATGACAAGCACATGAGTTAAAATTGAGACCCATAGCCTCCATCCTCTTGTCACTGGAAAAGATGGTTGAAGGACCTTTCAAAGGGACTATTCAACATGTATACCATTTTTATAAACTAGAGCTCAAGCTTGCACTGATTTATCTCAACTATCATGTTGGTTCTGAGTATCTAAAATCTAAAAGGTAATTTTTGGCAACTTTTGAAAGATAAATTTGTGGACCAGGTGACTGATTTACTTGAAGTATTGCCCAACCGCATGACAGCTGATGTGTTGGAGGAACTCCGTCTTAGTAAACAGACTCTGGTATCATGCAAATTTCATTTGAATCTTCTTAAACCTCTCACTTTGTATTTACTTTAACAGTGTATTTTTTTTTTCATACACAAATTCAAGGTTGAATTGGGTTCAAGAGCAGGGGCACTAAAACAGATGCTGCTTGATCTTCTTGAAGATCCCCATGAAATCCGTCGTATATGTGTGATGGGAAGAGACTGTAAAGTTTGGAAAGGGAATGATGATATGGAGTGTTCCGTTACATTAGAAAAGGAAATTGCTGAAGGTTAATTATCTCTTATCACTTTATTGAATCACTTTCAATATCAACTTTTATTCTTCTTCTATTGAGTTCGAGTTAAAATAGCTAATGGTTATTACAGCGATCGATGAGATATGAATTTACTAAATTGTGCACTTGTAACCTTTCTTTTCTATAGAAGAAGAAGAAGAAATTGAGATGCTCTTGGAGAATTATCTGCAAAGGTGATATGTTTGTCATCTGAGTCAATCATCTTAAAGTGTAATTTGTTGATTTGCAATCTAAGCTATTAACCATTCTTGTATTGTAAGTTTTAACATTCTTAACCTTGATTAGGAAGATTCTTCACATCACTGATGCATTCTATTCACTATGACATTGTAGTATAATGAAACCTAGTGTTAGATGCTAATAATATTCTACATTCATGATGCTATTATTGCATTACGAATATGTAAACACAAATCTAACATGAAATTACCCTTCTGATTTTAAACACACCACACACACAAATGTGATTCTTATAATGGAGGATGCTGGTAGACAACCTCTCCATCAAATGTGGGTATTCATCGTTCACCAATTTTACACTTAGATACCCTGTACTAAATTTATCTGCACTTGGGACCTTCAACTTCCTAATGTTCAGCACTATCTTTGGTCAGGTTGCCATTCAGCTTAACTGTCATGTGAGATGCATGTGGCATTTTGAACTAGTTTACCCTACGGAGAAAAAGAATCCACATATATCTATTCCTAACCATGAATGACTAGATCCTGACCTACTCACTACTTCCCCAATCTCCTCTGTTGAGGAAAATAATGACTCAACTGAATGGCTTAGTTCATTAAGAGAATAGATGGGGGTATTTGCACGGGGAGATATCCATTTAGGTGGCTATCCAATATGGTGCTGAAACTAGTAACTAATAAGACAAAATTAAAAGAGAGTAATGCCCTCTTGTACGCTCCCCTAAGCTGGAGTGTAGATGTCAATCCAGTCCAACTTAAAGAGAGAATGAAGGAACAAGCGATGATGCAAAACTATTGTGAGAATATTAGTCGACTGATATGCAACATTTACATGCTGAGAAATAACTTCCTAGAGCTTGAACTTGTCATGAATGAAATGATGGTCAACCTCAATATGTTTGGTGTGCTCATGCATAACATAGTTCTCAAAATGTGTATGGTTGCTTTGTTATCACAATAGAGAGTACAGAAGAAGTGAGCAATATAAAACAATCTGTCAAAAGTTAAGCGACGTGAGCTTAGAGACTATATGGGCCATTAAATGATACTCAACAGTTTGATTCTTGCTAATTCACGAGACTAGGTTGCCGCCAAATAAGGTATAATAGACACTAGCATAATGACGGTCATCAACAAAACTGCATAATCTGTTTTTAGTAAAGATAGAGGAAAATAAGGACCAACAGTGAAGCCCCTGGCCATGATACTTCTTTAGGTAGCGCTCGATGGCATGAAGGTGAGAAGCCTTAAGAGACTATATGTACTGGCTAACCATGCTGATACTAAAGGAGATTGATACTGAAGGAGATGTTAGGTTGAGTGAGTCAAATAGATGAGTTTGCAGTACTGGTCAAGATCGGTAAGAAGTAGTAGATCATATGAGGAACTAATAGCTATGTTGTATGGGACGGAGCGCCAGGCGGAATGGTGGGGTCTAAAATTAGAGGGGTCAAGGCGCTCTAACAGTAGCCTCCCTAGTATACATTATGTGAATTGTGTCTTTCATGCCAAAAAGTCAAATTAATTAATAAAACTAAACGCATTTCATAGTCTCAATATTCATTGTATGTTACTAAATGCTAGAAGTAAAAACAAATTATAAGCATAGTCCTATAGATCAATAAAATAGAAAAAGAAGCAAACAAATATTGACATATCTTTGAGTCCTTGACTTTGAACTTGATAGTTTGCTATCTTGAAGATGAAGTAATGAACTTGATGAGGCATGAGATGATGGAGAAGTAGAGAATACTCTCCTGGTTGAGGAGATGATCGAGAAGGAAGCTCAACAGTTGGTTGTTTAGGTTGCTAAATATTCTTTGGTTAAATTTTTTTGTTACTTGCAAGTTGTAATTAAGTTCTAGTTTTCAAACACATTTTTTTATTCAAGTGCATGGCTATTGGATTATTAAGATTTTGAGTCTTTAACATATTATATAATTATACTTAAGTTCCTGGTCCCATTCATTTATAATTCCTTAGTAACAACTAGCAAGCTCAACTGATTTTTTTTAAAAAAGAAAATGCTCAACCCAGTTAATGTCTGGACCTGAACAGATCTTCTAGGTGTGTTTTGGGGTGCCAAAACCAGGGCTCGAGCGCCCTATATAAGAAACGCCGGGGTGTTGTCGGGGTGCCAAAAAGGCGACGCTCTTTAACAATATAGACTAATAGTAGAGAGACGAATATCTTGATCCATAGGAGTGTCGCTCGACCAACAAGCCATTAATCCCAATGTTTAAAAAAAATAATGGTAAGCATTTTGAGGAGCGTTTCGAAGCAGGGCATTCCAAAGAAGCCGTGAGACTTGTTTAATTGAACAAGAGGCCTACGAGGCGTACACTTTTTACATGAGGGGTACCTTTCTAACATCTCCCCACCAAATATGCTTTTCTTTGGGTTGTAGTTTATGAGAACAAATGGTCTAATTATTCACTTACCACCTCGAGTCAACCTTAAATCACAACAAAACCCTCTTGTTCTCCCCTGGGGTCGCAAACATCCAAGTCCAACCCCCCCCCCCCCCCCCTTCATTCAACGCACCAATGTCTACTTCAGTCATGTTAGATCCAGGCGTCACCGCCTCATCCAGCCGAGTCCCACTCCTTCGAGATCCCCAATTGCAGCAACATCCCTAAGCTATGCATTTCATCAACTATTCTTTCCTTTATCTCCTTTCCTTTTTCATTTTTTTGCAATTCTACTTCCTCGTAGATGAGCTTGACTTGAATTATAACTGATCTTTGTTATTTCATACTTCAGAGTTGTTAGTAGCTACATTATTATGTTTTTGATAAGCAACTAGTTGCTACTTTACTGCCAACATGTTTTAGTCTTGGATTCTATAAGATTCTTAAAGATTGTAATTTGTTTGGTTTTTTCCCTCTAAATTTTGGATCATATTCCTAGTCTATGTTTTATTATGGATCACTTTTTCTCATTGTAGTGTTTTCAAATATATTATAATTTCAAATGTAACAATAACCCGAAAAACTAGCCTCACGCTACGTCTCGATGGCGGCTAAATGCCTAGCCTTACGACTTCGCCTTTTAAAACATTGATTAATGTCGATTCATCTAAGAGATCCAAGCAGTATTTGCATTGCAATAGAAGAAAGGAATCATCATTACCAGCAACCTTAATACCTAAGAAAGTATCTTAGCTGTCTAAGATACTTGGTACTGAGATGACTAGAGAAATGAGCCTTGACCTTGGTGACTTCGACAGAGTCATCTCCAATAATGATCATATTATCGGCACAAACCAGCAAGTGGCGATGTAATGGGTGGGATAATGTATGGAGAGAGGAATCTGCAGCACTACGAGAGAAGCCGATATGCTAGTCCATATGGTTGAACTTGTCAAACCAAAGACAAGGACAATGTTTAAAGACCGCATATGGACTTCTGAAGATGGCATATCAAAGCCTTCCTTGTAGGCTCAAAGCCAGGAGGTTGTTGCATGTAAATTGTGTCAGAGAGGTTTTCGTTAAGGAAGGTATTTGATGTCCACTTGATGAAGGGGCCATTTGTGAGTAAGAGCCAAGAACAGGAGCACTCAAAGTGTATTTAGTTTGGTAACCGGGGAGAATGTCTTCTAATAATCAATCTCATACTGTTTCTATTGAGTTTGACATTGAATACCCTGCGACAACCTATGTGTTTGTTTGTGCCCCAAAGGAAGGGGTACAAGGTCCTATGTGCCATGGCCCTGAAGAGCAAGCATTTCCTCATCCATCACAGCCTTAACCCAGATGTTAAAGATCTACCTTGACAAAAGAAGGAATAGCAATCGAGGACAGGGAGGTTATAAGGTGACATAAAGCAGGTGTGAGGCTATGGTAAAAATCAAATTGGACATAGGGATGCATAGTACATGAACACTGCTTCTTATGCACAGCAATATGGATATTATCAGATATATCGGGCAACAGGGTGTGATGGAGAAGGTACTGTTGGATCTTGTGAACATCGTTGCCTTTTTTTCGGAGTAATACTAGTACTTTTGCAGGCACCGAATCAATAGCAGGTGCAGGTTTAGGGTCAGAAGGAGTGATAATGGACGGAGAATGAGGGTCGACTTGAGAGTGGGATGAGGAAGTGCAACATAAGCATAGTGCACCATAATCCACAGGTCCCTATATTGGACCTGGCTCTGATACCATGTTCAGGAAAGTAATGACTCAATTAAATAGCTTACTTCATTAGAGGGAATAAAGGGGGTGCTTGTACAAGGATATCCAATACGAGACTAAACCTAGTAACTAATAAGGCAAAACTAAGAGGGCAAGGCGGCTTCTACATCCTCTTCCTGCACCACCTCCTTCATCTAGTCCACCTCCAACCCATCTTAGCCGGCGTTGGCTTTTGAGCCCGTAATGACACACACACACACACACACACACACACACACACTTCACTCACACATATCTATGGTATAAGGGGAAGGATGGAGACATCAACGTGCAAAAATTGTTCGAGGTAGACAGCCAAGTGCACATAAATCAATCATGAGATATTTAAAAGCAAAACTGGTGAAAGTTGAAGGTATTTAAATTTTTAATTGAAATTAGGCCTTATTACTATTGATCGTGAAACTTAACAGTATTTTCGTATAACTACATAAAGTGTCACTAGAGTTGGCTTTACATTGTGTAATGATTGATGCTGGTGCAGGATGATAAAAAAAATCTATCATGACTGCCAATTTGTGCTTAATTCATATTACATAATGTAGATATAGTGATTTGAGATCAGTAACTTACCTTTAGTTCAAATGTGCAATATACCATTATCCAATGGTTATAGCTTTGCTTTCTCCTTGATTGTTCATTTGGTATTGTTGAGAGTATTAATGGGCTTTTAGTCCCACATCGTGTAGAATAATAGGGAGAGGGGTTAGCCTCTCCTATATAAGTGTAGCTCCACCTCAATAATAAACAAGTCAAATATTCTACTAAATTCTATTTGGTATCAAAGCCACCACCTCTCTCCACCAAACCCTAGCCGTCACCCCTCTCCACAAAACCCTAACCCTTCTACCCCCCCCCCCCCCCCCCCCCCCCCCCCCCCCCCCCCCCCCACCGCCAGCACCGTCGGCCCCACTGCCGCCCCACCCCTCTCTCCGTCCAGCGACCCCCCTCCTTCCACGTCGGCCCCCACCGCCCTTCTCCTCCTCGTCCAGCCATGCGACCTCCAGTCGCAACCCTGCATGGGACATGAGGAGCGGCTCTCGGAGACACTGCTACCGTTGAAGGAGGAACAATAGATGTGGAGAGGACGGTGACCAAAGGTGCAGACGGTCTCGATCTACCTTGTTGATAGAAGAGGAGAAGACGAGATGATGGAGACGATCTACGGTAAGTTGACGGCCAAAGAGATGAAGGCTTTGGTGGACGATCTCTTTTCCAGGAGGCTGACCGAGACTAGTTTCCGTCCTGCACACACAGATGTGGATCCTTCACCATACAAGATGGCGACGTTGGAGAAGCTGGAAGTAAAGTTGGAGGGTACTTCCAACTATTTGAAGTGGTAGCGTCAGGTGATGCGGACTCTGAAGGCAAGAGGCTTGGTGGGCTATGTGAATGGCCAAACAAAGGCACCTGAAGATCACTCCTCACGGGAGTTTGATGTGTGAGAGATCGTCAACAATGTTGTAGCTGGATGGTTGACAGCCTCCTTGACCGACCAAGTGTCGGGCAACGTGGAAGCAATGGAGGGAGCCGGTGATATTTGGATGACGCTGAAGGACATGTACTCAGGGATGGACAACCCTATGAGAATTTTCCAAATGCAGGATGAACTTGATAAGGTGGTCCAAGAAGATCACACAATCTCCGAGTATGCGGCTGTGCTGAAGAATTATTGGTCAGATCTCGACCACTATGATCCCATTGGTGTGGAAGATGAGCAAGTGGAACCAGCATTTGCGAAACATTACCAGAAGTTTATGGAGTATATCTCGCGACAGAGGATGATGAAGTTCCTGAAGGGGCGCAACCCAACATTCGAGCAAAGGAGGAATGTGCTACTCGCACAACCTGGACTGCCATCACTAGAGGAGGCCATTGCTGCTATGGCACAAGAAGAAGCACGGTTGAAGCTGATGTCCAGCACCACTAGCACTCTGGGAGAGAAATCAGCTCTAGTAGTTTTTAACCCAAACCTTTCAGGAGGAGGAGGGTGCTACAACTGTGGAGACCCAGGATACTTCATCAGATTCTGTATGAAGTCTATGAGAGTCCAGTCCATAGTCGTGGATGCGGCCGTGGAGAACGTAGAGGTGGCAGAGGACATTATTCTGGAGGGCACAAGGCAAACCTGGCAGAAGGAGAGTGAGAATCAGTCATTCGATGTGACCCCTAGTGAGAGAAAAATGCTGGAAATATGAAGGAACATGAAGCTTGGAACCAGCGACAATCGTGCTAACACCGCTAGGACATCGACTCCAACCACCTCTGGGGGTAACATCACATACTATGTCAGTACAAGCACAGGTATACCTGCTCATGTCCTTGCATCTACCCACAAACCAGGAAGTATAAATTGGATAATTGACTCTAGGGCATCCTGTCATGTCACGGGTGCCCGTGATGAGTTCCAAGATTACACTCACCTGATGACACCTAAAGCATTCAGCTTGTTGATGGTACTGCTAGACCCATTGTAGATAAATGGACGGTTTGCACCCCTTCGATGAGTCTTACTGATGTCCTGCATGCTCCATACTTTCCTGTTAATCTATTGTCCATAAGTGTCATGGTTCTTCAACTTAATTGTATTGTTTTCTTTGACATTTCGAAGATTATTTTTCACGAGACGAAAACGGAGAGACAGTTGGGGACTGGCACTTGGCATAAAGGACTATGGTACTTGGACAGGGGTGGGCTAGATACAGCACTGGCAGCACTGGTGGATGAAGCACAACCGGAGGAGCCACGAAGTACCGTAGAAGAAGAATTATTACTCCAACATCAGTGCATGGAATACTCTTCATTTAGTCTACTGAGTCGGATGTTTCCCTCTATGTATCAAAAGGCTAATAAGTAAAAATTGGTTTGTGATGCTTGTGTACTTGGAAAATACACCATAAGCTCTTATGTGAGTTCTAGAAATAAAAGTTCAGCTGCTTTTGATATTATACACTCTGATGTGTGGGGACCTTGTCGTACAACTGCTGTTAATGGTTTTAAGTGGTTTGTCACCTTTATTGACTGCCATACTCGTGTTATCTGGGTATACCTAATGAAGAGTATGAGTGATGTCTTTGCATGCTTTCAAGACTTTTATCGCAGGATTTCAACACAGTACGGTGCTAAAGTGAAGATTTTGAGGTCTGATAATGGGACAGAATATACCAACAAAGCTATTGAGTACTTATCATTCAATGGGATACATCATCAGACTTCATGTGCCTATACACTAGCACAAAATGGCGTGGCAAAACGGAAGAACAGACACATGTTGGAAGTGGAAAGGTCGATGATGTTTGCTATGAATGTTCCGAAACGCTTGTGGGGACATGTCGTGTTGACTGTTGCATACCTTATCAACATGATGTCCTCTCAGGTGTTAGGATGGAAGATACCGTTTGAGATGCTTACAGGTGAGAACAAGTACATCGTTTCTCTAAAAGTATTTGGTTGTGTATGCTTTGTGAAGGATAATAGACCTGCAGTAGGGAAATTGGACCCTCGGACAGTGAAGTGTGTCTTTGTTGGCTACTCAGGGACTCAGAAGTAGAGGTGAGCAAATACCGACCGATACCGAAAAATCGACCGAATACCGATTAAAAATATTCCGAAAAACCGAACCGAAATTATGTACCGATACCGAATTGCCGAACCGACTAAAATATGGTATAGTGGTAATGGTAGCGGTTTGAGTGTAATATTTTTTTTTTTTTTTTTTTTTTTGAGTGTAATATATATATATATATATATATATATGTCCGTGATTAATTTATATTACTCATTTTTAACTTTGTTTTAATCAATTTCTTAGAATTTAGAATTTAGTGGACTTGAAGTTATGTTAAGAACGCTAAGAATTGAGTTTTTGATCTTTTGAGCTTATATTTTTGTGTTCTCATAGAATTTTGAAGTGAATTTTGGTTACTTAAAATTATACTAAAGATTAAATTTAGTGACCGCATTTGATCTTTTAAGCTCATTTTTAGGTGTTTGCGACTTGTTACATATTGTTCTAATAATTTTGATTAATTGTTTGGTTGGTATAGGCTTGGCTTTAAAATTTAATGTTTCCAAAAAAATAAATAAATATATATTATAGGTTAAGAGGTTCTATAATATTAATTGTGTTGATTGATCAAATATTAATTGTAAAATATCGATACCGAACCAAAACCGACCAAATACCGATTTAACCGAAACCGAAAAAACCGATTATAAATGGTACGATATTGGTATTGATTTTTTAAATACCGATTTTAAAAAATACCGAAAGGTTTGACCAAATACCGACCGATTATACCGACGCTCACCCCTACTCAGAAGGGATATTCTTGCTGGAGTCCAGTGGAGCGAAGACTCTTTGTGAGCATGGATGTTACATTCTGAGAGATGGAACCATACTACCACAATGGTTCACGGAAAGGCTCCGCATTTGGTGACACACCTAACACAAGAGGTGTTAGAGTGAGGGGGAGATAGTCTCAAGCGTGATTGTTGGGTCAGTTCCATGCCCAATGATGGAAGTTGGTCCAAGAAAAGAAGGGGAGATAGCGAGAGTGAGGAAAGTGATGATGATGCATACAATCAGGAGGAAGGAAGTGATGCTCCAGTACAGGAGGAGACTACAAACAGGAGAAGGAACGGACTACAGAGCTCCAAGTCTACAGAAGAAGAAAGCAACAGTCCACTACTATGCTTATTGCCTCTACTGTGCCTACTGTGCCATGTCCCTCGCTTAACCCTGTCCCAACTCCTAAAGATGCGCCTTCCGCACCGGATCCCTCTGATTCGGATGCGGATCCCTCTGATTTGGATGGTATGATCTCCTCCACTATTTCATATTTCCTTAAGAAATCTTCTCGTAGTAATGCAGGAAGATCTCCTATTCGTTATGGTTATGAACATGATATTGCTCATTTTCTATCATACTCTAATCTATCCCCTACTTATGGAGCATTCATTGCATCATTAGACACCACCTCTTTGCCTAAGTGTTGGCAGGAAGCAAAGGAAGATCCAAGGTGGAAAGCTGCAATGTTGGAGGAACTTGGAACACTGGAAATAAATGAGACATAGGAACTTGTTCCATTACCTAAAGAAAAAAAGGCAGTCGGATGCAAATGGGTCTTCACGATGAAGGAGACGCCAGAAGGAAAGGTGGAGCGATACAAGGCACGATTGGTTGCAGAAGGATTCACTCAGTCCTATGGCGTTGACTATGATCAGACGTTTGCTCTTGTAGTGAAGATGAGCAATGTAAGAACCCTGGTCTCCCTTGCAGCAAACCATGGGTGGCAACTTCATCAATTAGATGTGAAGAATGCCTTTCTTCATGGATATCTACAGGAGGAAGTATACATGGAGATGTCTCCTGGATTTTGCACGAAGCAGTCAACAGAAAAAGTGTGCAAGCTGAAGAAATCATTGTATGGACTCAAGTAATCTCCTCGGGCATGGTTTGAAAGATTCAGAAAAGCTGTCACGGACATGGGGTACAACCAGACTAATGCAGATCATACAGTCTTCTTCCGACATGCGAGAGGCCATGTTACCATACTTGCTGTATACGTAGATGATATAGTAATCACAAGTGATGAGGAAGGGAGATTACCCAGCTGAAGTTGGAACTTGCTAAAGAATTTGAAGTAAAGGACTTGGGAATGATGAGGTATTTTCTCGGGATCGATGTAGCTCGAGGAAAGATGGGATCGTCCTCTCTCAGAGGAAGTATGTACTAGACTTGCTCACAGAAACTGGTATGCTGGAATGTTGTTCGTCAGTCACTCTGATTGACTAGAAAAATAAATTGGAGGCAAAGGCAGGAGAGCCGGTTGATCGTGAAAGATACTTGTAGGAAGATTGATTTATCTGGGTCACACTCGTCCTGATATCTCATTTGATGTGAGTGTAGTGAGTCGCTACATGCACGATCCAAAGAAGGGTCACATGGATGCAGTTTTCCATATTTTGAGATATCAAAAGGGGGCTCCTGGAAGAGGGATATGGTTCAAGAACAATGGACACCTGTGTTGAGGGATACTACGATACAGATTGGACAAGTTGCATGGATGACAGAAGATCTACCTCAGGATATTGTGTATTTGTGGGGGGTAATCTAATCTCATGGAGAAGCAAGAAACAGTCTGTGGTAGCTCGATCAACCGCTGAAGCGGAATATAAAGCTATGGCTCTGGGAGTATCAGAATTGTTGTGGGTAAAAGCATTGCTGACATAGTTGAAGCTGGACCAAGGAACACCGTTGCGTCTTTGAGTGACAGCCAAGCAGCACTGAGTATAGCTAACAATCCAGTTCAGCATGACAGAACGAAGCACATCGAGATCGATCGGTTCTTCATCAAAGAAAAGCTAGAGAAAGGAATACTAAAGCTTGATCATGTTCGCTCAGAAAACAAGTTGCAGATTGTCTTACTAAGGGGCTTAATTCATTAAGTCTCTCTAAACTATGTAACAAGATGGGGATGATTGATATTCGCCCATCTTGAGGGGGAGTGTTGAGAGTATTAATGGACCTTTAGTCCCACATCGAGTAGAATAATAGGGAGAGGGGTTAGCCTCTCCTATATAAGTGTAGCTCCACCTCAATAATAAACAAGTCAAATATTCTACTAAATTATATTGGTATTATCTGAGATGTGAGGAAGGTTATGTATTAAAAATCAGATGGTATCTCGGGATGATCTAAGACCTATAAATTTGAAAAGATTGCAATAATGCATTTGCCCATCTATTGGATTGACCTTTTTCACCAATTTTGTGTTTGCAGACGTGAGTCTAAGGTCTTTCATAGTATATGTTTATTTGCTAGTTCCTACTTCCCACCTATAAAAATATCATCATCCATCACATAAAATTAGATAATCCTAGAAAGGTGGTGTACTGGTTTTACCAGGCTCCTCAAATTCAGGATCTTGGAAGGCTTAAAATTTACATAATTAATAGGAAAACCAACATACTGTTTCCTAGTAGCTAGAAAGTAGAAACAGACTTTATGTAAATAATTTACTAACATCACAACCACCAAAAGGGCTTCATGCTAATTCTCTAGAGTTGGCTGAAGAATAATAAATGTGTACAGCATGCCAAAAATGGACCAGATTCTACTGATCCGGTCTGGCTACATGTTGTACCATCTCATGCACAGATCCACATTGTGGGCTTATGATCAATGCTCATTCCATCCAATCAATTACAATTCATCGTCATGACAGCCATGAGCCACCCAAACTTTTCCTATCAATTTGATCGTCTATTGAGCATGCCTCTAAATTGAGGATCCAGAAATTGTTGATTGAAAAGCTTGTGACACTTGTCAAGATGATATCAAACTTGTGGCATTGGTCTCAACTTATTGGCAAGCGAATTGTGCACAAAAGAGGGGCTCCGAGAAACCTAGAGGAGGGACTAATTGAAAATCTACACGTTTTGACATTAAAATATTCACACATCAACTAATACACTTATGCAGATTCATGAAATGTCAAATTTATGAACATATTAATGTAAACTTATATAGATCATATGGAGTATAGACATATTTTTTCACAATGTTCCTTAAAAGCTTGCTTCATTTATCCAGATGTGAATCGTGTCATGGTCAAGCAGAAAGGCTCCTTGATTCAGCAAAGGAAATGGAAGACTCAATTGCTGTGAATTTAAGGTTCTCATAATTCTTAACTTCACTTTTATTATATTACTCACTGTTTTATCAATGTATTCATGTCTTATCATCTTCCTAGTGTTATGGCTCGGAATTTATGCACTTAGTAACTGAACAAGTGTAGACAGTATAATAAAGCCATGCTAGGATGTGTGTAGTGGTTGGGGGAAGGGGATTGGGGGGGGGGGGGGGGGGGGGGGG